>VDFB02338372.1:6424652-6436283 GCA_007258455.2 Sequoia sempervirens | reverse complement strand
TCAGTTCCTCAATTGAGATAAGTTCAATAATGGATAAATGTTCACAACCTTCATAAGTAAGGGAGTAATGTACTAAAGAACATGGACCTCCTCCGCCAAGAACCGATCCCTTTACTCACTAAACAAAGAGGAGAAGTGTCAAACAAATTCTATGTAAATATCCTAGAAAGAAGTAAGATGATCCCCTTAAGCTAAAATAAGATAAGAAATCACATTACCTCTCCTACGCTCTTTCATAGAGGTGAAAAAAATATGTATTTTTATCCCCTTCTTGGAACCAACCAATTCTAAATTTTTGTTTCTAAAATAATATGCTCATTCTAACTCCATGCAAGAGTACATAATAGTTAAAAGAGTCTAGATGAATATTGTAAATACTTTTGTCTCTTTGGTAGAATTAAGATCAATTATTCTAAATATAAACTATAGGTTTGTAGGATACTTTTGTCAATATTACGTAGGATATTGGTGATACAAGCCTCTAAAGAGTATAGATTTCCATCAAAATTGATGGAAAAATAAAAGTGGTTTACAAAACCTTAGTATTTAGAAATAGAGATGCTAATTGATATCAGCTCTTTTCCTTGTAGTCATCATATAATAGTGCAGTTCCAAGTATTAACAAATTAATCACCTTTTAAAGATTATTATTATTTAGCATCCATTTGTTGCATCTCATTTTTACCCTCTTATGTTCTAATCGTTTATTTTATCATTACTTGTTGATAATCAAAAACTAAGAAATCATAAGTTTGTAGTATTGAGTGTTTTTGTGCCTTTGGTTATTATGCTTGGACCTTGTGTTGTTGCCTTGGTAAAAAAACCCAAATTCCAAACTCAAAAAATTAACTAAGGTAGAAAGGTGAATGTATGGTAAAAGGTATATGTTAGGCTTGAGGCCTGAAACTTGAAGTTCATGGCAAGGTTGGTGAGGATCATGATATTTTAATGCTTCTTTATTGTGTCATGACATGAGAATTTCCCAACCCCTTACACAATACACCCATGATAGATGGTATGCATCAAGCCTTAGGCTTGACACCCAATATGGAAGATGTTGGCAAGGGTGTGGAAGTTGTAATGATTCTTTCTCCTTCGCATGGTAGGTGTAATTATCAACCCCTAATAAAGAATAAAAGAGGTTGTGGGTGACTAAGGCAAGAAAAAGGCAAGGATAAGTAAGCAATAAAATAAAGGAAGGTCAATTATTATAGCACATAGGAAATAAAAGAAGACAAAGGAGCCTGATGCCATGTTATTTGCAACACCTACCTCTCTATGATACCATGAACATTGCAACACCTCTCTCATCTACCCAAATATGATCCATGAGGCTCCATAGGTGGTTTTGAATGCATTTCCACATATTTGAAAGGGGAATAGTAACACTCATATCTTCTTTTCATTTGTGTACCCCTTTTTTGTCGAGAAACATCTCTAGGACATTTTTTGTAGTAGATTTTTTTCTTCCCTTCATTAAATTAATCAATGTGTCATATTGTAGAAGCATGGAGAATGTTCTTCCACATTTCCTATCAATCAAATTGGATTCGCATTGGACACTTGACTACTGCACATTTGTGGAGGTTGTGGCTAGGGTTTTTTGTGTTTCATAACTTTCTAACAACATGTTAACCTTAATTCCATGGGTATATCTACCTTGGTTTCCATACTTTGAGGGAAGGATAACAGTTTTGGAGAGAGCAGAATAGGAAAGAGAACTTACACAACAAAATCGGAGGGTCCATAGTTTCTAGCTCTAGAATAGCTTTTTTTTACTATAATGATTTGGGTTTGTCCCAAAATTTGTAATAACACTTATAACCTTTGTAGATCAATTGATTAATGGAAAATTCAACCTTGATTAAGTGTTTCCATGTGCTTGGTATCCATTTTCTAATGTGTTTTTTATTAGTTATTGTGAAGCTTTTGCAATATATCTTCTTCGAAGAATAATGGAAGTGTATGGGTATGTCATGGATTACTAAGTAGACTCATTTAATATTCTACAACTATCTATGGTTTTCTAAATGTATGTGTAGAGCCTAGCTTGCTTGTGCATTTTGGAAAACCTAGTTTTTTGTGGTGTGTTGATTAATGCATCACTTTGGTTTCAGTTGTTACATGTTTTGTATGAACACAGGGACCTTTTTTCCCAACTAGATAAAGGCACTGATCTATTACTAGTCTTCTCTCCCCACCATCCTCAACACACTAAGAAATCAATCAACTTAAGCATCTTTCAATTTCTTTAGTTTGTGTGTTATGTTGTCATGTTTGAAAGTTTGTGGCAACTAAAAGGGGTTATCATTAAACTCGTTCATTGAAAAATATATGGAATATTATATTTTTAACAAGGTGCTCATCCTTACATATCCAAACTAATACATAGGTATATTGTGATACCAATATTGGGATACATTGTGCAATGGGTATAGTTTTTTATATGAGAGTATTTAGTATTTCAATCATCAAGTCAACACCTCAAGGAAACCCCTTTGGTCTTGTAGAGATAGAAGTGAAGAAGGTCTTAACCACCTCAATAATTGGTCCTTAGTTTCTCAACTTAAGATATGTTTGTGGTGATATTCCCAAGTTTGACACCACTATCACTTGGGAGATTATCATTCCTTATGTATTTGGAACCTACAACTAAGATCACCAACATTGTGTTTGGGCTATAGACAATTATCCTTAGGAAAAGATGGGCCACAAAAATAAAACATCTAGGATATAGGCACTTCACCATATCCTAGATGCCATAACACACTAATGATTTTAAGAATTATTTAGCCTCATATATGAACATGAATTCACTATTACATTATGAATAATTGCATATATATCCACCATCCATGTTGGATGAAGAAGATGAAGAGAAACTACTATTGTCATTTGAGGACTTGGTTATTAACAAACAAGCCATACTCCCAAAGGATGTAATATTGATAAATAAGACCATAGAGACCATAGGAGATGCATAGGATTCTTGGAAAATAGGGCTCATGGACAAGTATCAAAGCAAGAAAAATGGTACTGTTGATGCACAAATTTAACAAGGTAGCAGTGTCTTATGGGAAACTCAGTTTATGGGGGACCTTTTGCGCTAAACTGAGTGACCTCGGAGTTTTTAGAGAAGTTGGCTTCTTCTATAATGAGGGTATGGAAAGGGAAAAGGAAATAGGTATAATAAAATAAAGTCTAACCTAAGGTGATGCACCAATACTTAATGATAGACACGATAAATCATAGATCTAAGGTCCTGATTGATATTTGTAGTGTTCCAGAAGAGCAAAAACTGAAAATCATAGCATAGACAATCCATTTATTGACATAAAATAGCATTGCATAAATTCCTACTACCAAGAAGAGTCATTAGACATGATCTAGACCAACAAACTTGCATTCAATATATATAGAAGTTCTCAAATGAAATTTTCAGACAATAAAAGCATAGTTTATAGTTTAATCAAATAGCATGAAAGAACAGAAAGGCTGAACAATTGGCACAGTCTGAGAGTCTTTTGCAATAAAATAAAATAGTAATAAAGGCCTGACTTCTTTTCCTAAAACTAGTGTTCCTCCAAAATTTTGGACCCTTTTCTCTCAACAGAGAAAAGTATATATAGCAGAAAAACTCCAATTGCCTTGGAGAGCAGCCACCAAAAAGATTTCGCTATCCCCTCAAAATGATGCAGAAATAAGAATATTCCCCAAGTCATTGCAATAGAAAAGATTTGAAACTAAGCATTTGGTCATTCTAGGCACAGGTGCATCTCCTGCAAATGATGGCGGTGGTCCCATCAAGGTTAAAATAGACAAGTGTCACCATCCCATGAAAATGATTATGACATGCGGTGGCCAATCACAACATTTAGTTTTCCTAATTCATCACTCGAAAACAAGATCTGTCGAATAGGAACGTGGCAACATTTTGCTGCCCATGCGAACCTTTATCTCCCACTGCTGAAGACTTGCGCCAAGGCTACATGTGTTGAGTGGGAAGAGCTCTATCCAAAATCGGAGGAAATGATCATCGGCTAGGCACAAAAGAGACGTGTGGTAGCATTTCGTTGCCCGTGGTCATTATTTCATCCTCTCACTGAAAGATTTGCAAAGAGTAAACATGTAGCAAGAGTGCACTGCAAACAACAATTGTGGGGCCCACCAAATTTATTTGGGAATGAGAGCATGTGGCACTTGAGCGGAGCCTGATGAGGAAGCAAAAAGGGATGATCAAAAATGGCCCGCAGCCATGACACATGGAAGTATAGTGGGGATTCTCGAGATGCAAAAGGAAGGGAAACCCTCAGGGTGCGTAGAGCAGACACGTGGAGGGGGGAGTAGACTTTGATAAAAGGCTAAGTGGATTTCCTGCGATGCGCGGGCCGATACATAGAGGAAAATATACCCGAAAGGAGCTCGTTGAATATTTATTAACAACTTTTGGTGACTACCAGGGGCTTTTTGCTTGAGGAATGGAGAACCCAAAATTTCTTTGGTTTACAGACTAAAGTGTCATTTAATTATACAATAGAGTTAGACATTGGAAAGAGCCGCCTACATAGGCAACCATTCATCCTCAAATGGCCTTACCATGTTGCACAAATTCTTCTGTGTTCTGCTTGGATCAATAGTTTCTTTATGAGGTAGTGCATTAGGTAAACTGACCCCTGCTTCACAATGAAACAGTAACTATGAAAGTGGATGAATAAATCCCTCAATGTCGGTTGTGGTGGGAGGATGATCAAAATTCCTGAAAGCATCTAGATCATTTTCCTTCTCTTCTATTCTTTCTGCAATCTGCTCAGTCATAGCAATAGAGCCATTTTCAAGGAACGGGGATGGAAAACCCATTCTATTCAACTTGAAGAAACTCTCTCGTATGTTGTCCATTGTCTTGCTCAAAGTAGTTGCTACTACTTTAGTGCGCTGGAAGGCGGAGTGGCAATGGATAAACTTATTTTCCGTCTGAGTAGCAGCATCTCGATCTTTTATTCCTGCCTTGGCAAGGTTTTTATCAGAGACCGAGTATAGCTCGGTGAGCAGATCTTTTGCTTTCGAAACCTTTTCCAATATAAATTGTGGGAATTGCTCAATCATATCATAAGCCTCCTAGCTTAGCTTTGATGCCTTGGCGATGAATCAAAGGGTAGGTTGCAGTGCTAGGAAGAAATTTTTAATCTTTTCCCAGTGAGAAATGTACAACTGCCTAACCAACGAAATAATGTTCGGCTGTGTAGGAGAAGATAGGAGAGGGATTTTAAGAGAAGTGATCTCTACATCTTTTGAGTTAATGGCATCAGCCAACTCTGCCCTTTTCTTTTTTTCGGATGCCAATTGCTCCACAGAGCTGCTCATTTCTTTATTCCAATTCTCCTCAGCTCGAGAGTGATTTGCTAAGTGCATGTCTAGAGAGGACTTTATTTCTTGGAGCTCTTGTTCTAATTGAGTTTCTAGGCCCTCAAATTCAGCCTCTTTTTCTTGTATTTTTTGCTCATATTGAGCTTGTTGGTGCTCCAAAGCCTCATTCCTCTATGCCATTCCTTGACTATACTCAAGGAAAAGTTGCTCCAACTCTTCATTCTTTAGCTGCAAATTCTGCTCCACCTCCTAATTCTTAGTATGTAGCTCTTTTACCATAGCAGGGTTGATAGTCTAAATCTTTGCAAGCTCACCCTGAAATATGTTCTTCTCATTCTCTATTGTTAGTGCCCTTTCTGTCATACGTGCAACATCCGCCTCATGAGATTTCTCTTTTTTCTCCAAAAATTTAACCCTTTCCCTTACTGCTTTAAGTTGCTCATCTTTTTTCTTTAGCTAGCAACCAGTTTTAAGGAAATCAAAGGTGACCACCTGTTGTGTTTCCTCCATAATCTCGACCTTATCCTGCGGTCGGGCCACTTTCATGTCAAGTCCTACCACATATATCTCATAGTCTTTTGGGTGCATCTCCCCCTAATGCTTAGTTACTCTTGGGTACATGGTTGAAAACTTTAGCTCTTGTTGGGTCTCATCATAAAGAGTTTGTATTTTTGGCTATGTAGAAGCCTTGTCATCCTTTTCCATGTGCTTTTGCATTCTACTTGCACATGCTTCCTTTCCGTAGTCAATCTGCACCATAAATTCAGCTGGCGATGAAACTAGTTCGCCTACGAAAGGAGCACCAGAAGGTAGGGCGTATGGATAGGTGATTCTGATAGGCCTGGACATTTTCTTTTTCTAGAGAGTGATAGTTTGTGGGGAGAAGTGGGGCATATTCCAAAGCTTGGTTTGAGGACCAGTAGAAGGGCTAGTCACTTGCCATGGCTCAATTGGTGAATTGACAGAAGGACTCATGGGTTGGAATGGTGAAGGAGTTGTTATTGCGGAGTCAGCCCGTTGTGATGGAAGAGGATCCATGACAATAGTGGAAGTAGGGGTGCCTGTAGAGGGCACACCTTTAGAAAGTGAGGCAAGGAGAGCCTGAGTGGCAGCAGTTGGTGTAAGGGTTCATGGAGGAGTGAAGCCGGGTGGAGTGGTTTGTGAGAATTGGGCAAAACCTCCCGCGTGTGTTGGATTAAAAGTGAGAAATAGAGGGCTAGTACTCATGGCAGAGATTGTCAATGAGACAGGGATAGATACCAAGGACTGAGAAGCAAGGGAAGAAGGAGTGAATTTTACCTATTGACTGGTTGATGGCAGCTCCAGAATCGTAAGCGACTCTTCCTCGACCTCAGGCTCCTGGCTAGTTGCAAGCACCTATCTTCCAGCAGGTTCTCACGAACCCTCTCCGATAATGGTCTTTATACACTGCCGTTTTGCGGACGGGGCTTCCCAAGCTTCGGCAGTTATTGTCATTTTCTGTTGTGGTACCCTAGCCACCTTAGCAGCCCAAGTGAATGTATGTGAAGCCCTTGATACATTAAACCACACATTTGTGGCTACATAGGCGGGCTATATGGAGCCTTTCTCCTTTGGCGTAGAGGACGCAAAAGTCGCCGCTTCCTCTTCCTGCTCTTCAGACTCATCCTTCGGGTCATCACTCTTATTGATGCTAGAGTCTAGGCTGGGGTGGTCATCATCCCACCATTTTTCAAATTTCTTGTCCTCCTTCAAGCTCTCATAAGGAGCATCCAATTGCCCTGTTTCTTGGCGATACTTCCAGAAAGCTTCTATCTTTTCATCAGTCCATTCCTCATCCTTCTACAACTTGTTGTACATGGTGCATTCCATGTGTACATTATCTTTGGCCACTACCACAGCAAAGTAGAACTTGTACCATGGCCCTCTGTTATCTTGTGTGGGAATATGTGCCAGTTCAAAAAAAATTTCATCTTTGTCTGCCCGCGGGTTACACCGCTTTTCCTAGTAAGGTCGAGGAACATGAGGAACTTTAATGTGTTGTTCTGACAGGTCATTGAAAGGGTTGTAATCCCATTTTTCATCTACCAAAACCAACCCTAAATGAGCCAGTTTACCCTGCAATAACTAATCTAATTGCTTCTTTAATAGAGTCATTGTTTTAAAATTCTTCAGACAAGCGAAGAATCATTTTCTCTTAACACTTGAGCTATTGCAGAAGGTAAAATCAATGATACATACCTACCTATACATTTCAAGTGCGAGCACCCTATCTGTGATGCAGACCGAGAGAAGGAAGGGTTGACCAGTGAAGCCGTACATCTGGAGGATGGTGAAATTTGTTCCTAAGAACTAGTCACAAGCGGGGGTGAAACTTTGCATATATCTGGTCTAATCCTCATCGAGCCAAACTATGTCACCTCTTCCTTGTAAATCTTGCAAGACCAGAGTTATAAAATAATCTAAAAATGAATAATAATCATATGACATGGAAAGGAAGGGTGTCCACATTGATACCGGCTTCCTCTTCTTTTCATCAAAAAATGATAATTCAAAGTACCTGCCAAAGAAATCAAGGTTTTGATGTAGGTGTGAACCAAGAAGGAGAGAAATCTAAACTTTCCCTCATTCGGGTAATTTTTTATTTGCTGTATCATATCCTCCACCAGGAACTCGGCGAAATGATACCAGAAGGTATCGTGTTGTTTGCGGAATTGGAAGGCCGGTCTCAGTTGAAAGGTTTCCACCATCTCATTGGAGTCTCAGCCGCACATAAAATCCAGCATTGACATGGCATCTTGCATATCCTTGCAAAATGAACTACGCGACAATGGGATACTCGACATCTTAGCACCTGGGATGCCCTTCTTACCAATCTCCTCTATTAGGAAATCTGAGTTCTTTTTCATCGCTTTCCACGTTTTTTCTCCTTTACCAGGGAAAAAGGACTCAATTTTCTCTCTTCTTTTACTTGGGTCCGAGATGCATAGCATATGCCAAATGGCTTGTGGGGTGATGTGAACTCTTAATTTTCAGTCCTCGATGCAGCGGGTGCTAGGATTAGAACGCTGAATGGCAGCATCAACTAACTCCGGGCAGTAATGTACCAGTGGGACCATGTATTGTGGAAGACCATTGTACCAAACCTTCTTTGTTGTCGATGTGTCTACCTTAGGTTCCTTCAACCTTGCACAGGCTGCTTCTCTTAAGGATTTAGGGTTTTTTGCGAGTTGTGGGTCATAAATATTATCCCATTTCTCATCAACCATTTTCTTGTTTCTGCAATCTTTGGCCTATCCAGCTCTATCGTATTCACCCTTTTCAGCTTGCTTGGTATACCAGGCGTAGCATATGCTAAATCTTCATAGATATACACATCTTCTGATGATTGTATGGTTGTAAACAATTCCTTGCCAATCTCCTCCTGCATTTGTTGTGATGAACTCTCCAACATTTTTCTTTAGATGAAAACCTCTGCAGGTTTTGAACTCTTTGCAAATTTTAACCGGCTTTGGATATGCTGAAAACTTCTCTGCACCTTAAGCCTTGGAATATTTGAAAAGACTTTGAACATTAAACTTTTTCATGCAAAATTTAGCTATCTTTTCTCAAGGTGGTAGAGGAAGGTGTGCTTTTTGCATTTAATTCGGCATGTACCGTTAATTCCTCGGCTCATGCAAAATGAATTACTTGCCATTTCAAGGTAGCCAAAATTCATTATTGCATTTGGAAACCGTGTGATATGTTGTGATTCCCTTGAAACTTGAATAGGAAATTTTCCTTCTAACCTTATGTTAGTATGTGTTGGAAATTAATATCCTGGATGAAATGATTAAGCCAAAGCAAATGATCATGGCTTGAAAAGATATGGATCCTGCCTTGGGCTTTGGGACATACCTGCGAGATGACACAATAGCCTATGGCCGTGCAACTTTTTGTCAATGAGCACCACCATTTTAAAGCTAATTAACTAGCTCTTATTAACCTAGCACACATTGAACCGTACTTCTGCAGATGCAACTGGTTAGGAAATGTGAGCAAACGCAGGCACACCTTTCAAGTTGGCACTTGGTTATCATCATGTTTTCTCAAAATGGATTAGCATGTGTCTTCTCATTTTTTCTATAAATAGGTCGCTAAGTAGTGAGGAAATCACACTTAGCATTTGAATAGTTTTATCAATAGGTCATTGGCACAGTCCTAGGCTTTAGTAAGCGAGTTTTCTCATAGGCTAGGTGGTAGGTAAGTTTCAATGTTAGTTAGAAGGTAGAAGCATTGTGTAAGTATCATGGATACTCCTGTTAGCTTAACCTCTTATAAGTCATAGACAACTTTTCTGGGGGAGATTTCCACTACGCGATTGAAGAGAATGACCAAGAATAAACACTCCTTGGTTTTGGTAGCCATAAAATGAGTTCTAGGTAGGGATTGTATAGAGTACGAGGAAAAATACCATGTGAACACTGATATCTACTTGCACTTTGTAGCGTCAATGCTAGATATTGGTATCCCCAGGCCTCTAACTCTTAAGAGTTGGTCAAGGAAATTTTTCCAAAAAAGTACCTGAATGGCCTAAGTGAGATTGTCGCTCACGCTGCATATGGGATAGGCTTGCCAACAGCTAGTGACCTTTGTCGCTACATTGAGTAAGAAGCGATAGTTGTATGGCTGTCTTTTCTCAGTGGATTCCGCCTTCAGACACGCGACGAGCATTGACAGAGGGTTCCCCAGGCCTTGCACTTTATGTTCCGCAACAACAATGTATTACCATTCTATGATGTTGATTGGTATACCAACTTCAAGAACCTGGTATTCCCACCACCAATGGCGGTTGTGCCAAATGATGTTGCTTCTATTGCTGAAGAACCTGCTAACAAAGACGCGATAGGCGCTGTCGTAGATGCGTCAATTGCTTCCTCTCATGCTCTTGGATAAAACGCCTCCCTGCTTCTGGATAAAATGCCTTCCAGTTTCTTTGTTTTCTACTATTGAATACACCATCTTCTTTTGCTTTTTGTACATAAGCTTGAAAAAGGCTATAAATATAGCATATATGAAAGAATAGCTTGTATAGTCGTATATTTTTTGGATTATGGATTTCTCAGTCATTTTGCAATGTAAAAAACAAAAGAATATATATAAATTGACATATATCTTTATAAAAATCCATGGCTCTTTCTTCCATTCTGCATATCTATTGTATGGGCTCTTTTCTTAGCATATGTGTTCATTTTCCTTGCACATGGGTGTGTTTTATATGTAAAGCAATTCTGCTACTCTACTCTTTGCAATTACAGGTTGTTTCCTTAGAAACACAAACCAAATTCAAAAAGACCGACCAACACAAAGGGAAATAAAATAAAAGGATTATTCACATATGTACAAAATAGAACTTGACACTTAATGGAACAGCTTAAGATGAATCCCATTGACCGGAATTCCTAAGGGTTCATGTTCCATACTTTCTAACTCAAAAGCGTTATGCTCCCTACACCGAATGATTTTAAAGGGGCCCTCCCATAGGCTATCAAATTTACCATGTTGACCTAGCTTAGTAGCCCTTTTATCATATTTCAGTACTAAGTCTCTGCACTTTAGGCTTTGGTCAGAAGCCTTCTTGTCAAACCATCGCTTGACCACTTGTTGGCAATTTGTCATGGCTATTAGGAAATTTTCCCTTTTTTCTTGTACTTCTAACAGTTTGGAAAGTCGAACCTCCATGGTGCCATTTTGTTCTATCTCGAGGGATTTCAACAGTTGGAGTGCTAGAATCTCCATAGATATAGGTAACAGTGCCTCTTTCCCGTATGCCAACTTGTAAGGCGAAGTCTTAAGGACTTCCTTAGGAGTTATGTGGTTTTCCCAAAGCGCCGCTCAAAGGTTTTTATGTCATTCTCTCTGGTGTTCTAAACCAATTCTTTTAAGGAGTTGAATTAGGTTCTTGTTCGTTGACTCCGCTAGGTCGTTTCCCTGTGGGTAATAATTTGATGATGTCTTAAGGAATATGCCATTTGTTAATGCAAAGTGACATACCTTTGTGCCTAGGAAAGCTCTGGCATTATCGAAAATGATAGTCTTTGGAGGACTGAACTTTGTCACCAGCTCTTTGAGGAAATCCACTATCTCTGTCTTTGTTGCGTTTTTAAGCGGAACGTCCTCTGTCCATCTTGTGAAGTAATTAGTGGTGGTTAGAATCCACTTGTGCCTGGCACTAGAAGTAGGATTAATCATCCCAATGAAATCTAGGCCCCGTTGTGCAAATGGTTCATCCGCCACTATAGGTTTGAG
>VDFB02338372.1:6075918-6424552 GCA_007258455.2 Sequoia sempervirens | reverse complement strand
AAGAATATTCCCCTTTTTCAAATGAGTGAGGAGAGAGAATATTCTTTGGAATATTCTCATGGGTGAGGGAGAATAGACAATTAGCAAATTAAAACAAAGTTTAATTATGCAAAAGGGGAAGGAATATTCCATTTTGGAGGAATGTGCAAAAGAGGAATATTCCTTTAGAATATTCCCTTGCAAGTGGGGGGAATTATATGATTTTCATTAAATAAAGTGATTTAATGAAAAAAGGGGAAAGGTGAAATGATATTTAATTGAATAAATTAGGGTTATTCAATTAAATAAGGAGATTTAGGGATTAAATTAAATAATTCAATTTATTTAATTTAATAAGACAAAATATTAGTATGAAAAGGAGGTGAATTAACCTGATTAAATTAATTAGGTTAACAAATGCAAATGATGCAATTAATTAAATAGCTAGGCTAATTTAATCAATTAAGCGAAAAAATGATAGGTTTTAGGAGGAAATGATGTTAGTATATTTGATTCGAGTGCATGATATCATTCGGGACATTTTTTAGTGTCTACAATATCTTTTTTCTTATTATAGAACACCTTGAGAACAAACTTTCTATCAAAGGATTCAAGTTATTCCAACTCTTTCACCCTTTGAACTTTTTTTTGTTTCACTAGATGGATTTATTAACTTGCATTATTTTCACTTCTTTCTTTCATGATGTCACTTTCATTAATGTGCATGTTATTTCATTTTGATGCCAAATTATTGCACCTCAATTTCATTCTTGTCACATCATCAAGAAAAGAACATGTATGTGTGATCAAGTTGGCTCACTATAATGAAAGTCTTGCTTTGTGCGTGTGGTTCATGTAAACTTATTATAGGTATTTGTGTGAGATATAATTGTCATTTCCTAGAGATTCTCGTGCGTGTCTAGTCACCTTTACGGTAGCTCTTTAGTTGTAGGTTTCCTTGTTTGCAATAATTTGCCAATTACCTTTACTCATTTGAGATTATAGTTAGGATCTAGGTTCCTTTTAGTTATCTAAGATCAATTAAAGGAGAATGTGTATATGATTACTTTGGATCCATTCACATCCCACCTAAAACTTATCATTTATATAATTAATGCCTCATTTCTCATTATAAAACCTTGCCACAAATCTTGCAAGGTTTGTAAACTTTGGAATGGTGAGGTCCCAAGTTTGGTTGGATTAGACATCAAAGTCAAAAAAATCTCAATTTGTTCAGCCCTTAGAATTATACTCACAACCTGATTTGTCACTTACAATCATCATCATTCATGATTGAAAACACTACAAGTAAAATTGCAAATTGCAATTCTTCTCCACATTCCAAAATATGTAATCCGGAGTCCACGCTTGGAACACAAGTTGCAAGGAAACTTGCAAATTATAAAAATTGTGTGAGCTGCAAACTCGATGCAAATCAACAGGATTTTTGTTAGATATTATAGGTAGAAAAAACACATGAATTGTTTGAAATAATTCCTAGAAGAAATGTGGTCTCAGAAAAAGCATGCGAGCTGTTTGATAGAAAGCTTTAAAGAAATGCGGTTTCATGATGCCATGGTGGCTTGTTATGCACAAAATGGATTCAATGGAGAGGCTTTAGAAACTTGCAGGCCTGGACTGTTTGAAAAAATACCTTGAAGGATAATGAACTCATGGGGTGCCATGATAGCAGAATACACGGTATGAATTCGTTCTTGAAGTGAAGCTTTTGCATCAAGATTTTAGAACATGAAAGAGAATTTGATGTTTCTTCTCTAGGCCATCCATCAACTAGAGAAGAAAATAATATTAACATACAAATTTTTAGGTTGGATATCAAGTCAGATCTTTCTAGGAATGATGGCCTCTTGTCTGAAATTATTGTTTGTAAGGAGACCCTTATGCAAGCACGTGAAGATAATATTCATCCTATAGAGAAAATTGGGTCTAACCAACATGAAAAGAAGCACCTTCGAGCTAAAACATGAAAGAGAAAATAGTTATACTAAAGACATAGTGGGAGCTATTGGTTTTCATCTTGGCATGTCTACAGCAATTGTTTTGGCTAAGATTCTGGCAAACAATTACTGTTTAAAACAAATCCTCTAAGCCGAAGAGATGTTGGAGCTTTTGGGCTTCACAGTAAGGGAACTCTAAACAAGGTTCTGGGTAGTTAGTGCAATCATCTTGTAAGATATTTTAAAGGGTTATCACAAGCACTTATAAGATAATCACACAGGTTAAGCAAGCACATTATAAGAAGAAAATGCCATCTTGTACTTCAGAAAATAAGAAATCAATTTCAGATAGAATACGTAGATGCCTTGGAAAACCTGGGAGGAAAACTTAGAGAGAAAATAGATTACAAGAGGCTTATTATACAAATTGGCAGTTTGGATTTTGTACTGGGGAGTAGAATGTAAGGTGGAGTTCAGTAGGTTTGCTAACTGAGATTTACAAAATCTTGTGCATGAATTATGGGAGAGGGGCCATAGTGGAGCGGGCTCCAATAGTGGGGATAGAAGGAGTTCTCAGTGGGCTTCATAGTGGAGCATCTTAATATGCAATTGCAAACCACTTTTTATCCATAAAGTACACAAACTAACAAATCATGTGATGCCACATCGACGCACCAATAAAACATGACTTAGTGCACCACTATCGGTCTCACTTTTTTTTTGAGCCTTTTTTAATACCTTAACAAAACACATGCTGATGTGGCATCATATTTGATGATGTGACCCTAAAATTAAATTTTTTAAGCAAGTGAGTTGCCAAATAAACTGTGCACAAAATTGGGACTGATTTGAAATTCCATGTAGGATTTTGAGAAACACGAAGTTAGGGTGCTCCACTATGGGCCTCTCTCCCCTACTTCAAATGGCAAGGATGAGATTCCTAAAGAAAATCATAGAGTAAATTTTCAAGAAAGTAGTTGTATGATAGAGATCACAATCTTTCACTTGCCAAATAAATTAGCTTGTTGGAAATGTTTTGGCCTTTCATTTTGAAATGGGTTTGTCAATAATGAAATTGAGAAAATGAGTCAAAAAAGGGAAAACTTACTGTTTGATTTTGCATAATGTAAAGACTTTCCCATGGGAAATATCCCTAATGTTGCAACTGACAAATGGTTTGTACAAGTAGAAATTTGAAGGAAAATGGTTCTGATTTATTAAGTGTAATATATTGGATCAACTAAAGAACAATGAAGATCCTATCTAAGAGGCAAATTTGGTGATGACATTAAAGTCATTTTCTTAGGTGGTGTCGTCTATTAAGTAGCATCACACTTGTACTTTTCTTAATTGTGTCCCTAATATGAACTTTTTGAATTACAATTTAGATGAAGAGGATGTGTTAATGGAATTTGTCATTAATTTGGCATTATCAATGGAGGGTTTGTGAACCAGTGTTTGGGCATGTTTGTTAGACATATTCCACCTGCTTCATGAGGAATGCTACTTGACATGGATTCTCTAACCAGGAGTCAGATTTTAGTCTGGCTTACCACAGAGCAACTTCTTTTTGGAAAAAGAGGCTCACCTTGTAATGAAAAGTGAAAATTTGGAGCATGTGTATTTGGCAATACAATAAATTTCAGAATTTGTGCCAACTAATTCTTTGAGACTACAACCACTAATCTTTCGAAGGATGTCTCATAGAATTATTCATAAGATTGAAATGTTTTGTATGTGGAAAACATGCTTATGGTGGAAAGTAGTGCACTTGGAGAAATCATTGTTGAAAGGAAGCAAAGATATGCATAAATGCTTCCTACGCTAATCTTGATAAGAATGTTATGAAAATTTCAATTCAACTATAACAAAAATCTTGAAGAAACACATGGAAACAATAAAACATAACACCATGATTTACATGGGAAAACCCTTTTAGGAGAAAAACCCCCTACTCCAAACCTACACAACATATTATCAAATGGTGAAATAGATTATAGCATACTTGCATTACAAGTTCTTACAAGAGTCTTCACCTCAACTAAATCCTAGAGGAATTTTGGTAGCATTTTACAACATACAAACTTGCAAATTAAACTCTCTTATAAAAATGACTATCTAAAAGTACCAATCTATATAAAATTACATTGCATATGAGAACCTTCTAGAAGTGAGGTTCTATTTTGGAAATTCCTAATAAAAAGACAATGAAACCAATAATAAATATCACATTTATCTTGAGCGTCAACTTTTCCCTATCTCCATGCAACATGCTTCTCAAAATAGCCGCTTTACACCTGTCAAAAAATATCTATTCTTAACTCTTATCGATTTTATCATGCAAGGTTGAGACACTGATTTTTATAACAATTGGTATAAGATACCTATTCTGTTGGTGTATAGTGAGATTGGTGTTAAAATCGATTCTTCTACAAATATAGAAGCTAGTTCTTGATAAACTAGATAATTGGATTGTAATATATTTCCAGTATTGACAAATGATCAGTGAAATGGGTGAAAGATTAACATGAAAGAAAATAATGAATTTAGAGGAATATTTTGATCATAGTAAAGAAAAAATCCTCAATTTTTATCCCGTTTAATATAGTGTACATGTTGGATTGAATTATACAACTTATTCTCATTCTCTTATGCAAGCACCAAAACTTGTTTCATTGCCCCTATAGACTCCACACAATAATTGTGAAGAAATTGAGAGGAATTTTTGTAGTACAATCCATGATAAAAATAGTAATAATTAGGGACTATTTTTTATTGTGCACATGTATGTAGACATCCATGGAAATAGAGATTGAGTAAAATACAACATATGATGTGAGTTCTTCAAGGATAGGGATTACATTGGTCCTCTAAAATCAAGCAAAGGGGAAAACCTCAAACTTTATACAAAATAATCAACCACTAATTATTAAAATGGTTGAGGGGGTTTTGAGAAAAGTATCATTTTTTAGTTGTGGAGCTAATAAAACTCGAGACATGAACTAGTCTAACAAAGATGAGATTGTATCGGGTATGGAAGCACTTTAAGACTATAGTTAAGAATTCATGGGATGATGACATTGATAGCACTAAGCAAGAGCCTACAAAAGAAAAATGGAGGATGAGAGTTGTGAAGAGGGTTTGTTTGATAAAAATGAGGAAAACAGTAAATCTACCAACTTGTTAATGTTACTCATTCCAAGCATCCACAAGATTAGTGTGTGTCAGGTGTCCAACTAAAAATATTATAAGATAGATAACAATTAGTGTATGCAATGCCACTAATACAAGAGGAGAGGTTCAAAATAATGATGTGGATAAGAATGGGGCATCCTTTGTAAAAAATCTAGATGAATTAGGAGGCATGGTTGAAATAGGGCACCTTTTTACTAAGAACATACCATTTAATACATGCTTATAGGATTTATATGATTTTAGAATCTACTTTAAGGGATTTTAAAAATCTATACATGCTAATATTCCTCCATGATTGTTGCATTTAAAGGAAACTAGAAAGACTCAAGATGTTCTCAAATGTCTATTTTATTAAATTTGATGCATTAGTAACATTTGATATATACATTTTGCAAGATGAGTCTATTATGAAATAATTGTGGGGTTCCATGTGGATTCCAAAGTAGAAGCATTAATCAAGATAATCATTTTTCAATCTTGAGTAATATCATTTAATTTAATTAATTTTATGTTTGATTTGAATAAATTTGATGTTTTATTGTTGTTGACTATAAGATACTAGATATGTTGATAATTAAAACCCAAGACTATAGACATAATAATATGAATTGCTAAAATAATTATGGAGTTTGGTATCAAATGAAGACTATAAATGAGGAACATAAATTGCTAAAGTAGTGGATGAACCATGACCTACAATTCAAGTTTTGATTGTAATGTACTAAAGGAATATAGTATGAAGGACAAGTCAAAGTGACCCTTCACATTGTTATGCATTTTATTTTTTGTGAGTTTTGGAGGAAATGATTGTTTTTCATCCACATCCAATGTGCCTATTTATTCTCATTTGTAACTTATTACAAAGGGTTGGAAACCCATGGAAATTGAACTTTGAATATACTATACTAATTTTTACTCTATTTTTATGGGTTTTCATGCTGTGACATTTTCAAACTCTTAATACATTTTTATTCTATATTTAAATACATTTTCATTCATTAAATGTTTGATGGATTCAACATGTGTTTACACCACTGATGCCTTACTGATGGTGAGGTATATTATGTGGTCATGCGAACACATTTGTGCATGTTGAAATTTGACAATAATTATGCACATAGTTTTTAGTTCCTTTGAAGATCACACCATATCACATTTATATTGTAGGTAATGGGTCTACTAGTGATTGGTTTCATGTTGGATTTGTCTATTCATAGAATATTTTGTAAGAGGGTTGAAGATAGGTTTAAATTCTTTTTTCTTTTTCTTTTTAACCCAATCCTTCTCCCCTATTTGTTTTTATATTTTTCTATATTGATCATATAATAGGGTTAGTTCTAGGTTTTTGATACATAAAATTCAATCATACAAGTTCTAAATTTTAAATTTTAAATTTTGTTCTCCCCCTTTATATAGCCCGTTGGGAAACGTACTTGAGATCAAAACTTGGGTGATGAGGTCCCCAAGCAAGTTTCCTACTTCTAGAAATAAACAAAAATAGTGTTGCTTTTGGTCTGTAAGATCATTCTTAGGAGTCGTGAGAGGAGAGGATACACAACGCTATACCTCAAGGTGTACAAAAAGATTGCAAATGAATGGTGTTTCTGATTTCCAATATCACATTAGGTGCAAGGAAAGAGCATATGCACACATTCACTTACCAAACACGCCATAGAATTCTTTTTAAGTGCACCAAGGATTCAAATGTATAGTTCAATTTTAAAAACACCAAATTCAAATGTGGAAGTTGTTGGTTCAATTTTAAAACCCAAATTGAAGTGTGCAAGTTGTGTTGTTCAATTTTAATGCACTAAATTTAAATGTGAGATTCAATTTTATGCACCAAATGAAATATGAAAGTTGTGTTGTTCAATTTTAATGCACTAAATTCAAATGTGAGATTCAATTTTATGCACCAAATGTAAGTTTGAATCCTAAATTTAACCAAAACCTACAACCAAAAATATTAGTAGTTTGCTTTGATTTCAATCTTCCTCCATCAATTGCCACAATTTTGCAAACTATTAGATAAATTTGTAAAACAAAAGATTGTTAAAGGTTAGTCAAAGTAAAGAATTAAAAATCAGATTGTTAACCTTAACAAGAAAAAGTATTGTTTACTATAAAAAGGCATCAAACTTCAGAACAAAGGCACCCCACTATTTTTCTACAAATATGGTGAACTTTTGCAAAGGCATTGACCTTTTGCAAAGGTGTCAGACTGTCCTATTAGAAAACAAAAAGTAATTCAAAATAGAGGCATCGGTTTAGGAAAAAGGAGTGGAACTGTCAATAGAAAAATGCATCAAGATTTTACAAAGGCCTCGATCTTTGTGTAAAGGCGCCAATATTTGACTTGCAAAAGCATTGATCTTTTGCAAAGGCACTGCACTATCTCTGTAACTTGCAAGGATGACAAATCTTCACAAAATTGTTAAAACATGGATGTGGGTCCCACTAGGCATGCCAAAATATCATATGGTTAGCTTAAATGATCAATTAGGAACTAAATTAAAGCAATTAGATCCTAAAAACATTAATAATCTACAAGATTAAGATCAACCAAGGTTATACTTAATGAAATTCATTTGCAAAACATTAAAAATATTTTAATCTAAAGAATTGAACATAATTCAAAGCTATTAAACAAATTGAAAGTGCAAAACCTCAATCTCATTGTGGATTGATGCATAATTATGATGTGGATTACTCAATTGAATGCATAATCCATTTGCAAAAGATTGGTTGAGGAGGGATGATTCACAAAATTCTCTAAAAGTCTCAAGGTTGGCTCAAGAATTCTAGAGTGTAAGGATGATATGAAGTCTGTGAATGAAATTCATGTTGAGAAGGCTTGGTTTTATAGATTTTAGGGATTTTGATCAATGGAAAGGATTGAAAATGGTAATCAATGGATGAGATAAGATCAAAGAGGAGGGTGTGGATCAAGGATTAATCAAATGGTTCATACTCCATGAGGTGTGGATCAAAGATTAATCAATGGTTCATAATCCATGAGATGCTAAACAATATCCCTTATTTCATGGAAATATGTCAAAGATATTTTGAATTGGAGGAAATAATTTGAATTTGAAAAGGGAATATTCTTTGTGCAAGTTGGAGAATTGGAGGAAAATTAGTTAATTAAATAATTTATGAAAATCATTTAATTGTGCTAGTTGGAAGAATTAAGAAATTTAATTAAATAATTAAGAATTATTTAATCAAGTGGGATTATTAGTATGAAAATAATGAATTAATCAAATAACCTTAATTATTTAATTAATGGGAAGATAAACTGAAATTAACTAAATAATCACACTTTATTTAATCAAATAGGGGAATTAGGTGAATTATGATGAAAATTGTGTTAGTAGATGAAATCAAGATGTGTGATATAGTTAGGATATTTTTAGGTTTCTACACCTGCATTGCACCATTTGATTGGGATGAAGGAATTTCTCCTTGGGGGGTCTCGAGTCTTCCTTCCTTTGTATTTAGTTCTCTTTTTTGGAGAGGATTTTTCTCCCATAAAGTTTTCTCCTTTACTTTGTTTGTAAGATACTTTTATTTTGTACATGAGTGCCTCATCAAGCCTTGATGCCAGGACTATTCTTTTTAGTGATTTAATCCCTAAGTATCACTTAAGGTGAGGTGTTAGTGTGAAAATATCTATTATACATTTAGTTTACATTTATCCAGTTCCTAGATCTAGTAGAACTATTCACAATAAACTAAGCCCACTTAGTGGTTTAGTTGTCTTACTAATATACACACAACAAATACTCTCAAATATGTTCCAAGTGTTCTACATATGTCACACCTCTTGGAGGGTTAGTCAATGTTTTACTTTTACCTTCCTACTTCTTCCTTGTCCTATATATACAAGGAGATCAATGTACCTTCATATACATTTTTCATGGTAGTATTTGGCTAATTCTTGTTGCATCCATTCTCTTGTGGAAGTTCTTTAATATTGCACTTATAACTTGTTGCTCCAACAAGATATTATTTGGATTCCCCCGTTAATTCTTTCTCTAATCAATGTTATTACTAAATATATTAGAAGAGGATATTAATTTAAAAAGAGAAATTTGTGATATTCGAACCTCTCAATTATCTTACGTCAAGATAGTTATCACTTTTTACATATTATTTTCTACCTTTGGTACCATTAATTGTATGGACTATGATTCCCAAATAAGAATTTGAGGGTCAATTTCCACCAAGTATGAACATAATTGAAAATCCATATCTCTAGTGGAGAAATCTATTTTATCATTGCTCTCTTAAAGATGCTAACACATTTAAAAACACTTCATTTATGGAGGCCTTGTGTATCATGAGATCTTGGAGAGTAAGACTAGTATAAATATTTGAGGATTTTACCATCTAAATTCTTTTGTTGACTTGACTAAAGATTTCTATGATGTTTTATTCTTGAGGTCGCCACCTCTAAGAGGAACTCTAGTGGAGCAATTATGATTTCACCTATAATTATCTAGTTTCCCCCCCTTACTTGAGCTCACTTTCCTATAGATATCATTAGATCATGTATTGACACTTTTGAAGTGATTGATAATTACAAATTTCTTCTTTTTAAAATGTTTATTCCTATAAATGATGATGAAAGTTTCTAGACATAACACCAATTATTAACCTAGCTTTATTGACTTCTTTTTTCTCTATATTTCACCCACTTTTACATACAAAATTTCACTTATAACACCAAAAATTAATTAATTAAATATATGTTTTAAATTACATCCTCTTATTCAAAAATTAATCTAAAATTAAAAGTTAATATTAATTATTTTAATTAGTGATAGTCATGAGTATAATGAAAATAAAATAGTACCAGCCTTACAACAATCTGTTTTAAGAAAGTTTAACAATTATATTAGTAGGTACATCTCCCATATTTAATCAAACCAAAATAATAAAACAACCTGAGAAACATCAAAACAAATCCCCACTAAAAAGTCCTTATCCCCCACTAAACCCCTACACTATAATTACACTTATTTTGAATGTACAAAACCATGAGAATAACATACAAAATCATGTATAGGTGGGCCAAATTATTAATTAGATTAGCAACACTATCATCTTAAACAAGTTTAATTAGCATGGAATAGAAGGGAATAATAGAAACACTAATTATGGCTATGTTGGCAAGCACCAAATAAAAGCTCATCTTTAGAGGAATACAATAAATAGTGATAAAACAAATCTTTATAATGGGAGCGTTGATAGCTCTCCACTTTCTCTAATTCTTAAAACTTTTGAAGTTAATATTAAAAATAAATAAAATTGGTTTTTCAAAAGATGTGAATTAGGTATCTAAGGCATCCTTTGAAAACAAGGCAGGAGCCCAACAAAAAGCAGCCCTAGTTAACAAAAGTCAAAGTTGAGAGTGGAATAATGTCCGTATGCCCACAAAAAGCATATTAAGTAATGATTGCGCTTTGAGCTGACCCTTTTCTTGAGTGAGTGGAATTGCGGGACAACGCTGAAGTAGTTGTCATTTCAATTTCAATTCCAACCGTTAAAACTTAATTAGAAACCTTAACATGTGACCTGTTTTTTTTTTTTTGTTCATTGAAATTTTTTTAAAGATGGTTTTATTTAAATCTTAGATATTTTTTTATTCTAGGGAAGTTATTTAACATATAAATTTGATTTTTTTAAAATTTATTATATGTATTTGATATTTGAATTTTAATGAATGACATAATTAAAACACATATTATCTACGTTATCAATAATCTATATAAAATAATAAATCTTTCAATATTATCTAAATATAAAAATAGCTATAAATAATAGGGATTACTACTGTAAATTCTTTTATTATTATATCTTTATAAATTATATTTTATATTTTAATTTTTAAAATTATTTCCAATTTTTATTATTTTTTTATCTAATCGAGCTCTGTCTATATATAGATTGTTTTGTTAATGTTCATAAAAGATAGGATTTTATTTTTCTAATTTATTTTAAGTAATTGTTAAATTGTACAACTTAATTTTTAAATTATAGTTATTTCAAAAAAACTAGGATTTTATTTTGGATTAGTTGTTTAATGATTCTTTTTATTTTTCTAATTTATTTTAAGTAATCGTTAAATTGTAAAATTTAATTTTAAATTTATTGTAATAAGAATTTCTGGATTAAAATATGTGTCAATTTTTACGTCAAATTGACACACATTTTAATCTAGAAATTCTTATTATTACAAGATTGTCATGGATTGTCTAAACTTCATGATTTTAATTTTAAATTTATAGTTATTTTAGTACTTTAAGAGAAGATTATTAATTATATATGGTGTTAATTGGAAAAAAAAATATGGAACCTTCTCAATTTTCAAAACTTAAGATGTAAGTAGTTGCATAAAATTATAATATTAATTTTTTAAAAATTAAAAAGATTGTGAAAGTCTTATTTATTCAAGAGAATAAAAATTAGATTGTGATTATTTGACATTGATAAGAATCATGACAAATAATTATTTACATAATATCACATATTTATCAAAATATTTATTCTGTTCAATTCCCTAGAGAACTGATAAAAATGAAACCTCCTAATTATAATCTCACTAACTTTCATCGTGAACTAATCAAATTTATTTTGTAAAAAAAAAAACAATATGCATTATTAATACAATACAATTTGGAAGGTAAAATTTAGCCACCTAGCATGGAAAGCATGCCCTAAAATCATTCACACTCCAAGTATTAGTGTTAATAGTCAAATTTGATAATTGTTTAAGAGGGTGGTTTTCCCCTACTAAGTCATGTACGAGATGTTTAGTACACTGAAATAATAGTCTCTACCAAGTCATCTCCATCATGTGAATGCTATTAAAAGCTCCATAGAAAAAAATTAAGTTCTATACTATAATACAAACTATAATGAATTGGAGAGAAGTCTTAGAAACCTAATTGAACTTTAAAAGAAAATTGTATAACCTTAAAAAGTCATTGAGGTAGTTTGAATTACTTTGAATTTGAAATCACAATACAAATGACAATGACAATGATTAGTGAAAAGAATAAAGTTAGTTGAGTTTAAAAGGAAGAATGAAAGTTAATCCACACAAAATAGGATTTGGATTATTATAATTTTAATATTAAAATTATACCATTTTTAGTTTCTATAAAAAAAAATATTTTTATTTATATATTTTAGAAAGTAGGTTTCAATTTCTAATCTGTTTTTGTGATTTCTTAAAATTATTCTATACTTCATTTTTATGTTTGATGGACATTTTTTTTTCTTGTATATTATAAAATGTTTTCCCTTAATAAATCATAAATGAAACATTTCATACATTAAACTGATAATATTTATCAAATCATTTTTATTATCTAAATTACTATTAATTTTTTTAATAAAAAATTCAAATTATATTTTGAAATTTTCATAAAATTTTGATGAAAACCATAGCCTTATCATATAACCACTTTATAAGGTGTGGGCCTGATACAATAGAAACCCTAATAAAGTGGAGGGAAACCATAGAATCCTAATTAATTTTTTAATTTAGAGATCGAAAAATCCAATGTTAGAGGGACTAAAGTGATTTGAATTTGAAATCACAGTGCAAATGACAATGATTATGAGAGGAATAAAGTTAGTTTCCAGGTTTAGAGGGAAGGATCCACCGATCATTAAAATTCTAATATTAGGGTTATATTATTTTTAGTCTTTTTCGGTTTTTTCTTATTAAATTTATAAATAAATTGTTCGGTCCATTGCATGAGGTTCAGCTTTCCTTAAAGCCTGCGTTTTATATAGTTTTTGATCTAGGATTGCAGCTTTTCTTCTAAGATGGCAGGTGAGGAAAGAAATTTCTCTGTACTGGGTTGTGGAGATCCCAATGGCAGTATCTGTAAAAATACAGGATGTGATGGGAATAAAAGTGATGGTATTCAATGCAGGAGACAAAATCTTCCTAAGGTGAGCAGAAAGAAGCATCTGCTTCAGAAGCAAAGGTCATGTAATGAACTGTCAAGAGAAGAAGCATGGCTGAGAAAGAAAGATCAGGTGGAGTGTGAAAAAGAGAGCAGAGCAGTAAATAGAAGTGTTTCAGACTGTGGGGACAGATCAAGATGTCTCAGGGATGAAGATCTGGAGGAGCTTAGGGGATGCATTGATCTTGGTTTTAAGTTTAGCTTTGATGAAGATCATGATCATCTCTGCAATACTTTTCCTGCTTTGGATTTGTACTATGCCATTAACAGGCAATTCAATGTTTCTAAGTCTAAGTCTTCTCCAGAGGGCAGTTCAGTGCATGGATCAGAATCTTGTGTTCGAAGCCCTTCAAGTCCAATCTGTGATACATGGAGAATTTCTAGCCCAGGTATACATATGGGTTTATTGCATGCATATGCATTTTTGCTTTATTAAATTTTAGCTTATTTTTCAAGTACTAGTGCCATTTTACCACATGCATATACCTTTTTAGAGTATTTTCTTCTATGAATTTAGAGTTTTAAATAAATCCCTTCAGCACTGTTTGATTCTTAGTTAAGAGGGAATCATCTCAAAGTAAATTCACATCAAAATACACTACATTGATGAGTGAGATGAATAAATTTGTTCTGATATGTTGCAGCCTATTTCAAAGCTTTAACATCTGAATGAGGGATTTGGTATTGAATCAATTTTCCTGTAGTTTGTCTGAACTACTTACCTTTTGATACTTGTTGGTTAAATGCCCTGATTCAAAGTTATTTGATATTCTTAGGGAATATGTAAATATATTGTTCTGGGTTGGATGCTTTAATTTAGGGCATGATTATATGTTGCTTAAATCTTGTAATATGGTGGCAGGTTAGTTTCAGGTTGTTAATATATTCATAGATATGTCAGCAGCAGATTAAATGCTTTTATTTTAAGGCCCATAATGTTGTTATGAATGCTCAATATCCTGGTAGTAGGTTGGATGTCTCTGTTAATGGTTGATTATGTCTGTATTAGGCCTAATGACATTCTTATATAAATACATATATAATCTTGAGATCTTTGTTTTTCTTTTATGGTCTCCATTTGAGACCAGAACATTCGGGAAGGTTCTGAGGTACTTTTATATTTCATTTATTGGCAGGTGAAGATTCTCAGGAGGTGAAGACCAAGCTGAGACATTGGGCACAATTAGTTGCATGTTCTGTTCGTGAGTCCTGTTGAGAGGTGCTTCATTTATATACTTGGTCCATTATAATCACAATGTTTTTGAAAACTGCGAGGTCTAACTATATAGATTGATATATTAATATAGTCCCTTCATATGTCCACAATATTGAGCTTCTTTAGTTTTGTGCTTTAGGGTAGAGGGACTGGTTTGACAGATTTGTTTTTCATTTTTTTCCTTGAAGATTTCAAAGGGTTTTGGGTCTGGATCAGGTCTAACATAATGAGTGCCTGTTTTGCTTGGGAGGAAATAGTGTTAACAGTGAGGCCACTAATAGGTCTCTTGAACAACTTGACTAGTAATCATTTGGGTGTGGAGTCTAATCACAGCTAAGACAGCTTTGTACTTATATAACTAATATATATATAACAGACTGATGAAACATCAGTATTTTAATAAGTTATGTAATTTGTTGTAGAATTGGTGGAGTTGTTACTTTCTTCTATGTAGGATTCTTGTATACAAACAATACCATTTAATGATGTCCTTTTTTGATTGAAAATTTTTATTGCATTTATTCTTATTCTGATATTTCAGTGATTTCACATGCCTCTACCTTAAATATGGAAAATGATAAAGAGTCGACCAATTCAGGTACCGTCCTAACACCTGAAACTTATTCAACTAATTTCACATTCATCTACCTTAAATATAGAAAATGACAGAGTCAGACCAATTTAGGTAGGGTCTGGACACCTAAAAATTTATTCAACTTCACATGCATCTACCTTAATATTCTAGAATCAATAAAGTTGAGAAATTTAGGTAGAGTCTTCACACCTAAAAATCTATTCAATGTAGACATTTAAAAAGTCATATTTTTATACCTTAACAATTAATTAATCAAGTCGTATTGTATTTTTTAGAATTTAAAGTTAATGACACGGTGAAATTATGCTTATGAAAATATGAAGTCTTATTATGAAAAAATCTCATATATTGTAGTATTATTTTATAGTATCTATTAGTTAAAAAATAATTCTAAATAATGATTTATATGTATAAAACTATATCTTATAGTATGATTATATGTAGTGGTGATCTTTTAATGAGCAACAATGGTGTTAAAATTACACAGTTATTGTTTAACCACAAATACGTTACATGGTTGTGCATTTTGTCTCACATCTTTTTTATCTTCCCTTCTTATTTGTATTTGCTTTTAGATTTTACCTTCAATTATAAAAACATGATAATTTGATAATTTCTTAAATTAATTAGGAAAAAATTTAAGGGATGACATTCCCAAAAAGCTTCCTAGAAACTTTGAATAATACCATCCTAAAACAAATTAACTAAATTGTACCATAAAACCTATTACTAGAAAGTTGTTTTATACTTAAAAAGATGAATATTTATTTTATTATTAACTATATATCAAAATTATTAAGAAACATATGTATTTATGATTAGAATTGCAAGTATTAGTAACACAATACTTTATATTACATATAAAATTATATTATGTTATAAGATTTTTATATTTTTTTAATTATAGTGAAACAAAGTATTTGTAAAATATGTGGATCATAAGTGGATTGGAGTGACTTGAATAGGCTTGCTACAAGATGTGTTGGGTTTGTACATTCTATTTTACGTTGCTTTTGCATCCTTACTTTATTTTCTTTCTATCTTTAATTTCTTTAGGATGCTCTAACACCTAAAATTTATTCAACTAATTTCACATTCATCTACCTTAAATATAGAAAATGATAGAGTCAGACCAATTTAGGTAGGGTCTTGACACTTAATAATTTATTCAACTTCACATGCATCTACCTTAATATTCTAATATCAATAAAGCGGAGAAATTTAGGTAGAGTCTTCACACCTAAAAAACTATTCAATGTTGACACTTAAAAAGTCATATTTTTGTAACTTAACAATTAATGAATTTTGTAATATCATATTTTTTAGAATTCAAAGTCAATGACAGGTTGAAATTATGCTTATGGAAATATGAAGTCAAGTCTTATTATGAAAAATGTCATATATTGTAGCATTATTGTATATAATCTATAGTATCTATTAGTTAAAAAACAATTCTAAATAATCATTTATATGTGTAAAAGTATATCGTATAGTATGATTATATGTAGTGGTGGTCTTTTAATGAGCAGCAGAGGTGTTAAAATTACAAAGTGTTTGTATATTTTATTCTTAACTATATATCAAAATTATTAAGAAATGCGTATTTATGATTAGAATTCCAATTATTAGTAACATAATACTTTATATCATATAAAATTATATTATGGTATAATATTTTTTTATTTTTTTAATTATATTGAAACAAAATATTTGTAAAATATGTGGATCATAACTGGATTGGATTGACTTGAATAATCTTGCTGCAAGATGTGTCGAGTTTGTACATTTTATTTTACATTGCTTTTGCATCCTTTATTTTATTTCAATCTTTTATTATGTAAGTTTCTTTAGGATGCTCTAGACCATGATGTCACACTCCATTGTATGTTTACCTATTTACTATTACTATGCTAAGGTAAATTATTGCATGTGTGAATGTTTTTGGAATCCTGATTGGGAATATATATGTGATTGCACTTTGTTTGTCAGAGAATTATGAATGAATGTTTATTTCATTTAATGTTATGTGATGGAATGCATATATGGAATGAATGGTTATTGAATTTGATATTCTAACTATGAAAAGTATTATGTAAATGCTTGTTTTGATGAATGGTTGACTACCATGAAATATGTTAAGTTGGTTGCAGGTTCATAATCAATCCTCTGGAAGCGAGGGGAAGTATCACTCAAGAGAACTTGGTCGGGTAACTTGTAGCGAAACCTAACTGAGCTTACACACACACTCACAATAGAATGGTTGAGTCAAGTCATAGTGTTGGGAATTGGTAAGTCATCCTTTAGTATGATGTGTTTGCAGCATTAGGAAGGATCTTGATTATTGTTAAGAGCATTCTTGGGTGGTGTTTATGTGTTTGGTGTTTACGAGTTCTTTATATTGCTATATTTGATTGATGAGATATATACATAGAATGTATATATATGTATACATATGCATGTCGACGATAGCCATACATGCGAGAGAACACGTACATGAGAGTACATAGGTAGACATACCTATGCACGCTTATGGATAGGTTGCTTATGGGCATGGTAATATCATAAAGACAATGAGACATATATATATATATATACACACACACACACACACACATATGTTTTGACAAATGGGAATGTCCATACGAGTATGTCAATATACATATATATATACACACACACACACAAGCAATATTATATTTGAAATGTTAACTTTAACTTATTCATTCGAATATCAAGTGGAATATTTAGACAAACTTATTTTTCAATTAATATATATATAATATGATATGGTCAATCTATGATAAAGGTTGATTTAAAGTATAAGTGCTATGGTCGATTTAATATGAATGTAGCGTTGTTTTTAAGCAACACAATACCAAGCAATGAAATGCATTTATCCACATGGATAATAGTCAATGAAAACATAAATATTAAATATGTTGTGTTAAAGTGTTTAAGCGCATGAAATAAAAGATGTGAACCATGATAATAGATGTGTTGGGTCAAGCACTAAACTAAGCTATAAGTATGGAGGTCGATTCACTCTATATGTGTCAATTACCCAGTCTATGAACAAGTCAATTGTATAATGTGTTTCCAAATGAATATTGATTGATTCATTTGTTAAACCGCAAGCTTTTGAATAGGGAATGTGTGGAATACTTGGCGCCACATTATGAAATTAGTGTTTCTTTTAAAAGTCTAATATTCCTAGAAGTCAATTTACTATTTGAAACATGTGCAATATGAAATGGTCAAATTGTTGTGGTAAGCATATAAGCGATCTGCTGTATAGTTTTGGCGAGTAATGTGATAGGAGTTCGCCACCTTTTCTTTGTGAAGTTGAGTCAAATTTTCATTGCTAAGAAGTGTCATTGCTTAAGCCTTGAATATAGGCTGAAGTAGCTGGTTTTTGGGTATAAATATGAGGCAATCTCACCTCATTTGCACACAATTCTTCCTTGCATCACTACGTTGCTACATTCTGTTGTATATTTCATTGAGAGATTTTTCTTATTTGTTGTGAGTTATTGTGAGGAATTTAGTGAGAGAAATTGAGAGAGTTTGTTGCTAAGTTGGTTCTAAGAGGAGGCTAAGCTTGGAATCTAATGGTCAATTGGAATAAGCATATATCAAGCATGAGAGTCTAGTCTCTTCATATTTTCTCTTTATTATAAAAGATTGATTGCCTTGTGTGTTTTAAGTAGAATTTGCAATAGGTTGCATGAAAGAGAAATATAGTCTATTTTGCTTGTAGGAAAGGAAAAGATTCATTGTTATGATTTTCTTATAAGTGCTTGTACTGAATCCATATTAAGGAGAGTTTGAATGCCATCTTTAGTATTATATACAAGGCTTGACGAAATGGGAATAGCTTGTTAAGTTATTTTATGCAAAGTCAATTTGTAGACTAGAAAGCTCATATATTATACCTAGGATTGGATTATCTATTGAAGTGGGGTAACTTATGATTATGCTTTATCGGTAGAAATACCATTTTGTACTGGGAAAAGGGAATAGGTTGTTTTCGAAGTTAATGACTACCTATCGAAGGAAACTACCTATGCATAGTTCATAATGGCCTAAAGTCAAATCGAGCTTGAGTAGTGTATGTGAGTAGGATGACTGTCACTCGAAGTACTAAGTGAGAATACTTTGGCCAAAGTAGTGTGTTCACCTTTGGCTCCACTTTCAATTCATCATGTTCCTTCTATGCATGCTAGTTCAGGATTGTAGTGTCTACAAGTTCTAGTTATGTAGGGTACAACAATAAGCTTAGAGTGGTTGTCATTACGAGGTTACTCCACCAATCTCTTCATCGAATGGTAGGGCCATCTATTAGATGATAGATGTGTGGGGGACCACTTTTGAGTCCATGGTTGGCAGAAAAGTGCTTGAGTGATGCTTCTCCTCCTCAGTTGGCAACCAAGATTTGAAAGGAGATTCCTAGACCATCTATATCTATTGCTTTGAAGCTCGATTATATTGGAAATGAAATCAAAATCAGAATTGTTATGTCATCTATGTTCATTTATTCTCATATGGAAAAGAAAAATTTTATGGCAATGGTTTGAAACATAGTTTATTTACTTGAAAATGAAAACTTAGGAATTTTTACTTGTGTGAACAATTGGCATGTTACACATGATCTATTATTAGTCATAGATGATAGTGTCCCTACATTTAAGTTAATTGTGCAACATCGATTTGATATTATATAGGTGAGGTTTTATATGTATATATCCCTAATTCATGTATTTTTCAAAAGATGGTTACTGTGCAAACCAATCAAAATTGGCACAATTTACTGTCCCTATATTTAAGTTGATTGTGTAATACTAATTTGATATCATATAAGTGAGGTTTTATATGTATATATACCCCTAATCCAAGTATTTTTAAAAAGATAATTATTATGCAAAGAAATCAACATTGGCACAATATAGTGTCCCTATATTTAAGTTGATTGTGCAAAATTGATTTGACACTAAATAGGTGAGGTTTTATATGTATATATATATTCCATCATTTTTTATTTTTCAAAATAATATTATTGTGTAGAGTAATCAACATTGGCACAACACATTCCTACTCTCCTTCAATTTTTTAATGCTATAAATTAGGAGTGGTCTTCAAAACCTTATATTTTAAAATATAGAGTGGGGGAGTTTCTATTAAAAAACAAGGCTATGTTAGTTGTGGAATAAACACCTCTACACAATGTGTTCTTCATCCCATCAAACCCTAGAAATAAAATTGAAATAGATTAAAGACAAAGTAAAGGAATTCTATTTGAACAATTTGTAGAAGTGACTATATCATTACATTTGATAACCATAGGCTACATGATACAACTATGTTCATATTGGAAAATTAAGCAATTAGTATCAACCCAAAAAATGTGTATTATGTTTGTTTTCTCTAGAAAGAACTTTAGATATTCAAATTTGAATCATTTTCCTTCTTAGATCTATTCCAAAGATGTGGAAAACTCCACTTCCCACATAAAGAGTTGACTTTCAATCTAAGTGCTTGGAAAGATGGGTTTGTGGAGACAAACTTAGAGGGAAATGAAATTACATGTTAAACCCTTGTTTGCATAGTTGGATCCCCAATTGGTGCACCCATATAGAGTAGTGTCTAGTAGAGAATTTTGCATGTTGTGTTCGATTCACACGCCCACAATCAATTGCTAGATTGTAGGAGTCATGTTCGAGTCTTACATGTCATCTTTGACTCCCCTTAATAATGGCACCACTCAAGATTTGTTGATTTCCACTCCCAAAGTATCTCTTGACTTTGGAATTAGGTATCAAATTGATAGATGATCCCCTGCTTTCTTTCAAAATTTCTTGAAAAATCATTGTAAATCTTCTCATTTGGCACCATGTTGAAATTTTTGATAAAAGTAGTAGAGAATTAGTGGGTTATCTTCCACATTTTTTTATATAGGTTGCAAGCGGTAGAATTCCTTTAAATAGTTTATTTGCAGGTTGAGAGCTCAAGGATGGAGTTTTTGAAGTGTTTTTGCAAGTTGAGAGCTTAAGGGTGGAGTTTTTGAAATGTCATGTATGGATCCTAAATTAGTGTTGTATGTTCTTAGGTCTAATATATGTTCATTTAAAAGGGAATACTATGTCTAAACCCTCTGATAATATTTGATGTAAATTTTTTTCTTTTACATAGTATAAAATTAGTACCTTTCCTATATTTGTATTGTCTTTGTGAGATTTAAAAATTAGTTAGAGAAGAGAGATAATTTCCGTATTTTGTTAATGATTATAAATAAAAAAATTGACATATTTTTCTAAATGTTGATTCTATTAAAAATTATAAATAAGATCCTTTAAATGATACTTCAAATTATATCTAAATTTGAGTTATGGTCAAGTATGTGTAGCTAGTCCATACCAATTTCTTCCATAATTTAGTTCCCATAAAGTTGCTACTAAATTCAGTTTGTAATTGTGTAATGGGCCCCTTTATAAGTCCTTTAGAGTGTTTTGTGGAATACTTGTTGCAAGGAAAGTTTCACCATTCACTTGGATCCCTACCCTTGACTATAACACTACAAGTCTATTGGAAGCCTCAATTGATGGCCAAAGTTCAATGAAGGTTGTTCCTCTCCACAACAATAATCAATGGTTATGATTCATGCCATGAAAATATCACAAATCAAGATAGGACCATTGGGTAGCATTGTTGATGATTATGACCACGGTGATTATAAGAAGAGAAAAGACACAAGACTAAGACTAAGTTCAAAGAGCCAATGAAGAAGAAAGTGAATAAGCGTGATAATGAGGAGTAGGCCACCAAGTTCTTATGGTGCCTCAAAATCATAGATAGCCAATTCTTCCCATCCTTATCCAATTTTTATGCTTTCTTCTCATGTGAAATATAATTTCTCTAGATCATAGTATAAATTAGCAAACAAGCCAATTTATGTTATTAGGATACATGAAGAGTGCAAATGACAATTGATTTGAGGTTTGGAATGTTGTGTAGAACTAGAAATGAAGAAAGTTTGTGATACAACACAATATTTATCTTTAAAAGCCCCTTGTTGGGAAAAAAACCACTTGGTAGTGATAATTGTTCATCTACCTAATTTTTATTTATCAAAATAAAAAATATAAATATAAAAAATACAAATTCTAGCTATTCTTCTTAGTTTTTTTCTACTTCACTCTTCAATTAGATTCTTCTTCTCTACGTCACTTCAACACTTAAACATGCATCTAATATTGTAACTCACCTTCTTCATGCCCTTAAATATGTACTAGCTATGTAAAATTAAATGTCTACTTGATTTAGTAAATGAAGAGACAAAGAGGGATGTATCATCTTCTCTTCTAAATGAAGAGACAAAGAGAAAATTTTATCTACTTTTGAATATTTTCCTTAGCAAATGATGAGACAAAGTGAGATATTTCATATTTTATGGGAAACAAAGAGACAAAGTGAGGTTTTTATCAATTCTTGTATTTTTATGGAGTATAACTCACTTTTGAGAGATTCTTTAAGTCCTACAAAATGTTAATGAGATAATAAGTGGGAATATTTTTTTGCAAGGTGTGTGCCCTTGGTCTCCTTGTGTTGTGCAGCGCAACACTTGGGTTCATTACATGGCTTAATTGCCTCCTATGGATTCATTAACTTTTGCGGTTATATCGAGCATTAACAGGTTGATCTTTTGGCACAATGACAATCATCTTTGCAACAATTTGTATCAGAGTCTATCACAGGTTCAAACCCCTTGCTTGCACTAGGGGGGATTGTTTCAAGGTGTGCACCCTTGGTCTCCTTGTGTTGTGTAGTGCAACACTTGAGTTCATGACATGAATTAACCACCTCCCATGGATTCATTAAATTTGGCGGTTGTATCGGACATTAACAGGTCGATCTTTTGGTGCAATGACAACCATCTTTGCAACATATTTCTCACTTTCTTTTTTAAGTACCTGTTAATAAATATTCAATGAGCTCCCTTCGAGTGTATTTTCCTCTATGTATCGGCCTACACATCACAGGAAATCCACTTAGCCTTTTATCAAAGTCTGCTTCCCCCCTCCACGTGTCTACTCTACGCACCCCGAGGGTTTCCCTTCCTTTCACATCTCGGAAATCCTCGCTATACTTCCACATGTCGTAGTTGCGGGCCATTTTTTATCATCCCTTTTTGCTTCCTCATCAAGCTCCTCTTGAGTGCCATGTGCTCTCATTCCCAAAGAAATTTGACAGGCCCCACAATTGTTGTCTGCGGTGCACTCTTGCTACATGTCTACTCTTCGCAAATCTTTCAGTGAGAGGATGAAATAATGACCGCGGGTAGTGAAATACTACCACACATCTCTTTTGAACCCAGTCGATGATCATTTCCTCTGCTTTTGGATAGAGCTCTGCTCACTCAACACATGTAGCCTTGGTGCAAGTCTTTAGTGGTGAGAGATAAAGGTTCGCATGGGCAGCGAAATGTTGCCACGTGCCTATTCGACGGATCTCATTTTCGGGCGATGAATCAAGCAAACTAAATGTTGTGATTGGCCACCATATGTCATAATCATTTGTATGGGATGGTGGCACTTGTCTGTTTTAACCTTTCCAGGACCACCGTCATCATTTGTAGGAGATGCACATGTGCCTGGAATGACCAAATGCTTGGTTTCAAATCTTTTCTGTTGCAATGACTTGGGGAATATTCTTATTTCTGCATCATTGCCAGGGGATAGAAAAATATTTTCGGTGGCTGCTCTCCAAGGCAGTGGGATTTTTTCTACTATATATACTTTTCTCTGTTGGGAGAAAAGGGTCCAGAATTTTGGAGGAACACTAGTTTTAGGAAAAGATGCCAGGCCTTTATTACTGTTTTATTTTATTGCAAAAGACTTTCAGATTGTGCCAATTGTTTGGCCTTTCTGTTCTTTCATGCTATTTGATTAAACTGTAAACTATGCTTTTATTGTTTGAAAAATTCATTTGAGAACTTCTATATATATTGAATGCAAGTTTGCTTGTTTAGATCATGTTTAATGACTCTTCTTGGCAGTAGGAATGTATGCAATGTTATTTTATGTCAATAAATGGATTGTCTATGCTATGATTTTTAGTTTCTGCTCTTCTGGAACACTACAAATATCAATCGGGCCCTTAAATCTATGATTTATCATGCCTATCATTAAGTCTTGGCACATCGCCTGAGGTTAGACTTTATTTTATTATATCTTTCCATACCCCCATTATAGAAGAAGCCAACTTCTCTAAAAACCCGAAGGTCACTCAGTTTAGCGCAAAAGGTCCCCCATAAAATGAGTTTCCCATAAGACACTGTTACCTTGTCAAATTTTGGCGTCAAAAATTTGTTCTTTTTTCTAGCATGCCCGGTGGGAATGACCTTAAATGAATTTTCGCTTTAGAAGGGTGTATGAGCCATTAGCCTGTAACTAGATCCCAAACCGCAAGTAACCCCAGTTTACTAGTACCTCCACTGGGAACAATGCAGGCTGCAAATCAGTTGGTAACCATTCCACTCCCGCCACCCATTCCTCTAACCATGTTGTCGACCGCCAACAAAAATTACGTGGCATGGGACGTCGGAAGTCCCCTAGCAGCCCCAATAGCACCCAATGTCTGGGGTGCTATCCTGATTTTAGCTATGAAAGTTATACCCAAGTTTACTGGAGATGGCTCAAGAACACCTATAGAACATTTGCAAGATGTGGCGGACGTGTGCCTGGTGCACGGGATCACAACACAAAATGTAGCTCTAAGGCTTCTCACTGTGTCTTTTAAGGGAAAGACACTATATTGGTACCAAACGTTGTCACCTAGCACTATTCGCACCTAGGATGAGCTCAAAGATCTATTCTATGAGAGGTTCTCAAATGACGGAGATCGCTCTTCATTGTATTATCAACTATCTGTCATAAAACAAGCTCCCCAGGAAGCTCTGACAGACTTTAATGCTTGATTCCACACGAATTGGCAGAGGACCCCTATTACTATATGCATGAATCCTGAGTTGGTGTTCATATTTTATTTGAAGTCCATGAATCTCGACATTTCTATGATGATCAAGTCTTTGGGAGGAGCTACTCTACCAGATGCTTACGGTGTCGCTGTCAAAGTCGAGAATCATTTGATAGATTGTGGAAAGTTACCTCCTTGGCCTATCATGCTGATATTTCCTAAAATATTGATTCTCATACAGAAGTCACGTCAACTAACGCGCCTATAACTCCCCAGTCAATGTACACATATGCGGTAGGGCCACAAAATGTTGCCTCTACATTCGGTTCTTCCAAAGATGAAATGAACGATCTTAAAGAAATGTTGCGGACTATGGAAAATGACATAACCACCCTCAAGTGGAACCAATCAATTCCTTTGAAGCCTGCCTATCAAAATTATCAAGGCGAACGACCCTCATATCAATAGAATCAGTACCAAGGCGGTTCCCGCACTAATTCACTAGCTTCGATAGTCAACCAAATGGTATCGATGCCTACTCCGCTGACGAGCGCTTCACCAAGCTCGAGTAGGGAATTAACCATGGGGCAGAATAACCTTATTGATGACATCAATCCGTGGTGCTTCCCTTGCAGCGATGTGCATATGCCCCAGAACTGTTTGCGTGGAAACTTACAACAAAAGGTGGCAGAACAACACAGCCAAGGCACGATGCTAGAACGCGGGGGTTATGTATATCCCTCGCCACAATTGGAGAGTGTGGTTCCTACCGCGCAAATGCAAGGGATGTCTCTAGAACAAGAATCTGACATCACTCCTGATCACACGCTCTTCTCATGGATGGAGGAAGAAGAAACAATGTTTGCTAATGATATGTTCATATCCAAAACACCGCAAGTGCAGTTTGCATATAACACGTGCTCAAAGAGGAGATTTACTGGCGAGTCAATTGTTCCGCATCTAGCCAACCCACAACTTAAAGGTGCTTCCAATCAGATTCCTAGCACTTCCACTGCCCACTACCATCTCAACCACGAAAGGAAATTATCATAACAAGAACTAAGGAGCAAAAACCTTTGAGTTTTCCACCTTTTAATGTGGTAGAAAAATTGAAGAAATCATCTACTAATGTGTCTCTATGGGACATTCTAGCTATCCCAGAGCAAAAAATGCTATTACAGAAGGCACTTCAAGGAGAGGTCAGCGCAGTGCCAACAAAGTAGTTAGCCAATGCAGAGGTTGTTAATCAACTACCGCCGACTAAAGTCCTTACAAACAATACAAAAAAATTCCCCGTCGAAGTTAGAGATAAGTTGAAGCCCCAACCCTTCTTCTTAACTCTCATTATAGGAAAGAAGTATTGCATAATGCTATGATTGATTCTGGCGCTAGCACCATGGTTATGCCTAAACAAATAGCCGAAGCTTTAGGACTCGGCTATGAACCTATGAAAAGGGGAGTGATGCAGCTTGATGGGAACAAATTTGAAACCATAGGTGTCATTAAGGCACTCCCTTTAACTCTATTTGCTTTTCCTAGTATCAGAGTGCCGCAAGATACTATGATCATGATGTTCCTCCCATGTTTGGTCTTTGTCTATCCTGAGAATTTACTTCAAAGGTGGGCGGATACCTGTCATTAGATTGGTCACATCTCATTCTCAGAACCAAGCACGACACAAAAATGAAGATAGAATCAGAGGCTTTGCATTCTAAACATGTAGCGGATGAAGCCTTGATCAATTTTGAAGCCGCGCATACCTCTATCACCAAGCAAGAAATGCATTGCGTTGAATTAATAGAGGAGGAAAAGGTGAGCGGAGACTAGGATGACCAAGAGGATGCTCTATTGAGTGAACACATGGACAGTGACCCTTTCGGCAATTATCATGCTATAGGATTGGGCACCTATGTAATTTATGATGAAGACCAAGTGCTCCTGAAGGTTGCCAAAGAGTTCGAATGTAGCCAAGAAAATGAGCTATGGACACTGTACTTTGATGGAGCAAGAGGTAAAGTAGACACTAGAGTGGGGATATGTTTAATATCCCCACAAAATGAAAAAATACTAAGGTCTTTCCACTTCCATTTCTCTTGTTCAAACAATGAGGCCAAATATGAAGGATTAGTTCAAGGTTTAAGCCTTGCGGAGTGAATGGGCATTAAGCAATTAATGGTGTTTGGAGATTCTGAACTAGTAGTCAACCAAGTCTGAGGGATTTCCATCACAAGGAATGTCTTCATGAGATCCTATCGACATCGAGTCTAGGACCTGGTTGAGAGTTTTGAAGCCTTCAACATCCAGACTATTCCCCGAGGACAAAATGGCAACACAGACCGCATGGCCGTGATTGGTGCTCAGTTTGATCCTGCCTCTGACCTTATACATAACGAGAACTTTGTACGAGTAATAGTCCGACCGGCGATTCCTAACAATGATCAAAGTTGGAAGGTTTTTGAAAGTGATGAACACATCGCCTTGTTCATCCAGTAGTTGAGGGAATTCACCGATCAACTTCAACCAAAGATTGTCAAGGCTTATGAAGGAAAAATTATGCAGCTCAAATCCAACAAGCTTCCGAAAGGATTAGTTACTCTCAAAAAAAATTAATTGTGATGATGCAAGAAATGATAGACGAAAGTTCATGGTAGACAAAAGTGATTATGGAGACCTTTGGGTCTCAGATGGTAGAAACCTTCGAGTCAGGAAAGATGTCTCACACCATGATAAGGAAATACTCATCAATTTCTGTGAGAAATATGGAGTAGTGTCCTTGTCCTATGATGATCTAGAGGGATATGATCCTGATATCATTCAGCACATGATTGTGCTGACAGAAGGTGCAAAACCAATCCGACAAAAGCAGAGGCCAGTAAACCCCAAAATTGAAGCGCTAATGGCTCAAGAGCTAACCAAGCTAATTGAATTGCGCATTGTCTTCTCAATCAAGCATAGTACTTTGGTATCTAATCTGGTCCCGGTCCAAAAGAAGAATGGAGATATCCGCTTGTGTGTGGACTTACGAGACCTAAACAGAGCATCCCTGAAGGATCACTATCCGCTGCCTTCTATGGAGTCAATCCTGCAAACAGTAGCATGATCGAAAATGTTTTCTCTGCTGGATGGCTTCTCCAGTTACAATCAGATCTAAGTTAAGAAGGAGGATCAACACAAGACCACGTTCACTACAAAGTGGGGAACATTTGCATATGCTAAAATTCCTTTTGGTTTATCCAACGCAAGGGAAACATTCCAGCAAGCGATGGACATCGCTTTCAGCGAGTTAATCAATAATTTTATTCTAATCTATTTAGATGATCTTACTGTATTTTCTAAATCTAAGGATGATCATTTTGACCACTTAGAAATAGTTTTTAAAAAGTTCCAGGAGTTTGGAGTTTCCCTAAATCCAAAAAAATGTGTATTCGGAGTACCGCAAGGCAAGCTGTTAGGACATGTGGTATCCAAGGAAGGAGTTTCAATCGACCTCAAGCGGGTAAAAGCTATCAAGGAACTCCCCCTTCCAGTGAATAAGAAAGGCATTCAGTCCTTCCTGAGCAAAGTAAATTTTGTTAGCAAGTTTATTTTTGACTTTGCGGGGATAATAAAGCCGATCACCCTAATACTTAAAAAGGATCAAGCATTCAAGTGGATGACCGAAGCTCAGAAAGCCTTTGAAAAAGTCAAGGATACTATTTTCACAGCTCTGGTACTGGTTAATCCAAGTTTATCTAAGGATTTTATAATGTATGCATTCAGTAGTAAGTCCAGTATTGCTACTGTCTTAACCCAAAAGGATAATGAAGGAAAGGGAGAACATCCAGTGGCATTCTACTCCCGAACCCTGAAGGAATATGAGATGAATTATAATTTCATCTAAAGACAAGCCTTTACAATAGTGAAGGGACTTAAAAAGTTCTGCCATCTAATTTCCTGCAACAAAGTGTTTGTTTATGTCGCGCATTCCAGTGTGCGTGAATATATCATGGAGGGAGAAATCACAGAAAAAAGAGCCAATTGGATCACCAAGATCCTTGAATATGACATTGAGGTCAAACCCACTTAAACTATCTAAGAAAGAGGACTGTGCAAATACATGGCGCAAAATGAGGAGATACCCGCCGAAGGAGAGCAATCAGAGCTTGTTCTGATAAATGAACCAGAATCTGAGGGTTGCTAGCTAACAGATAGAATGAGATTTATGCAAATAGGAAAGTATCTGCCAGGTCTTTCCTCCCAAAAGAGGAGATACTATCGGCTGCAAAATTGCGGATATGCGCTAGTGGAAGGGGTCATTTTCAAAAGTAATTTCAATGGTCTCCTCCTGCGATGCGTTACTAAAGAGAAAGTGAAGAGAATCCTTGACACGTTCTACAACAACACTGTAGGCAGACACTTCTCCGCTAAGACCACCACCATCAAAATCATGTGCGCAGGTTACTATTGGCCCACACTTTTCAATAACTCCCACTCTTTGGTAAAATTTTGCAAAAAATTCTAGTTCTTTACTGATAGAAGGAAGAATTCCACAATGCCTCTCAAACCTATAGTGGCGGATGAACCATTTGTACAATGGGGCCTGGATTTCATTGGGATGATTAATCCTACTTCTAGTGCCAGGCACAAGTGGATTCTAACCACCACTGATTACTTCACAAGATGGACAGAGGACGTTCCGCTTAAAAATGCAACAAAGACAGAGATAGTGGATTTCCTCAAAGAGCTGGTGACAAGGTTCAGTCCTCCAAAGACTATCATTTTTGATAATGCCAGAGCTTTCCTAGGCGCAAAGGTATGTCACTTTGCATTAACAAATGGCATATTCCTTAAGACATCATCAAATTATTACCCACAGGGAAACGACCTAGCGGAGTCAACGAACAAGAACCTAATTCAACTCCTTAAAAGAATTGGTTTAGAACACCAGAGAGAATGACATAAAAACCTTTGAGCGGCACTTTGGGAAAACCATATAACTCCTAAGGAAGTCCTTAAGACTTCGCCTTACAAGTTGGCATACGGGAAAGAGGCACTGTTACCTATATCTATGGAGATTCTAGCACTCCAACTGTTGAAATCCCTCAAGATAGAACAAAATGGCACCATGGAGGTTCGACTTGCCGAACTGTTAGAAGTACAAGAAAAAAGGGAAAATTTCCTAATAGCCATGACAAATTGCCAACAAGTGGTCAAGCAATGGTTTGACAAGAAGGCTTCTGACCAAAGCCTAAAGTGCAGAGACTTAGTACTAAAATATGATAAAAGGGCTACTAAGCTACGTCAACATGGTAAATTTGATAGCCTATGGGAGGGCCCCTTCAAAATCATTCGGTGTAGGGAGCATAACGCTTTTAAGTTAGAAAGTATGGAACAGGAACCCTTAGGAATTCCGGTCAATGGGATTCATCTTAAGCTGTTCCATTAAGTGTCAAGTTCTATTTTGTACATATGTGAATAATCCTTTTATTTTATTTCCCTTTGTGTTGGTCGGTCTTTTTGAATTTGGTTTGTGTTTCTAAGGAAACAACCTGTAATTGCAAAGAGTAGAGTAGTAGAATAGCTTTACATATAAAACACACCCATGTGCAAGGAAAATGAACACATATGCTAAGAAAAGAGCCCATACAATAGATATGCAGAATGGAAGAAAGAGCCATGGATTTTTATAAAGATATATGTCAATTTATATATATTCTTTTGTTTTTTACATTGCAAAATGACTGAGAAATCCATAATCCAAAAAATATACGACTATACAAGCTATTCTTTCATATATGCTATATTTATAGCCTTTTTCAAGCTTATGTACAAAAAGAAAAAGAAGATGGTGTATTCAACAGTAGAAAACAAAGAAACTGGAAGGCATTTTATCCAGAAGCAGGGAGGCGTTTTATCCAAGAGCATGAGAGGAAGCAATTGACGCATCTACGACAGTGCCTATCGCGTCTTCGTCAGCAGGTTCTTCAGCAGTAGAAGCAACATCATTTGGCACAACCGCCATTGGCAGTGGGAATACCAAGTTCTTGAAGTCGGTATACCAATCAACATCATAGAATGGTAATACATTGTCGCTGCGGAACATAAAGTGCAAGGCCTGGGGAACCCTCTGTCAATGCTCGTCGCGTGTCTGAAGGCGGAATCCACTGAGAAAAGACAGCCATACAACTACCGCTTCTTACTCAATGTAGTGACAAACGTCACTAGCTGTTGGCAAGCCTATCCCATATGCAGAGTGAGCGACAATCTCACTTAGGCCATTCAGGTACTTTTTTGGAAAAATTTCCTTGACCAACTCTTAAGAGTTAGATGCCTGGGGATACCAATATCTAACATTGACGCTACAAAGTGCAAGTAGATATCAGTGTTCACATGGTATTTTTCCTCGTACTCTATACAATCCCTACCTAGTACTCATTTTATGGCTACCAAAACCAAGGAGTGTTTATTCTTGGTCATTATCTTCAATCGCGTAGTGGAAATCTCCCCCAGAAAAGTTGTCTGTGACTTATAAGAGGTTAACCTAACAGGAGTATCCATGATACTTACACAATGCTTCTACCTTCTAACTAACATTGAAACTTGCCTACCACCTAGCCTATGAGAAAACTCGCTTACTAAAGCCTAGGACTGTGCCAATGACCTATTGATAAAACTGTTCAAATGCTAAGTGTGATTTCCTCACTACTTAGCGACCTATTTATAGAAAAAATGAGAAGACACATGCTAATCCATTTTGAGAAAACATGATGATAACCAAGTGCCAACTTGAAAAGTGTGCCTGCGTTTGCTCGCATTTCCTAACCAGTTGCATCTGCAGAAGTACGGTTCAATGTGTGCTAGGTTAATAAGAGCTAGTTAATTAGCTTTAAAATGGTGGTGCTCATCGACAAAAAGTTGCACGGCCATAGGCTATTGTGTCATCTCGCAGGTATGTCCCAAAGCCCAAGGCAGGATCCATATCTTTTCAAGCCATGATCATTTGCTTTGGCTTAATCATTTCATCCAGGATATTAATTGCCAACACATACTAACATAAGGTTTGAAGGAAAATTTCCTATTCAAGTTTCAAGGGAATCACAACATATCACATGGTTTCCAAATGCAATAATGAATTTTGGCTACCTCGAAATGGCAAGTAATTCATTTTGCATGAGCCGAGGAATTAATGGTACATGCCGAATTAAATGCAAAAAGTACACCTTCCTCTACCACCTTGAGAAAAGATAGCTAAATTTTGCATGAAAAAGTTTAATGTTCAAAGTCTTTTCAAATATTCCAAGGCTTAAGGTGCAGAGAAGTTTTCAGCATATCCAAAGCCGGTTAAAATTTGCAAAGAGTTCAAAACCTGCAGAGGTTTTCATCTAAAGAAAAATGTTGGAGAGTTCATCACAACAAATGCAGGAGGAGATTGGCAAGGAATTGTTTACAACCATACAATCATCAGAAGATGTGTATATCTATGAAGATTTAGCATATGCTACGCCTGGTATACCAAGCAAGCTGAAAAGGGTGAATACGATAGAGCTGGATAGGCCAAAGATTGCAGAAACAAGAAAATGGTTGATGAGAAATGGGATAATATTTATGACCCACAACTCGCAAAAAACCCTAAATCCTTAAGAGAAGCAGCCTATGCAAGGTTGAAGGAACCTAAGGTAGACACATCGACAACAAAGAAGGTTTGGTACAATGGTCTTCCACAATACATGGTCCCACTGGTACATTACTGCCCAGAGTTAGTTGATGCTGCCATTCAGCGTTCTAATCCTAGCACCCGCTGCATCGAGGACCGAAAATTAAGAGTTCACATCATCCCACAAGCCATTTGGCATATGCTATGCATCTCGGACCCAAGTAAAAGAAGAGAGAAAATTGAGTCCTTTTTCCCTGGTAAAGGAGAAAAAATGTGGAAAGCGATGAAAAAGAACTCAAATTTCCTAATAGAGGAGATTGGTAAGAAGGGCATCCCAGGTGCTAAGATGTCGAGTATCCCATTGTCGCGCAGTTCATTTCGCAAGGATATGCAAGATGCCATGTCAATGCTGGATTTTATGTGCGGCTGAGACTCCAATGAGATGGTGGAAACCTTTCAACTGAGACCGGCCTTCCAATTCCGCAAACAACACGATACCTTCTGGTATCATTTCGCCAAGTTCTTGGTGGAGGAAATGATACAGCAAATAAAAAATTACCCGAATGAGTGAAAGTTTAGATTTCTCTCCTTCTTGGTTCACACCTACATCAAAACCTTGATTTCTTTGGCAGGTACTTTGAATTATCAATTTTTGATGAAAAGAAGAGGAAGCCGGTATCAATGTGGACACCCTTCCTTTCCATGTCATATGATTATTATTCATTTTCAGATTATTTTATAACTCTGGTCTTGCAAGATTTACAAGGAAGAGGTGACATAGTTTGGCTCGATGAGGATTAGACCAGATATATGCAAAGTTTCACCCCCACTTGTGACTAGTTCTTAGGAACAAATTTCACCATCCTCCAGATGTACGGCTTCACTGGTCAACCCTTCCTTCTCCCGGTCTGCATCACAGATAGGGTGCTCGCACTTGAAATGTATAGGTAGGTATGTATCATTGATTTTACCTTCTGCAATAGCTCAAGTGTCAAGAGAAAATGATTCTTCGCTTGTCTGAAGAATTTTAAAATGATGACTCTGTTAAAGAAGCAATTAGATTAGTTATTGCAGGATAAACTGGCTCATTTAGGGTTGGTTTTGGTAGATGAAAAATGGGATTACAACCCTTTCAATGACCTGTCAGAACAACACATTAAAGTTCCTCATGTTCCTCGACCTTACTAGGAAAAGCGGTGTAACCCACGGGCAGACAAAGATGAAAATTTTGTTGAACTGGCACATATTCCCACACAAGATAACAAAGGGCCATGGTACAAGTTCTACTTTGCTGTGGTAGTGGCCAAAGATAATGTACACATGGAATGCACCATGTACAACAAGTTGTAGAAGGATGAGGAATGGACTGATGAAAAGATAGAAGCTTTCTGGAAGTATCGCCAAGAAACAGGGCAATTGGATGCTCCTTATGAGAGCTTGAAGGAGGACAAGAAATTTGAAAAATGGTGGGATGATGACCACCCCAGCCTAGACTCTAGCATCAATAAGAGTGATGACCCGAAGGATGAGTCTGAAGAGCAGGAAGAGGAAGCGGCGACTTTTGCGTCCTCTACGCCAAAGGAGAAAGGCTCCATATAGCCCGCCTATGTAGCCACAAATGTGTGGTTTAATGTATCAAGGGCTTCACATACATTCACTTGGGCTGCTAAGGTGGCTAGGGTACCACAACAGAAAATGACAATAACTGCCGAAGCTTGGGAAGCCCCGTCCGCAAAACGGCAGTGTATAAAGACCATTATCGGAGAGGGTTCGTGAGAACCTGCTGGAAGATAGGTGCTTGCAACTAGCCAGGAGCCTGAGGTCGAGGAAGAGTCGCTTACGATTCTGGAGCTGCCATCAACCAGTCAATAGGTAAAATTCACTCCTTCTTCCCTTGCTTCTCAGTCCTTGGTATCTATCCCTGTCTCATTGACAATCTCTGCCATGAGTACTAGCCCTCTATTTCTCACTTTTAATCCAACACACGCGGGAGGTTTTGCCCAATTCTCACAAACCACTCCACCCGGCTTCACTCCTCCATGAACCCTTACACCAACTGCTGCCACTCAGGCTCTCCTTGCCTCACTTTCTAAAGGTGTGCCCTCTACAGGCACCCCTACTTCCACTATTGTCATGGATCCTCTTCCATCACAACGGGCTGACTCCGCAATAACAACTCCTTCACCATTCCAACCCATGAGTCCTTCTGTCAATTCACCAATTGAGCCATGGCAAGTGACTAGCCCTTCTACTGGTCCTCAAACCAAGCTTTGGAATATGCCCCACTTCTCCCCACAAACTATCACTCTCTAGAAAAAGAAAATGTCCAGGCCTATCAGAATCACCTATCCATACGCCCTACCTTCTGGTGCTCCTTTCGTAGGCGAACTAGTTTCATCGCCAGCTGAATTTATGGTGCAGATTGACTACGGAAAGGAAGCATGTGCAAGTAGAATGCAAAAGCACATGGAAAAGGATGACAAGGCTTCTACATAGCCAAAAATACAAACTCTTTATGATGAGACCCAACAAGAGCTAAAGTTTTCAACCATGTACCCAAGAGTAACTAAGCATTAGGGGGAGATGCACCCAAAAGACTATGAGATATATGTGGTAGGACTTGACATGAAAGTGGCCCGACCGCAGGATAAGGTCGAGATTATGGAGGAAACACAACAGGTGGTCACCTTTGATTTCCTTAAAACTGGTTGCTAGCTAAAGAAAAAAGATGAGCAACTTAAAGCAGTAAGGGAAAGGGTTAAATTTTTGGAGAAAAAAGAGAAATCTCATGAGGCGGATGTTGCACGTATGACAGAAAGGGCACTAACAATAGAGAATGAGAAGAACATATTTCAGGGTGAGCTTGCAAAGATTTAGACTATCAACCCTGCTATGGTAAAAGAGCTACATACTAAGAATTAGGAGGTGGAGCAGAATTTGCAGCTAAAGAATGAAGAGTTGGAGCAACTTTTCCTTGAGTATAGTCAAGGAATGGCATAGAGGAATGAGGCTTTGGAGCACCAACAAGCTCAATATGAGCAAAAAATACAAGAAAAAGAGGCTGAATTTGAGGGCCTAGAAACTCAATTAGAACAAGAGCTCCAAGAAATAAAGTCCTCTCTAGACATGCACTTAGCAAATCACTCTCGAGCTGAGGAGAATTGGAATAAAGAAATGAGCAGCTCTGTGGAGCAATTGGCATCCGAAAAAAAGAAAAGGGCAGAGTTGGCTGATGCCATTAACTCAAAAGATGTAGAGATCACTTCTCTTAAAATCCCTCTCCTATCTTCTCCTACACAGCCGAACATTATTTCGTTGGTTAGGCAGTTGTACATTTCTCACTGGGAAAAGATTAAAAATTTCTTCCTAGCACTGCAACCTACCCTTTGATTCATCGCCAAGGCATCAAAGCTAAGCTAGGAGGCTTATGATATGATTGAGCAATTCCCACAATTTATATTGGAAAAGGTTTCGAAAGCAAAAGATCTGCTCACCGAGCTATACTCGGTCTCTGATAAAAACCTTGCCAAGGCAGGAATAAAAGATCGAGATGCTGCTACTCAGACGGAAAATAAGTTTATCCATTGCCACTCCGCCTTCCAGCGCACTAAAGTAGTAGCAACTACTTTGAGCAAGACAATGGACAACATACGAGAGAGTTTCTTCAAGTTGAATAGAATGGGTTTTCCATCCCCGTTCCTTGAAAATGGCTCTATTGCTATGACTGAGCAGATTGCAGAAAGAATAGAAGAGAAGGAAAATGATCTAGATGCTTTCAGGAATTTTGATCATCCTCCCACCACAACCGACATTGAGGGATTTATTCATCCACTTTCATAGTTACTGTTTCATTGTGAAGCAGGGGTCAGTTTACCTAATGCACTACCTCATAAAGAAACTATTGATCCAAGCAGAACACAGAAGAATTTGTGCAACATGGTAAGGCCATTTGAGGATGAATGGTTGCCTATGTAGGCGGCTCTTTCCAATGTCTAACTCTATTGTATAATTAAATGACACTTTAGTCTGTAAACCAAAGAAATTTTGGGTTCTCCATTCCTCAAGCAAAAAGCCCCTGGTAGTCACCAAAAGTTGTTAATAAATATTCAACGAGCTCCTTTCGGGTATATTTTCCTCTATGTATCGGCCCGCGCATCGCAGGAAATCCACTTAGCCTTTTATCAAAGTCTACTCCCCCCTCCACGTGTCTGCTCTACGCACCCTGAGGGTTTCCCTTCCTTTTGCATCTCGAGAATCCCCACTATACTTCCATGTGTCATGGCTGCGGGCCATTTTTGATCATCCCTTTTTGCTTCCTCATCAGGCTCCGCTCAAGTGCCACATGCTCTCATTCCCAAATAAATTTGGTGGGCCCCACAATTGTTGTTTGCAGTGCACTCTTGCTACATGTTTACTCTTTGCAAATCTTTCAGTGAGAGGATGAAATAATGACCACGGGCAACGAAATGCTACCACACGTCTCTTTTGTGCCTAGCCGATGATCATTTCCTCCGATTTTGGATAGAGCTCTTCCCACTCAACACATGTAGCCTTGGCGCAAGTCTTCAGCAGTGGGAGATAAAGGTTCGCATGGGCAGCAAAATGTTGCCACGTTCCTATTCGACAGATCTTGTTTTCGAGTGATGAATTAGGAAAACTAAATGTTGTGATTGGCCACCGCATGTCATAATCATTTTCATGGGATGGTGACACTTGTCTATTTTAACCTTGATGGGACCACCGCCATCATTTGCAGGAGATGCACCTGTGCCTAGAATGACCAAATGCTTAGTTTCAAATCTTTTCTATTGCAATGACTTGGGGAATATTCTTATTTCTGCATCATTTTGAGGGGATAGCGAAATCTTTTTGGTGGCTGCTCTCCAAGGCAATTGGAGTTTTTCTGCTATATATACTTTTCTCTGTTGAGAGAAAAGGGTCCAAAATTTTGGAGGAACACTAGTTTTAGGAAAAGAAGTCAGGCCTTTATTACTATTTTATTTTATTGCAAAAGACTCTCAGACTGTGCCAATTGTTCAGCCTTTCTGTTCTTTCATGCTATTTGATTAAACTATAAACTATGCTTTTATTGTCTGAAAATTTCATTTGAGAACTTCTATATATATTGAATGCAAGTTTGTTGGTCTAGATCATGTCTAATGACTCTTCTTGGTAGTAGGAATTTATGCAATGCTATTTTATGTCAATAAATGGATTGTCTATGCTATGATTTTCAGTTTTTGCTCTTCTGGAACACTACAAATATCAATCAGGACCTTAGATCTATGATTTATCGTGTCTATCATTAAGTATTGGTGCATCACCTTAGGTTAGACTTTATTTTATTATACCTATTTCCTTTTCCCTTTCCATACCCTCATTATAGAAGAAGCCAACTTCTCTAAAAACTCCGAGGTCACTCAGTTTAGCGCAAAAGGTCCCCCATAAACTGAGTTTCCCATAAGACACTGCTACCTTGTTAAATTTGTGCATCAACAGTACCATTTTTCTTGCTTTGATACTTGTCCATGAGCCCTATTTTCCAAGAATCCTATGCATCTCCTATGGTCTCTATGGTCTTATTTATCAATATTACATCCTTTGGGAGTATGGCTTGTTTGTTAATAACCAAGTCCTCAAATGACAATAGTAGTTTCTCTTCATCTTCTTCATCCAACATGGATGGTGGATATATATGCAATTATTCATAATGTAATAGTGAATTCATGTTCATATATGAGGCTAAATAATTCTTAAAATCATTAGTGTGTTATGGCATCTAGGATATGGTGAAGTGCCTATATCCTAGATGTTTTATTTTTGTGGCCCATCTTTTCCTAAGGATAATTGTCTATAGCCCAAACACAATGTTGGTGATCTTAGTTGTAGGTTCCAAATACATAAGGAATGATAATCTCCCAAGTGATAGTGGTGTCAAACTTGGGAATATCACCACAAACATATCTTAAGTTGAGAAACTAAGGACCAATTATTGAGGTGGTTAAGACCTTCTTCACTTCTATCTCTACAAGACCAAAGGGGTTTCCTTGAGGTGTTGACTTGATGATTGAAATACTAAATACTCTCATATAAAAAACTATACCCATTGCACAATGTATCCCAATATTGGTATCACAATATACCTATGTATTAGTTTGGATATGTAAGGATGAGCACCTTGTTAAAAATATAATATTCCATATATTTTTCAATGAACGAGTTTAATGATAACCCCTTTTAGTTGCCACAAACTTTCAAACATGACAACATAACACACAAACTAAAGAAATTGAAAGATGCTTAAGTTGATTGATTTCTTAGTGTGTTGAGGATGGTGGGGAGAGAAGACTAGTAATAGATCAGTGCCTTTATCTAGTTGGGAAAAAAGGTCCCTGTGTTCATACAAAACATGTAACAACTGAAACCAAAGTGATGCATTAATCAACACACCACAAAAAACTAGGTTTTCCAAAATGCACAAGCAAGCTAGGCTCTACACATACATTTAGAAAACCATAGATAGTTGTAGAATATTAAATGAGTCTACTTAGTAATCCATGACATACCCATACACTTCCATTATTCTTCGAAGAAGATATATTGCAAAAGCTTCACAATAACTAATAAAAAACACATTAGAAAATGGATACCAAGCACATGGAAACACTTAATCAAGGTTGAATTTTCCATTAATCAATTGATCTACAAAGGTTATAAGTGTTATTACAAATTTTGGGACAAACCCAAATCATTATAGTAAAAAAAAGCTATTCTAGAGCTAGAAACTATGGACCCTCCGATTTTGTTGTGTAAGTTCTCTTTCCTATTCTGCTCTCTCCAAAACTGTTATCCTTCCCTCAAAGTATGGAAACCAAGGTAGATATACCCATGGAATTAAGGTTAACATGTTGTTAGAAAGTTATGAAACACAAAAAACCCTAGCCACAACCTCCACAAATGTGCAGTAGTCAAGTGTCCAATGCGAATCCAATTTGATTGATAGGAAATGTGGAAGAACATTCTCCATGCTTCTACAATATGACACATTGATTAATTTAATGAAGGGAAGAAAAAAATATACTACAAAAAATTTCCTAGAGATGTTTCTCGACAAAAAAGGGGTACACAAATGAAAAGAAGATATGAGTGTTACTATTCCCCTTTCAAATATGTGGAAATTCATTCAAAACCACCAATGGAGCCTCATGGATCAGATTTGGGTAGATGAGAGAGGTGTTGCAACGTTCATGGTATAGTAGAGAGGTAGGTGTTGCAAATAACATGGCATCAGGCTCCTTTGTCTTCTTTTATTTCCTGTGTGCTATAATAATTGACCTTCCTTTATTTTATTGCTTACTTATCCTTGCATTTTTCTTTCCTTAGTCACCCACAACCTCTTTTATTCTTTATTAGGGGTTGATAATTACACCTACCATGCAAAGGAGAAAGAATCATTACAACTTCCACACCCTTACCAACATCTTCCATATTGGGTGTCAAGCCTAAGGCTTGATACATACCATGTATCTGTTATCAATAGTTTTGCACCCTGCTGAATGCAATATTTAGCAAACTACTGAAACATGGAAACCTTCTTCAGATGTGGGTGATCTGAACGAAGAAGGAATCTCCATAGTGAGCTGGTTCTCTGAATGATAAGTCCTATTCTAAGTGGCTTTCAGGAAAATGATAGAAGGATAAACTGGATTTAAAATCTAAAACTGAAATTCTATCATTCTAAAAATGTTAATCAACTGTAAGAAGACCCTGATAATAACTCACTCTCACCAACCCTTTTAAAATTAAAATCTCACAATCTCACAACACATGCAGCTCAATCAGTGATTTATGCAAAGGTTAAATTAACACAAGGCATAACCTAAACTAGCATGCACTCCTGCAAATCACTTGACAATCGTAAGAAAAGAAAAGGACCCAATAGATTTGAATCACAAATCAAATCAAATTACTATTCCAAGTCATGAAAAGGAAATGAGAAAGTAAAACTCTGCTATTTTATTGAATGATGGAGTGGAACTTCTCAAAATCTGAGCACACATAAGTTTACAAGCTCCCCAAAATGTGTAAGGGCAAGAAACTCTTATCTGAACTGCTGCTAATGGAGAGCTGAAAAGACTAAGTCTTTGAAAAGAACTCTTAAGAAAACCCTAATCCGAGCTCAGAAAAAAGCTTAAGGAAAAAGGCTTCAAACAATCTCAAAAACTGCTTTAAAAGCAGAAAAAGCACAATGCTTTTATGATGAACTTGTCAAGCCTCTAAAAATAGGCTAAATCTTCTTTAAAAGCTCAAAAACACCTTATCTCTCCAAGACAAGTCTCAAATCCGACCAAGAGGAAAATTCAATCAAAGATCTGCTGAAAATAGCAAGAAAACATAAAGCAATTTATAGAATATCGCTTTATGATTCTGCTTTACAAGATGCAGACTTTTACAATCTATTTTTGCAATTTAAAGATTGAAAATCTTTTGCAAAAAGAAAATCTCCTGATTTCTCCATTACAATGTTCTGATTTTCCTAAAAAATCATAAAAACACTTTTACATAATCATTCTTCATTAAAACTCCAATTGATTTCTCTAAAATCAATTAAAAAATAAAACCCTAAAAAAGATAATTTGATCAAAACATTATAAGTCATCAACTATTCATCATTCCACCTTTATGTTCTCTCACAAAACAATAAAATAATGTAACCAAACTCCATGCTTCACTAATGCATAATATAAGTCTCAAAGACTTAACATGTCGACCACCCTAGGCATTTGAATTTTGGCCTCCATAAGTATTAAGCTCAAACTTTAACAAAGTCATAAAGCATAAGTTAAAATTTTGACCCCATTCAAAAATTAACCACGTGCTTTTATAGAACATTCTAGATGATGATAGGGTCGAATTAGGGCTTGATCAAAACAAAGTCAAACCCTAATTATCATTTCATTTCACACCGTGACTTTGGAAAGAAGGAAACTATGTCTGAAAGAAAACTGCCGCCATGATGGTGTCGAATTTGAGCTTGTGTGCTTTAGTAATCTTCTCCATGTTTTCAGATAACTAAATCTCCAGTGGGTAAGTCTCCTTTCATGGTATAATAGCTTTTCCAATTCATTATTTTGAATATCAAAAAGCCCTAAGGGCGCGGCATGTATGAGCTTACTCTCTGATCTTCTCTTACCTTGGCTTCTCCATGCCTTATGAGCTCAAGCTCGATTGGAGACTATATGAGAGAGCTTCGTGGGTTATGCTTTCACTTTCTGTGCACAAGGTGAGTTGTGTGTTCTTAGACTCTATGGCTTCACATTCTACTCATTTCGGCGTCAAAGCCGTGGCTAACACACTCCAATACTTCTATTTTTTAATTTTCTATACTTCACCTACCATTATGTGAGCTCGACCTTCCTGTGAGAGCTCGAATCTCGGCTTCAAGATACTTACCCTCATCACGAAACTGGTAACTCTACTTTGCTAGCACTTGTTCTCTAGAGACTTAAAAAGACTCTTCTTTGCTCATGAATTTCTGGCCATATTCAAGCCGTGCCAAATATGCATTGTAGGAAGCATTTTTTGTGGATTTCGGCTCGACCCAAAACAGAAAACTACCATTATGTCAATTTAAAAGTATTTTTGTTTGTGGTATCATAGAAAGTTGAATAAAGCTGCATCTTCTTCCCTCTACATTTCGACCCAACTCAGAGAACTTACATTTGCTTTATATTCTTGCTATTTTATTCCAGATTTCACATGGGTTATCTTTGTAATTGTTTCTTCTACACTTTGAAGCCAACCTTGACAATGGGTACTCGAAATTTTTAAGGGAAACTGCATTTTCTGTATTTTGATACTAAACTAAAAGTGGGTCCTTGGGATTATTAAAGAAAATTGCATTTTCTTCTCCTTTGAAGCTCGAAACAGCACTGAAATCTGCATATCTTGTGGTCTACTGCTGTTTTTATGCGAAACCCATGTGGGTATCATAGATTATCATATTTATGTATTTTTGAAAGCAAACCTTCATGTGGGTAACTGCTGCTCATCATTGTTTACCCTCAAAACTGAAAGCACCTGTAAGAGTTAACAAAATCTGTGTATTTACATCATTAGCTGTAATAGAAAACTCCATATTGGCATTTGATATTTGAAGAAAAGATGCTCATTTTTGTATCTTTCATTACTCTTTTTTTCATCTCCACATGGACTTGAGCTAAAATAAACAGTGATTTATTTTCAACTTCTGGAATAAAACAATATCATGAGTATTGAAAATTCTCAAAGCCAAAAGCATGCACTCTTATTTTCTGATAGAACTCGACCTCCCATATTTGCTTGAAATGGTGATAAAACTGTATATTTGCTTGCATTTATTCTTAAGGCTTTGACTCAAATAATCAGTGATGTTTTACTTTCACTTCCATAACAAAAAGATGCCTTGAACATTTGTCTTTACTTTAAACCTCCTTAGCATTATGTTCATCTAAAAAAAAACAACTCATTGCATCACTGTTGCTTGTTTTAATATGTCTTCAGAAATATAAAAGAACATGTTATGAACAACAAGAGTCTGTGTGCTTGTTCATACTCATTTGAATCATATACCCAGTTTTCCATTTTGTCATTTATGTAACTTTCTTTGATAATCATAACACCTGAGCTCAATTCACAGAACTGTCCTTGACATGGAGCTGTAAACTATCCTTAAAAAGAACATCCAATACACATTTTGAGAATACTCTCCAGGTACTAAGAATATTGACAGAAAAAATGTTCATTTGTTATTTCTGTTGAAAGTCAGTATGACTCTCTGTGATGTCCACAAGATTCTGAAAGACCTGTCTTGAATTTAAAATCTCATATGTGCATTAAGCTCAAAATTGAACATTCCATTATGGTCCCCAACTATATTCTGTTGCTCATCTTGTAGATATGATAGAACCTTTACCTTACTGTTCTGACAAGACCTTGACTGAGTAATTTGAAAATGATCAAAATCCTGCATATTTGTTGTATTTAATTCATGGCTTGACCTATTACAAGTGATGTCTTACTTTGACACTTGTAACTCACTGAAAACAAAATGGATGTGTATCACATTTGATTGTTGTCCTCCACTAATCATTGATACACGATCCCGTTTGAGGCACCATCCCAACCAGAATGAGTTCACTGTCCTTGTTGTAACTTCTAATAACTAGTACTCAATATTTAAGTATTGTATCACTGATGCTCGTTACTGTATCCAGCTACTCCCTTGAGACAGAAATTGTCATAGTTAAGATCTCAAATCACAATTGATCCAAAGTGAACTCCTGCTTTTCCTCTTTTAGCACCTATGTAGGGCTTTAGCTGAAACATTGAGCTAAAAATGGACTGTACCTAGTCTTCTGTTCTTAAGCATGATTGACACCTCACAAACTTCCTAGAAAGACAAAGCTTACTCTTTCTTTAATATTCTAGAATGATCACTTTATTATTTCAATTCATAATGCATTATGTACTTACTAATCAACTGGAGCTAGGGACTTATCTATCTTTTGAATTCTTGAGCAACATGGTACTCTTCATGCATTTTTATATCTCACAGCACAAACTACTCTTAAAATCTGTTCTCTTTGACAATGAAAATTAAATCAAACCATTAAGGCATAATGTATGCATGTTCACTATCCGAGAAAGAATTGATGAATTGAAACTTACATGACATTTGATTACAATCAACACAAAAAATGTAGTTATTCAACAATTTATGATATACATGTACTCAGTTAAATTTATTAAGTGAACTAAACTCACTGTTCACCTGTAGCCTTCAGAAAGAAAACATGATCGTTATAAATGCACAGTTGGTTTCGTTACTTGGTGGATTCTCTGTTTTACTCTCTCAGTTGTTCTCATTTCATTTGATGAATATAATAAAGTATCTTTAAAAATTAGCCCATTTAATGAATAGGGCAGCATGCCGAGCTCTACCCTTGTGGGAGCCCGTTTTACTCCACATGCTTGGTCTTCGAATAATGTTCAACTTCATGACTTAATCTATACCTGCACAAGGAAGCAAACAACGTTAGCATAAAAAATAGAACATGTTGATCATGATGTTGCTATTTCTCCTTCAACTCACTTCTTTCATACTGCACTTGATTGATTGTTTCAATGCATTGCTAATAGTATGTTGTACTATTGTAGGTGCATCATATAAGTTGCATCATAGTTGGAGCCACTAACACCCCTCTTTTCCTCTTACAGGTCGACGAAGCTCGAGATGACGAGGTGCACCATTCAAGATCAAGCGTCGATAATCAGGGAATGATGATTATGTTGTTACTTATGTGTTTTCCTTTCGCATCTTCAGTAGTGCAATGTGCTATTAAAAAATGTGTTGTCACAGTCACAGTTATATCCATGGCTTGTGTGAATCTTTGATTTCAATTTTGCTTTTCAATTGAAAAGAAAATGCATTTGAATGCAATGTTGTAATATCATTCTGATTGTGAAAACAAATGAAATGTTGTAAAAATATGAGTTCTTTACGAAATGAATAAAAGCATCTGAAATGCTACTTTGCTCATGTACTCAATTTTGTATTTCTTTTAAAACTGCAACATCTGAAAACCACTCTGAAACTCTATTTTCTGCTTCAAAAATAACTGTTACTCAATGCATAATAATGAAAATACGAAACAACATGAAACTTAAATTGCAATTCCACCCTATGGTGTGATAACATTCAGCCAGCTCCTCCATTTGAGCTGGGGCGAAAAATATGTAACTGTATCATGGGTGTATTGTGTAAGGGATTGGGAAATTCGCATGCCATGACACAATAAAGAAGCATTAAAATATCATGATCCTCACCAACCTTTCCATGAACTTCAAGTTTCAAGCCTCAAGCCTATCATATACCTTTTACCATACGTTCACCTTTCTACCTTAGTTAATTTTTTGAGTTTGGAATTTGGGTTTTTTACCAAGGAAACAACACAAGGTCCAAGCATAATAACCAAAGGCACAAAAACACTCAATACTACAAACTTATGATTTCTTAGTTTTTGATTATCAAGTAAAGATAAAATAAACAATTAGAACATAAGAGGGTAAAAATGAGATGCAATAAAATGGGATGCTAACACAGACCTTAAAAGGTGATTAATTTGTTAATGTTTGAATTGCACTATTATATGAGTGTTGACTACAAGGAAAAGAGCTTGGATATCAATTAGTATTCTCTAATTATTTCTACCAAGGTTTTGTAAACCACTTTTATTTTTCCATCAATTTTTGGATGGAAATCTATACTCTTTTAGAGTCTTGTATCAATTTTATCCCACAATATTGACAAAAAGTATCCTACAAACCTATAGTTTATATTTAGAATAATTGATCTTAATTTACCAAAGACACAAAAGTATTTACAATATTTATCTACATCTTTACCTATTATGTACTTCTTGCATGGAGTTAGAATGAGCATATTTTAGAAACAAAAATTTAGAATTGGTTGGTTCCAAGAAGGGGATAAAAATACATCTTTTTTTCAGCTCTATGAAAGAGCGTAGGAGAGGTAATGTGATTTCTTATCTTCTTTTAGATTAAGGGGATCATCTTACTTATTTCTAGGATATTTATATATAATTTTTTTGACACTTCTCCTCTTTGTTTAGTGAGTAAAGGGATCGGTTCTTGGCGGAGGAGGTCCATGTTCTTTAGTGCATTACTCCCTTAGTTATGAAGGTTGAGAACATTTATCGATTATTGAACTTATCTTAATTGAGGAACTAAAGACAATGGTTTTTCAAATGAAAAAGGGTAAGTCTCATGGACTTGATGGTTTTCCCATTGAATTCTTCCAAGAATTTTGGGAAATCCTAAAATTTGATTTGTTGGAAGTTATTAGAGAATCTCGGGAAAAAAATAGATGTTGAGGGACATCAACTCTACTTTTATTGATCTAATTCCCAAAAAAGAGGGGGTTACTTCTCTAGATAGTTTTTGGCCCATTTCCTTATGTAATGTTACTTATAAGATAATCAGTAAGATTATTATTGATTTCCTTAAAAAATATCTAGACCCCTTTATATCTCTAGTACAAAGGAGTTTTGATAAATACCATCAATTTTTTTATGGAATTATTGTGTCTTAAGAAGTGATTCATTCTATGGTTGTTTCTAAAGAAAAATTCATGTTCATCAAGATTGATATGTCAAAATACCATGAAAAAGTCAGATGGTCTCTTCTTCAACGTATTTTTTTAGCCTTTGGTTTCTACTTTGAGTGGTGGAGTGGGTCATGATTTGTGCCACTTCAACTTCATTTTCTATTCTAATTAATAGTGCTCCTTCAAATCTCTTTATGCCCCCCAAGGTCTTCATTAAGGGGACCCTTCTTCTCCTTGTTTATTATATTAGTTGAAGTCCTTGGAATAATTGTAAATCATTTCAAAAGAAATGGTTTTATCCAAGGGTGGCAATGGGACCAACAATTGGATTCTCAAAGCCACATGTAGTTTGTTGATGACAATGCTCTAATGGAGGTTGCTAAAATTGAAGTAGCTATCAAATTCAAATAAACCCTGTATATTTACTTATATGCTTCTAGCCAGAAACTTAATGAGGAAAATTCTATCATTTTCTTCTTTAATTCTCTATAGCTTATTTAGCAAATAATTGAAAATATTCTCTATTTCAAATTGGGCATATATTCCTTTTGACTACTTGGGAATTAATCTTACTTCAAGAACCTTAAATAGGTAGCATTAGAGAAATATTATTGAAATATTTAGATCAAAGGTCAATCATTAGTCTTTCTTATGGTTGTCTTTTATTAGAAGATTGGCTCTTCTCAAATCGGTCTTACAAGCTCTTTTTATTTACACTTTTTTTATCTTCCCCTAAGATTTTTCTTAAGGAATATGATTCTTTGTCTAGATAGTTCTTATGGGTGAGAATGTTAGATACTCACAAATGGAGTTTGGTAAGTCCATAGGAAGTTTTTCAACCCAAAGAAAATGAAGGTATCGGTCTTAGGAGTTTTGAGCTAAAAATTCAAGCCCTTGATACTAAATTATTTTGACGATGGTACAAAAATCCTCTACTACCATGGGAAAGAATTATTAATTATAAATGTCTAGGAGGAGTTGAGGATAAGGATATCTCTCAGATGGATCTATTTTGGAAGAGGTCTTTGATTTGGAATACAATAAAAAGGGGGGCCTTTCTAATTAAAGAGTAGATGTTTTGCATGATTAATAAGAGCGACAATGTTTTGTTTTGGTGTAATTATTAGGATAAATTTCCTCCCATTATTTCTTCCTTTCTACATCTTCAATCCCTAAGTAAGGTATTCCTGGAAGCTAGTTGGTTGAGAATAGTAGAATTCAAGTTCTCTTCCACTATCGGAAGGTTTATGATCTATCAATGGTGTTAGCCCTGAAGCTAGTAGTGGAGGATCTAATAAAGATCAAAACATGCTTGCCTCTATTCTTGCTAGTCATCCTTGTTGCTCTTTGGGGGAGCCCAATACTATTTATTGGGTCTATAATGGTAAAGGTACTTATTTTGTCTCTCTTGGATATTAGTATTTATAGTTTTTGATTATCATAAAACAAGTTTTGATGGGACCTGAACACCATTACAAGAAGGTTTTGCAGGGACCTAAAACCCTTTATAAGGCAAGAAGTTGCAAGGAAAATAATCATCAAATTAACCATAGCCCATCAACAACAACCATACATAGATATTCAAATCAAATCAAGCTATAGAAAATAGGAATTGAAGGGACCTTCAACCCTTTACAAATAGGCTTTGACAAGGACCTTGAGCCCTACTTAGATGTTCAAAGACACCACCTGCATCAGCTAGGCTTCAACAAAACCAACTACTCAAAAAAAAAAAGAGCTAGGAAAAACAAACAACACACAAAAGTAAAAAACCATTATACCCCTATGTTGCACAAGAACCAACAAATCAAAACTCCCCACCTCAATAGGGAAGTTAGAGAGAGCATCAAAAGACTATTAAACATCCTCCTCCTTGCAAATCCATCTCTCCTCTGAACCATTAAAAAGAGGGCAACCAAAGTTCCCAACCAAAACAAATAACCCATTCAAATTCTCATACTCATTATGAGAAATACAAGGCTGAGCCAAGGAAGAAAAAATTCCCTTACAATCAGCTTTTTTGCAACAACATGCCACCAAAGCCAGCACTAAGCCAGAACACGTCAGAAAACTGCAAACAATAGCCTCCCAACAACACCATCCCACCAGGGACACCAACCCAACCTCCACCTCAAGAGGAGAGGGCTCACCTAGATAATAGAGAGGATAAAGAGAATTTATAGTTGCAAAAAGGTGGGAACCATGTTTTCTCCTAGTTGAAGAGAATTTGGAATATATTTAGATTTCCTAAATGCAATATATTCATATTACTTGTATTCTAAAACAAATGTTTGACTTGGGAGAATATAATAAAATGGGGTTTTTAGTGGCCATCTAGGTGTGTTCTTTGTAACAAATATGAAGAATAAGCTAACCATATTTTATTTCCAATGCCCTTCCTCCATTGTGATTCGGAACTTGTGGTGGAATATTTGGAGCAAATCAAGAATTATTGCTTCCTCCCTCTCTGAATTATGGGATAATATGGGTCTACCTCTAGTTTTTTCTCCTTTCCTAGTGGTTTCTTGGGATATAGGGCATTCCTTCATTCTTTGGAAAATCTGGCTAGAGAGAAACCATCACATTTTTCAAGGGTGTTAGATTCTAGTTTGGAAAGTTTGAAATAAAATTAAAAGTATTCTCAAAGAATTTTTTAAATCCAAATTCCTTATTGAGGCACCTCTATCCCTTTTGGATAGCCAAATTTCCAATCTTTTGGAGCTTGTTTTGCTTAGTACCTCTCCTATTAGGTCATACCATGGAAGACCTTCTTCTAAAAAAATGGATATGTTTAGAAAATGGTCTCCTCCCCCTAGTGGTTGGATTTGTAATAATATTCATGGTTTATCTTGTGGAAATATTGGTCTTGTTGTGATAAGAGGGATTATCAATATTACAAGGGCTCTATTCAAATCTTCTTTTCTACCTATAGGGCGGTGGGATCCAATAATCGGATGGAGGCTTGGGATATTCTTAGGGCTAGAAAATGCAAGTGCTCTTGAATAGATAAATTTTGTGTGTGATATGGAATCTATGATTTTGGTTTCTTTGTTGAATAAAAGGAATTTGGAAGATACCTTTTAAAGACTTGCCCAAGTGGTCAAGAAAATTCTTCTAGTTTCTTCTAATTTTGAGATGATATCTTTTGTTCACATTCCTAGATTATAATGGAAAAAGGTTGTTGATTGCCTTGCTAAATTAGTAGTAGGTGATTGGACTACAGGAAGTGTGGTATGTTTGGTTATTTTTTCTTGTCCAATTGGTATTATAGGTATCTTAAGTGGATTCCTAGTATTTGGTTTATCTTGTTGGCTATTGCCACCTGGAAATCTACTTGAGATATATGTAATTAGTTATCTTGATTAATAAATATTTTTCACCCTTTACAAAAAAGACAATGAAAACTGATAGAACTTCACTACTTCATTCATTTTATGAAAAGAGGTTATGTCAATGAGGTTTATATAAGCACTTATCCCCAACACTAACTAAATCTAGATAAATGGATTCCTTTTACACATATCTATTAATTGTATATGTTTCACCTAAATTATGGCACTTATTCTTATTTACAAATAGTAAAATATATAATTTCCTCAAAATATATCTTCTAGATATTATATTCCTCATCCACTCACTTTTCTAATTATAGTTTATGGCTATCCTATTATATCTTTAGAATATAATTACAATAATTTGAATACAATATATTTCTAGTGTCAAAGAAAATGATATGAAACTAGAATAAGGCTACAAAGACTCATGCACACACTTACAAAAGATCACAACCAATTTCGAAGACTTCTATAAGCCAATCAAGGGAGAAATTAATGACTTTCTTCCTTTCAAGTATAACAAATTAATATAGATATAGAAGTTGGTAGAGATTGGGACTCTACATGTTCATGAAAGATTTTTCTTTCTATAATTTTATTTAAATGTATAACAAGTTGAACACCTAATAGATTGTATAAATAATAACTCTAACCTCATTTTGAAGGATTTGAAATCCTTTGTTTGTAACATTTCCTTGGTATTTTAATATTTCAAGTATTTTTGCTTTCTAGGACTAAATGAAATTGTATATTCTACAAAGTTATTATAAAAAGATGGTGGGAACCATGTTTGTCCCTAGTGGAAGAGAATTTGGAATATATTTAGCTGACCTAAATGCAATATATTCATATGACTTGTATTCCAAAATAAATGTTTGACTTGGGAGAACGTAAGAAAATGGTTTTTTTGGTGGCCATCTAGGCGTGTTATTTGTAACAAATATGAAGAATCAACTAATCATCTTTTTTTTTTCAATACCCTTCCTCCATTGTGATTTGGAACTTGTGGTGGAATATTTGGAGCAAATCAAGAATTTTTGCTTCCTCTCTTTTTGAATTATGAGATAATATGGGTATGCCTCCAGTTTCTTCTCCTTTCCTAGTGGTTGCTTGGGATATAGGGCCTTCCTTTATTATTTGGAAAATATGGCTAGAGTGAAACCATTACATTTTTTGAGGGGGTTAGAGTCTAGTTTGGAATAAATTTAGAAGTATCCTCAAATAAACTATTAAAGCCAAGTTCTATATTGAGGTGCTTCTATCCCTTTTGGATAGCCAAATTGCCAATCTTTTGGATTAATTTTTGCTCGGTACCTTTCCTATTATGCCATGTCATGGAGGAAATTCTTCTTGAAAAGTGGATAGGTCTAAAATGGTCTCCTAGCGCTAGTGGTTGGATTAATATTAAAACACTGATGGTTTATGTTGTGGAAATATTAGTCCGACTAGAATTGGAGGGATTGACCAAGACTACATGGGCTTTGTTCAATTCTTGTTTTCCACCTATATGGGGGTGGGATCTAATAATTTGATGGAGGCTTGGGTTATTTTTAGGGAAAAAAAGGGCAAGTGCTCTTAAATGGATAAAGTTTGTGTGTGATATGGACTCTATGATTTTGGTTTCTTTGTTGAATAGAAGGAATCTAGAAGATGCATCTTGGATACTTTCTCAAGTGTTCAAGCAAATTCTTCTAGTTTCTTCTAATTTTGAGATGATATATTTTGTTCGAGAATGGAACATGGATTGATTGCCTTGTTAAATGGGCCTCTATGGGGACTGATAACTAGAACATTATGGGTTAGAATGGGTTGGAGTGGCTCAAGACCTAACAACTACAATTTATTCAAAATGACCAATTGGATTAGTAGTAGGTGATTGGACTCGAGGAAGTGTGGTATGATTGGTTATTTTTCCTTGTCCAATTGGTATTACAGGTATCCTAAGTGGATTCCTAGTATTTGGTTTATCTTGTTGGCTATTGCCATATGGAAATTTACTTGAGATATATGTAATTAGTTATCTTGATTAATAAATATTTTTTACCCTTTAAAAAAATACAAGGAAAAATGTTATAACTTCACTACTTCATTCATTTTATAAAAAGAGGTTATGCCAATGATATTTATATAAGAACTTATCCCCAACACTAACTAAATCTAGATAGATAGATTATTTTTACATGTGGATCTATTAATAGCATGTGCTTCATCTAAAAGCTAGCATTTATTCTTATTTAGCAATTGCAAAATACATAATTCCCTCAAAATATATCTTCTAGATATTATATTCCTCATCCACTTTTTTTTCCAATTATAGTGTATGCATATCCTATTCTATCTTTTGGCATATAATTATAATAATTTTAAATACAATATATTTCTAATTTCAATAGAAAATTATTTGAAACTAGACTACAAAGAATCATGCAAAAACTTAGAAAAGATCATAACCAACATCAAAGACTTCTATAAGCCAATCAAGGGAGAAAATTAGTGACTTTCTTCCTTTCAAGTATACAAAATTAATATAGATATGGAAGTTGGTAGAGATTGGGACTCTACATGTTCATGAAAGATTTTTCTTTCTATAATTTGATTTAAAAGTATTCTCATTTTGAAGGATGTGAAATCCTTTCTTTGTAGTATTTCCTTAGATATAAAATCCTTTATTTGTAATATTTTCTTAGTGTTTTAATATTTCAAGTATTTTTACCTTCTAGGACTACATGAAATTGCATATTCTACAAAGCTATTATAAAATATGGTGTGTCTATTTTATCAATTCTTTATATCAATTAATCATGAATGGTTTGACCTAATTACTTTATTAAAAAATTTATCTCTTGTGTTGTCATTTTAATTGCGGCTAAGTAAATCTTGAAAGTTAATTTATTCTATGTATAGATAAACTATAATTATTATTTATTGAAGGTTCTATCTATTCTAATGCATTGTCCTTTTTCTCTCTTCACCTTTTTCTTCTTTCTTCTCCCTTTTCACCCCAATCAATCTCAATATTAGCACTATAATAGAAGAAACCAACCTACTCTAAAGTTTGTTCAAAATTTTTTAGAGGTTGCGATTTCCCATCATTTTGGAGGATTTCAAGGTCACAATGTTCCCATGATTGATATGACAAGAATGAATAATATCTTAGGATATAGGTGGGATATATTAGCTTCAAATGGAACAATTTTTGGTGAGCATGGGAAATTCTTGTAGAGAACCATTTCAAAAAAATTCAAGTATAATGGTTGATTATTTCAAAAACAAGGGAATGCATGCATAGTCAAAATATTATAACAAACAAAAACAAACAATCCAAGTCCAATGAGTTATAAACTCTAATCAAAGTTCATTCATGTTAATCTATCAATTTTTAGAGTGCGTGCAATTACCAATCAATCCATTTTTGGGTTGTGTTTAGTAAGTGGTTCTAGTGGGTCCAATCTCAACTCATTTAGGAGGATGATTATCAAATTTTCTAGTGTTAGTGTTATTGCTGGTTCCTTTTGGTGGATAATTTATGAGTTAATAAGGTTCTTGTGATGTCTTTAAGTTATTTCTAATATGATTTTGTTTTTTTTATTATTAGCATGAATTGCATTGCTCATTTTATATAATTAGATTGTGTTATACAATAATGACCATAAATATTTGTGATGTAGATTGAATTAGAGGTTCTTGAAACCCTATTTTCATACTATTATTTTATGTTAGTAATAATTTCATTTTAAAACCTTGTCAAAATTAAAAGAAGAAATATATTTAGTGAAATGAGTTCAAGCGGCCTAACTAAAAATATATTTCTTAAGAAAGAATTGCGAGTTTACAAATAAGCCATCTGACCATAACATTAACATACTCCAACAAATTCAAGTAAATATAAATTGAAGATAAATTTAATAGAAAAAATAAAATAAAAAGAAATCGAAACATAGTGGGACCTATGCAACGAAATCTTAACACATATCACCATAACCTCCAAATCATAATGTAGAAGAATTTTAATAAATCCACATTAATTTGTACTTGATAAAAACTAAAAGTCACATCCCTTATTAATCAAACACCACCTAATCTCCAAACTCACATCCAACTTAAATAATCATTATTGTTGTGACAGTCTTCTTGACTTCATCTATAACTTTTTGAAATTGAATTGGTCTCAAACATGTTTTAAGTATGCTAGAATGTTTGATCATTTGAACTTTAAGATACCAAAAAAAAAAAAAAAAAAAACATGTTTTAGTCATGTTAGGATGTTTTATCATTTGAACTTAAAATACACAAGAAAAATTTAAACATGTTTTAGTTATGCTAGGATGTTTTATCATTTGAACTTAAGATACACAATAAAAATTTGCACCAATGTAAAGGCTCTCCTTTTTAAAAGTTGATTGATAACCTTAACATCTTTACCTCAAAGAAATAAGTGAGGCCAATTGCCACTGGTCTACTGTAAATGACTTGTGGTACGAGATCCTCGTAATACTCCAAGACTCTGCATCTCTTTTCAAAATCAGTAGCAACGCGTCAGACAAAGGAATCCTAATGGTGGCAAAATGATAGGTGTCAAACTGAAATAAGTAGATTGATACCACTCCTGCAAGAAAAGAAAAAAATGAAATCTAGTACGTAGAGGCATCTTATTCATCACCAAATTGCCACAAACGTGGTGTATGGTGCATTAAAATCAAAAGTTTCTGCTTTTAATAACCACCCAAAGATTCTATAGCTTTATAAAGATATACAAAATATCAATTATATAAATCATAGCCAAAGTAAGCCTAGGTTACTTTTTCTATAGCATGGCCACCAAAACTAAATCACTCATGGCCACATGTCCCATGGGACTGTGACTGTAATGTAAAGTCGAAAAAGCATGACCAGTGAGGCCCATCTGATATGACATGACTTTAACTTTCATGGAGTAAAGTAGCCTTGCCAAAACAATAATTCAAAGAAAATTTCATCCTCTACTCAATTTTTTCAAACACTCCAAAACAAAATTGCCAATTCTCAAAAGATTTTTTTTTCATGTTTTTTCTAATGATTGATCCATCTTCCCATCCAATAATGATCAGTTGCTCTGTCACGTGTAACATTTATCTCTTCCATGGAGTTAAACTCCACCAAAGAAGCCTATAAATCTCTGATTTGTATCATATTATGCATGTTATTCCTCAACTATAAAATCTCAGTGCCTTGCTGTGACAAACAAGGAATTTAGGAGCCATATATAATCATTCTTGTATGTTTGGAAGTACCAGGGAAGATGAAGATTGCAAAACAGGCCATTGAAGTTCTAAGATCTTTAAGAGAAGATGTTAACAAAGTAAAATGTGTTATTTTTCATGCTGTCAAGAAGAAGATGAATGGCCATAGAAGGATAATCTTGTGTTCCCCATCTGTAAATCTTCATGATTTTTTGCCTAGGTTTTTAACAGAGGAGAAGTTCATGGATGATTGCTGCAATCATAACCTAGTGGATGGGATGGATATGGCTCTGTGTTTGAGCAGCCCAATATATGGCATGCAACAGATTGATGGGGATGTGAATAATAAGAGTATGGTTGGCCCTGTGGAAGAAATCAACAAGTTGGCAGATGCTTTCATTCAGAGCTTCCATCAAAAGATAAGACTTGAGAAACAAGATTCCTATAGAAGCTACCAAGAGATGCTGGAAAGAAGCATATAAATAGAGAGGAGATAGACAGGGAACACATCCCACTCTTTTAGACAGGGATGGGAGAAGGCTGATAGGAGAGAAGAGGTTGAGCAGGCCTTAAGAGCAGGGAACACATCCATTAGCAATACTGATCCCTAGGAGAAGCTTCATGGTGAACTAGTCATCACTAGCTATATAGCATAGAGCCTACCCCAAAATTGTTTAATTAACAATTTTGGGTGCTTGCAAATTTTTGTTGTTTACCATTTCAGTAAGCTTTAAATCTCACTTGGGAGTTTTTCATGGCAATATGATATTTGCATGCAGCCTTCTACATGAATAGTGTGATGCTTCATGTCTTATGTTTAAATTCAGTGTAAGATGCAAGGAGTTCAGTAGGGATGGCAATTTGTTCATAGTAATCTTGAGCTAAGAATCCTTTATTAATATGTACCAGTTAATGAAGGGACAAGGCATAACGCTATTATAATTGAGACAAAGAAGGATGTAGTCTTCATTTACATATTTAGAGAAAATTTACAGAATTTTGTGTACTGTATTTTTTTCGCAAGTGTAATTCATGGGACTAATTGGGACAACTTTACAATTTGAAATATGTTTGCCTTGATTCCTAATATCCAAACTTGTGTAAGGATAGTCATTGTTTTCAAATACATTTGAAGAATCTACTGAATTATGAGGGTCATGTTCTCCTTAATCAAACCCCTAGATGGACTAATTCAATGGTGGAAAATGAAGGTCAAGAGCATAAAAAAAATCAATATGCTGCTACCTAATGATGTCACAAGTAAAAAATGCATAACTGATTCTTATTTAAGCTCCTTGACCTATATGTTCTTTTCACATTCTAGATGATCAATTCCAATTAGAATTGATCTTTAAATACACCACCCTAGCAGACAATTTGAAAATTTTGTATTCTATTTGGCTCATAATGATCAAGTGAAAAAGTTTCCAAAAGGTTAAAATTTGAAAATTTGAGGTTGAAATATATGGTCATGGAATTGATCCCAAGATTAGTTTTTGAAAGTAGGACCTACAATGGGTATTTAGAGAATGATGTGCATTTCGGGGGAATGAGCAATGTTGGGATTCAAGAATGGATAGCATTATTTTCTAACTTCTATGCAAAATAGACCATCTTACACACTAGTTGATGCACTAAAGATAATCTAATCACTATAGACCGAAAATACAAGGAGAAAAGGGCATAGGTATACAATTTTTCCCATTAAATATATATGAATAAATTTTAGAACCCTAGGTAAATAGTTTTAAAAAATTAAATTATCATATAGGTTCTTTTCTTTCAATATATTAGTATAATATAACATAGATATGAGATGCACTTTGCAAAGTGCAACACTAAGCTTGCCCATATATATATATATATAAAGTAAACCAAACTAATGAAAGATAAAAGTGAGAATAAGCATCCCTAGGAGTGAAGATACATTGGATCTTATTGGAGAAGTGTACTATAGAATACTATAAAGATATGCTTGTAAAATTTTAGCTCTCTATAATATGATAGGATATTAGCATTTGAGCTAGATGCTCCAACCTAACACTTATGCACCTAGGGCGCTATAACCTAATAGGCATGTGATCACTAAGACTACCTAACACTATGCAATATGACCATTAATGTCTTTTGGTCCTAAAGTAAGTTAAAAAATATTAAGGAATGCCACCTTGATACTCTAATTTCATTCCCATTTGTAGGATCTCTGAATAATTATTTGATCATATAATATTAATGTTAAATTTGGGAGGGAAAGGAAAAAGGGGTTTAGCTATTTGGGATACTAGCTTAGTCAATCCCCTAGGTTGAAATTTTGAGACTCAATAGTAGCCTTGAATTTTTTGGGGCGTGTGTGACCCTAGATGGGGTGATGATGGTGTGCACAATGGTTTGGATATAAGAAAATAAAACCTAAGGGGATTTCTATTCTAGTTTGTGTGTAAGTGGAGGAGAAGAGAGAGATTAGAGAAATTCTACTAATTTTGGAAAAGGGAATCATGGATTGGTAATTTTTAGGAGGGGATAATGGAGTAGATTAGGGATTTTAGGAAGCCTCGTTGGAGGATAATTTGGAATGGAAATAGGGGAAAAGTAAGGGGAAATTTGTTGGAAAAATTGGTGTTGTACACCTTGCACAAGAAAAGAGTCATTTTAATTATGTGAAACAAATATTTGTTTGTGGTGCATCTTTAGAGATGTGTTTATCCACAATAAATATTTATCTAGATCCACTTGTAAAGTTATACTATGATAATAGTTAGATATTTTATATGTGGATTGTACGTTGGAAAAATATTTAATATTGGGAAAATTAAGTACCAAAAATTAAAAATCTTGGCTGAAGGTTTTGTGCTCTCATGGATTTAAGATACATGCTTTAGCCAATACCACTAGATGTATTTGAATGAGGCTTAGTTTACAGAAGTGAGCACATGTTTAGTGGATGGGTTGGGTGTTATTTGATTTGATCTCCCTTGCAGAGTGCATGTGTAAAGCATGGCATGGGATGTGTGGTTGTATGGTTATACATATGTTATACTTGAACACATGAAGGATGCATTGGAGGAGATTGATGCTTTAGAAGTATTCATGGAGACTTTGTAAGTGTATTGTAATATTTTCATTATTAAATAATACATTGAGTGTGGATGATTTTGGAGGCTTGGTCTTTACCTCAGGAGGGTTTTCCTAGGTTATATCTTATACTATCTTGTGGTATGTCTTTGATCTTTTCATTATGGTTATTTTGTAATCTTGTATGCATTTTTCCCATAGGGTTATGCAGGAAATGGTTTGATCAACTTGGTAATTTCCTTACAAGTAGTATTAAATCTGTGGTTGTAACTAAAGGAGGTGAGAGCTACATGTTTTTATTTAACTATCGTTTGAGTAGATATGGAGGAAAGTTGAATCTATGGCAATGTTGGAAATATTTTAGACATTTCAACACATAAGGTGTGATGTGCAAATTTTGAGAATTATAAATTTGGGGTTTGTGTGTTTGTAAATTTTTGGTTATTTTTGTAGATATAAGAGTTTATTTGTTGTTGAAAAGGGGTTTTTATAGGTTTTCACCAAGAGAGTTTTGAGGAGAAATTTCTAAAAATGACCACTTGGACCAAAATAGACCTCACCATTAGATTAAGAAGGCTCCAAATAGTAAATAAATATATTAAATTTGTAACATTTTTTACAAGGTCTTGAAGAAGAAAAAATTACCCTATATGCAACCTTACAATTCTATGATCAACTATGCATAGATTAAAAAAATTAAAATAAAATAAACATCATTTGAAAATTTCTTGTACAATATTAAAAGGAAATTAAAAAAAGGTAGTACAAGGTCCATAGACCCTTGTACCCCCATACCTAAGGTAGCCAAGGTACCAATAGTAAGTTGCATGAAGGTAAGTGCAAGAAGTTGGGTCCATAAAATGTTCAAAAAGTGGAAGTGTTTTTCCTAATTTTCATAATTTGTCGCAATTGGATTGAAATTTTGAAGCACTTGCACATTGAATCTTAAAAATGTCTAGTAATATAAAATTTAGTGTTTTGAGTCTAGTTTTCAAATATGTAATTTATTCTAATACCTAGATGATACAAAATAATTCTTAATAGGCATGTATAAAAACCATTTTTTAAAAGACACTTTTTTAGGACCATAGCATGCACATGTACAAACACCATAATTTGACCTAAATAAAAGTATTTTTACAGTTCCTTTTAGGAAAATATGTGTATTATACTAAAGATTAATGAGGATATTTTTTAATTTATTTTTTTAAAATATTTTTGTAATTAATTTTTTATTGGACCGAATTGTCATTTTTGAATACCCTCATGTATGAACACCATAATTTGACCTAAACTAATCATTTTTTGAATTTTATTTTTTTCATTGTGTAAATAATTCTTTTTTATATTGATGTCATATACTTTTTTTACAAGATAATTAAAAAAATAAATGTTATTAAAAAAATATGAAAAACCTAAAATTTCAAGTTTATGGAATAGTTTCATCAAAAATTAATTAAAAAATAGAAAAAATAATCCAATCATTAAAAATTTACATATTTGAAAACTAGATATCATCATCTATAATGGGTTTTAATTTCACAAAATAATTCTTAAAAAAAGCTCGTCCACCATATTGCCAAAGTCATTTTTTTCTCTTAACATTGCCATGACCTTTTACTTGCAATTTCAAGGCTAAGGGTTGGGTTACCATGCCTTTTATGAGCCTAAATCTAAATGAATAACATGGAATGTGAGTTTCAAACTTTTTGGAATAAGTACCCACTTTAAAATGGGTACCTATTCAGAAAAACGAATGGGTACCTATTTTAAAGCTGAGAAATGATACTTCCCCTAATAGTGGACTCAAATTCTTGCACTTACCCATGAGGTGTCATCTATTGGAGTAATTAGGATAATCACTTAATAATTAATTAATTATTAATTCCCTTATTGCTTTAATTACTTAAGCTAAACTTAGGAGTGTTTTTTTATTATTAGATTGGACTAATTATAGATCTAGTTGTCTCATTGTGTGAGATTAAGAAACTTGTCACAATTTAATGCAATCCCCATATAGGATTTTATTTTTTATGCTTTTATAAGCATTCATTGTATATGGTAATCATTAATTCAAAATAATTCAAATTAATACATTGCACATATCAACTACTTTTATGGATTCAATCTATTTATTCTCAAGGTTGTATAGCATATTTAGATCTTCATTTTGTGCTTCTAAGCTCATAATGTTTTGCTTTTATCTTTGATTTTTGTGATTCCAACGGTGTTTAGAAGGTATTTTAGATCTCTTAGGATCCATTCATCCACTTTTTCCAAAATATGCCCCAAGTACATTTTATTCATTTTTTGTGATTTTACATTCTACTTAATTACTTGGACACCTTGGCACTTGGAAATGATCTATTTTGTGTTAGATGACATAATTTGATCTGCTTTATCGGTATTGAGGTTATTAATCTTTGATTTTATCATTTGAGGAAGTATCATGGTTTTTTATGTTTATCCTTCAATGATCAACTTAGAAAAGGATAATTATGAGTCTTGGCGAAATGGCATCTTGACATATATCAAGTGGCTTGATCTTTTTCCTTATTTGTACGGACTCATACCTATACTAGACACACTCGGGATTTTATCAACATGGGCTATCATCTAAGATCATATTGTATTGGTTATATGTTTTAATTTTGATCTTGACACTATGTGTGTTGTATTGAGCATTGAATGTCCCCACACACTTTGGACTCAACTTTGGGAGATCCATGGAGACCCTCATATCTCTCCATACCCAGAGGATTCTAGTGTAGATTGTCTCATCCCTCTTGTAGATGCAGATTCCATACCCTTTGATGATGATACTTTAGAGGAGCTTAGTAAATCACATATCTTGCATGTTTTGATGGTTTAAAGACTTGTCTCCATGTTCCCACTCTTTAGATTGAGACTACATCATTATCTTTCATTGTTATTGATCAACTTGTCTTTGAAACATCTTTAGCCCCTATTGATTCAGTGTAGTAGGAAATCCATCTTCTTCCAGACGTATCTACTTGGGATTCGTATCTTGCAAAAATATCATCCTTGTTTGTGGATTCCTATGTTGAGGACATTCATCTCCTCTTTTTTGACAACTACATTACCGTTGTTAGCCCACCATCATCTCCACCATCTTTGGAGTTTGTTCTACATTAGTCTTCATAGGTTTCTTTCTAACATGTGGGAACTTGAGTAGTTTTTAGAGACACACATCATTTGGATTTGGATTCTAGCATCACTCATTTTTTTGGATTGGCTTCTCCATTCGCCAGTGGATCTATTTCTCCCTAAGGGGAGAAATGCTATTTGCAGGCAGTATATCATATTTTATATTTAGGCATTCATCTTTGGCATAGGATCTCTTTCTGTATGGGGGATTCTTATCCTCATTTTCTCTCCTACTAGGGGACATATATTATACTTGTGTGATAGAAGTAGTCTTTGGTGGGTTGCATTGAGTCCTCCTTCTATCCTTCTTTCACTAGTGCAATTTTTTTCTCTTTTGGAGAGGAGTTGTTTTTGCCATGCAGTTTTCTCCTTTTCTCTAATTATGAGAGATTCACTTGTTTTTACATGGGTACCTCATAAGGACTTGTATTTGGGACCCATCCATCCATCCATGCATCCATCATTGTATTCTTCATCAAGGTTTTTAGCTACTCCCTAAGTTGATCTTAAGGGGGGTGTTGGAGTAATTATGATAATCACTTAATAATTAATTAATCATTAATTAATTATTAAGTCCCTTATTACTTTAATTACTTAAGGTAAACTTACGAATACTTTTTTATATAGGTCTAGTTGTCTCATTACATGAGATTAAGACACTTTTCATAATCTAACACAATCCTCATCTAGGGTTTTCTTTTTTTACTTTTATAAGAATTCATTGTATATTGTAATCACTAATTCAAAATAATTCAGATTAATATATTGCACATATCATTTGCTTTTCTGGATTCAATCTCTTTCTTCTTAATTTTGTATAGAATAATCATTACTTTGATTTCTCTCATCTGTGATAGGCGTTTTGGTTGCAGAGGATCACTAGGAGCTATGGAGGTTCACCAATCAACTCCAACATCATCCTTGTTCAACCCCCAAACAAAAATTACCATGGATAGTGGGCTTAGCCCCCAGTCCTAGCCTCTAATTGGATAAACCCATGTACATCACTAAAGATAATTTTTAAATTGAAACATTAAAAATTTAAAATATTATTGGAACCATCGAAAACCCATGCCCATTCATTGCCACCTCATACCTCTACCACCCAACAACTACCCTTGCACCATTGATGATGCAAGATGAATCAATAATACAAATAGGGTTTGTTTTGGCCTCATTCTATCCCTAGGAGGGTTCTTCTTCTATGAGGAATAACTTTCACATACGGTATCAAAGTTTTGAATTATGGGAATCAAAAATTCCTCTTTGAGCATTGTGTAATGCTATAGGTTTGGGCTTCATATTTTGTTTTTTATGTTAAAATTTGGTGCTTGAAGCCAACATTTCTTCGGAATGGTTAACAAATTATATCTTGAGCATACATAATCCTATGTTAGATTTGAAGAACTAATGGAGAGAATTTTCAATATACTACACAGTGGATTAGGTGTTTTCTCACTTGGATGAATAGGGATAGGTTTGCACTACTTTTTTAGCACTTGTAGTAGCATGATATTTGTATGATTATGTGAGCATCTAGACCAATTTAAATGAAAAAAAATTATGGGAATATATATTTTTTATGAGACCAATACGAGGGTACATTAGGTTATCAAATTTGATGGTTCTTGATATAGGTTTATAAGTATTTTTAGAATGTGGATTTTGATGGAGACAAGTATGCAAGTTGTCTCCTAGTTTGAGGACATAGTTAATATATGTGTGAGACTAGGAGTTTCAATTTAGCGACAATTGATTATAGGTACAAATATGGTGATGATTATAGTGTAACGGATATTCATTTATGTTTGGGCATTGGAATAACATGGTCTTTTATGTAGTTGGTAGGATTAGGTTATGATATTTTATCAATTCATGATTACAAGCGGTGATGTTCAATTTTAGGAAGTTGTTATTAGCTCATATATTTTTAATTGGTTCCTTGACTATGGTTACTCATTTTTGGATTTATGTTTCAAATTAGATTTACAATTGATTTGGTGTTTGATTCATGAGAGTTTCATAGATTATCCTCTATATTATCTCAATTTATAGGTGACTAATGTGATGGTGAGCTTGCATGTTGCATTATTTTGGTATATATTATTTATGTAGTTTTCTAGGTTGGCCACCTATTGGTTGTAGTTATGATTTAGATGTAGAATATCTATATACAAAAATATTTTAGTGTTTATATAGATTCAGTTAGTTGGCATTGTTTGTGGTCATTTGTGTATTGGTATGTTGCATTAGGATGAGAGGATTAATGATTAGTGTATGGATAGTCAATTGTTAGCACTAGTAGCATATTTTTTTATCATGATGTCATGGATCACTTGGTTACATGATTCAATGGGAGCCTTTGACAAGTGATGTTTTGGTGATGCTTTATCTTCTTAGCTTGGAGATCTTGGTTCTAATTTATTCTCTAGATTTTTTGGTATTCTATTTGAGTGTGCATGGACCATGGAGGATCTTCATTTAGTATATGGTTATCATGATTACATGGATAGCCTAGAACCATAGTTTAATGAGATCTTTGGTAGTAGTGAGGATTCAATACTTGGTCTTCAAATTCCTCAGCTAAATGATGGTATCTTTATTTCTCAATAAAATTATGCCAAGGAGATATTGCAAAAGTTTGGAATGGAAGATTACAAACTAGTGAGTACTCCTATGGTAACTAGTTGTCATTTGAGAAAATATGATGAGACTTCCCTAGATAATCAGACTCGATCTATGATTAGAATCTCGACGTACCTAATTCTTCAAAACTTGATATTATGCATGTGGTATGTTTAGTTGCAATATTTAAAGCCAATCCTAAAGAAACTCATGTGAAGGCAGTCGAGAGACTTAAATATTTGAAGAGCACTCTAGATTATGGATTATGGTATCCAAAAGGTAATGAATTTGATCTAAGTGCATACGCTGATGCTAATAGGGTTGGTTATGTTGATGATAAGAGTACCATGTTCCAAAGAGTTTCACCCTTGGTCTCCTTGTGTTGTGCAGCATGGTGCTTGAGTTCATGACATGGCTTAATCACCTCATGTGGATCTTGGATCTTGTATAAATTCGGTGGTTGTATCGAGCATTAATAGGTTGATCTTTTGGTGCAACAACAATCTCCTATGCAACAATTGTTATTAGAGCCGAGGTCACAGGTTCAAACCCTTCACTTGCACTAGGGGGTTGTTGCAAAGAGTTTCACCCTTGGTCTCCTTGTGTTGTGCAGTGTGACACTTGGGTTCATGGCATGGCTTAATCGCCTCCTATGGATCTTGGATCTTGTATAAATTTGGGAATTGTATTGGGAATTAGTAGGTCAATATTTTGGTGCAACGGTAGCTACCTATGCAACATACTAGTGGTGGTGCTTTCTTTCTAGGAAACAGGTTGGTTTCATGGTATAGTAAGAAGCAATATTTAGTATCTTTATCAACAACAGAAGTAGAGTATAATGTTGCAACATCTTATTGTACTCAAGTTTTGTGGATGAAGCAAACATTGAAGGATATCAAGATAAAGTGAGGAGCCCATTCCTATTCTATTTGATAATACAAGTTCTATCAATATTTAAAAGAATCCAATGATGCATTGTAGAACCAAGAACATATCAATCAAGCATCACTTTTTGAGAGAGACGGTTGTAGATAAAGAAGTGGAAGTGAAGTTGGAGTATGTATCTACAAAGGTTAATTTGTAGATATCTTCACAAAGGAACTTGCAAAAGATACTTTTAAATATCTCGAACAAAATTTATGGGTGATTTCCCCTCCTTCTTACTAGATGCATAGTTTGTTCATTTGTCCAAGGGGAGTAATTCAAGTCATATCTTTATTCTTAGATTGGTGAAGGTTACCTCTTAGTGGAGCAGGTAGTGATTGTTGTTGACAAGGGGAGCCAATATGAAGGGGGAGAGAATTCCCTTTTTCCCTCTATCCTTGATGTCAAAGGGGGAGAAATGTGCATATCAAATTGGTTTTTTCATCAATTCCAAAGAGGGAGATTGTTGTAGTTTGGTTGTCATTGATGTCAAAAAAATTATGCAGTATGTTGCAATCTGGTTGTTTGGTTGCCAAAGTCTTTGAGAAATGCTCCAAATTTCTTTTTTGATGATGTTTTGTTCCTATGGTTTGGATCATAGCCTTATGTTGTGTAAAGGAATGTGTGATCCAAGTTTCAATTCTTTTGGGTTACCAAAAAGGTGTTTTTAAGAGTGACAGATTGAATTCTCTATTGATTCTATGTGGATATCCTAAGAGGTGCAAAGGTTTGATATGCATATCTTCATATTTGTAGATATGGTTATGTGGTTAAAAATTTAATTTCTTTGAGATGTGAAGGTGCTATATTCAAAGTTTCATATATATAATCCTTTCATTGAGAAAGTTATAAATGATAGGGTACAGGATTGTGTTTTCCAATGATTGGTTTCCTACAACAACTTCTCGTACCTGTATAAAAATTTCCTTTGCAATGTCAAATTGACCCCTTTCAGCTAGCACATTGGCTGCCCCATTTGTAGCATAAAATTTTCCTGGTCTCTGTTCCAACACTTTACAATGACTGACCCATTTTTAGCATAAACATTTTCACTGCAAGCACAAATTGTCCTTGTGCAAAGTAAACATATGCTAGATTTACCCATACATCAAGCATCTGAACAAAGACGTTTCCTACAACAACTTCTTGTACTTGTTTAAAAATTTCCTTTGCAATATCAAATTGACCCCTTTCAACTAGCACATTGGCTGCCCCATTTGTACCATAAGCATTTCTTTGTCTTTGTGCCAACAATTTACAATGGCTGCCCCATTTGTAGCATAAATATTTTCACTACAAGCACAAATTGTCCTTGTGCAAAGTAAACATGTGCTATATTTACCCACACATTAGGCATCTGAACCACAATGTTTCCTGCAACAACTTCTTGTACCTGTGTAAAAAATTCCTTTGCAATATCAAATTGACCCCTTTCAGCTAGCACAATGGTTGCCCCATTTGTAATATAAAAATTTCTTGGTCTTTGTGCCAAAACTTAAGTGGCCCATTTTATGACATTAAGATCCTCTTGAGTTATTATTATACTCCTATTTTCCAAGAGAAAAATCCCCAAGGCCCATGGGAAATGAACGATGATCATTTGAGTTTCAACTTGGTTTCATTTCGAAAAGGGGACATTACATTATACAAGATTTGTTTAACAACAGAATAAGTTAATCCACCTATTTGGGACTGTAAAATAAAAATAGATGAATTAATCTATTTTCAATTATAGGTTCTTTTAATCTAGAATCTGATAGAAAGATAAAGTATAATACATTGAAGGACACATAAATTTTTCTAAAATAAAGACTAAAATAGGTTGCCCATAAAAAACAAGAAAGAAGAAAAATGAAAAGATAGCATATAGATGATTCATTTGAGGTTTTTGATAAGATCTCATTTAACTATGTCAAATGGATTTGGAAGGGACAAAGCATATTTAATTGACTAAAATTTTGAGGTAGCTTATCCATCGTCATTGTATGTGTCATCTTCTCTTGGTGCATTTTACAAACAAGTTCCAAGAGAATATGATGCATACAATGACTATGGATAAGCTACCTCAAAATTTTAGTCAATCAAATATGATTTGTCCCTTCCAAATCCATTTGACATAGTTAAATGAGATCTTATCAAAAACCTCAAATGAATAAGATCTATATGTTATCTTTTCATTTTTCCTCTTTCTTGTTTTTTATGGGAAACCTATTTTATTCTTTATTTTAGAACATTTTTTGTGTCCTTCACTGTATTATGCTTTATCTTTCTATCATATTCTAGATTAAAAGAACCTATAATTGAAAATAGATTAATTCATTTATTTTTATTTTATAGTCCCAAATAGTTGGATTAAATTATTCTGCTATTAAAAAAATCTTGTACAATGTAATATTCCCTTTTCGAAATGAAACCAAGTTGAAACTCAAATTCTCATCATTCATTTCCCATCGGTCTTGGGGATTTTTCTCTTGGAAAATAGGAGCTAGGTTTGGTTAAAGCTCAAGAAGCCTAGACATCATCATCATATGGATCATCTTCTCTCAAACTCTATTTCTGCAATGGTTCATCATCTTCAGAATCAGAGTATGCATGTCTTCTTCATGATTTTGTTGAAATTGCAGAATTTGTCTCGCCATCATCAGAGTCTTCTAGACCTATAGCTGCAAGAAGATCTTGGGAATTTTCTTCATCATCTTGGGCCTCATCACTCATATAATTTTCCTCATCTTCCATGACAACATTAGGTTCCTCCATATAAGAATCATAAGCCTTGTGGTCCTTATCCTTCTTCTTTTTCTTCTCTTTCTTCTTTTCCTTCTTTTGTTTCTTCTCAGACTAACCAACCTCATCATCGTCATCATCTCTATCCTTACACTTACTCTTCCATAATTCCTTCACATGTTCAAAAGGCTCCTCTTGTTGCATCACCCACCAAAGTTCTTCCTCTTTCTTTCTACTTTCCATCTAAATCCTTCGTTCTTCATCAGCTTTTCATTTTGCTTCATCAACCAAGACAAGTTGGCGTGCTACTTTAATTATTTTTTTTCTTTAAGCCAATCATCTATTTTTCAGTTCCATGTTACCAAGAATACATAAAGAATTTCATGAGTTTTTATCCACCTTAAGTGCATCCCTAATCAATTCTAGACTTAGTTGGATCTCATTCCAAGCCTAAGCCATAGCTGCAAGACGTAGATATGCATCTACATAATTTGGAAACTTGAACAATATTAACCTGTATAAAAGATTTTCTTTTTCAGTATCATGTAGTTGTTCAAAAAACCTAGCAATGTTAAATAGTGTTGTGACTTTATCCCATGGTAACTCAAGTGAAACACCACCTTCTAGTCGATGGAAGAATTCCATATCCTTAAAGTGCAAAAAAAAAAACCGCAAAATTGGCACTGGGGCTTTTATTTATGAATTCAACCCAAATTCCATTTCCTAATGCCTCCATAAAAGTTTGTTGAGCCAACTCTAGTTCATCATGCTCAAAATGAAGAACCCCAATGTTTTTTAAAAATTCAATGGGCATTTCTTCTCTACTCTTCTTCAAAGAGACTTTTTTGTCTTAAGATAATCTAAGGCTACACTGGGGTCTGTCAATATTAATGACTCACCCATCTTGATAAATGCATGAGCATCACATGGATCTATGTGTTGCCTTTCTTAAAATTTCCAAAGCCTTCTCTACCTACCCTTGCTAAGAATATATATGGCCTATAGCTTTTAAGCTCTCACAACTCTCAAGGTGGACCTCCAGAACCTTTTCAAAATTTGATAGAGAACTCTTAAGATCTCCCAAATTCAATTGAATATGTCCACAAAATCTTGTGGTCTCTAGCTTTCCCTAACTAATGCCATGTAGTAGTGTCCAGTGGTGTCATAATCACCTTTACTACATATGATAAGATCATGGAAGATTATAATATGAATGAGATTGCATGAGAGGGTGTTCAGTTGAAACAATAGTCATCTCAATCAACTGTTCCACAATAAAATGCTTCCCTATGAAGAAAAAATGGTTTGCTAAATGATTCAATGCCATTGCACAATATGGGTATAATTTAAAGGCTTTACATATATTTTCCATTCCTTCATGAACACTACCTTTTTCACTAACTATGAGAATCCTACACTTAAAAAATGCACAAAACTAACCACATAGATTTTTCCCCATTTCAACAACAAATTTTCCAAAAAAATGCATTTGAATCTTGCAAAAGAATGCAAATAAAATCACGCTGATTTTTGTGCCAAAAAAAACCATGAGACCATAGCTTGTTGCTTACTATTATGCTTCGATATATTTTTTCCAAGCATCCATAGCTTGTTGGAAATAACTTGCTTTAGGCTTTTAGCCATAGTAGCAAGGCAGTGAACTGCTTGATAAAATGCTTTGGTAGACATGTATGAAAAATGTGGTAGCATAGACAAGGCAATGAACTTTAGAAAAAATGCCTGAAAGAAATCTGGTCTCATGGTGATGGAATGCCATGACAAGTGAATTGTTATGGATTGTCATGGAATTCCATCACCATGAGACCACCTTTCTTTGAGGCATTTTTTCAACCATTTCATTGCCTTGTCTATGCTATAGCTTATTATTATGCTTTGATAGATTTTTCCCAAGAATCCATAGCTTGTTTGAAAGCACTTGTTTTAGGTTTTTAGCCATAGAAACAAGGTAGTGAACTATTTGATAAAATGCTTTGGTAGACAATATGTATGAAAAATGTGGTAGTATAGAAAAGGTAGTGAACTATTTGAAAAAATGCCTCAAAGAAATGTGGTCTCATGGAATTCCATGACAAGCAAATGCAACTAGCAACTGCTCCTAGTTATTAGTTATGCAATGTGAAGTAATTGCATAACTGCTTAGGTTGACTTTGTAAAAACTATATTATAATTGAAATTTTGTCTTCTATCAACATCTAGTTATTAGTTATGCAATGTGAAGTAATGCTTTGAGTTTGAAAGATGTGCAATGCAATGTAATTAGCAATACAAATGATTATGATGATGTTTTGTCACCTTAACTAGCCTATCACCTTAAGAGGTTAGTTTTTCACCTAAACATAGGTTATATATGTGGTGTAATTTATTATTGAATGTAATTCATTCTTCTTAGTTTTCTTACTTTGGTTGAAATTAATTTTGTTTATTTAGAATATAATTTCTTGTATGTCCTATATGTTTTCTAGATGCTAGACTTTTCTTGTATGTCCTAGATGATAGCTTTAGTTTGTAATACATCTTCTAGCCTCCACTTGCATTGAATATGCTTGTGTGAAGGAAACAATAATGAACATTTGTGATTTACTAATACATATAGATATCTTAACATTAGGTGAACTAAGCCTCCTCATTACAAACAAATAAATTATCTCTTAGGTCTGACTGACACAGAAAACTAAAACTAAGAGACTACAAAATCATAAAATTATTCAATCTTTTCAATAAAATGGTATCTAAAATACTACATTCATAATATACCCCTATATTCCCACCTAAAATACATAAAAAATCCAATACCACAATTCGAGACCACATCTTATTATATCATACACAATATTATGAACAAATAATTGATACTGCATTCATAATATACTCCTATATTCCAACCTAAAATACATAAAAATATAATCATACACAGTATTATCAACAAATAATTGAGAGCAAAATTCAAGCACTAAATTAAATCTTCTTGTTCATTGATTGCTTCAAATAGATATTACAATATAACATAAGTCTCCTCATATATGTTTCTATAAATGCCTATGATGATGATATCAAAATTCGGTCTTGGTTTCTCTTTTATAAGAGAAGAAACAAGCTTTAGACCATTACAAAATATGACATCTTTTCAAAATTCACACCTCTTCACATAAACTAAACAAAACATTAGTTTTTCTTAAAACATAAAACAAAGAAAGTAGATAACTAATGAATTCCACAACACTCATGACACCATAGTCCATTAATCTCCTCAAGGCACCCATGATCACTAAAGATCTAATTAAGGTCCTTTCTCCATATTAGTGTATCTGAATGTTTAGTTCTTCCACTGTGATAGCCCCAAGGCCTACTATTTGAGAGGACCCAAATACTTCTACTCCCACTCGTACACTGTATAATCATGTGACAATTTGTATTCTTGAATTTTCAATAAGGTGAATCTTTCATCGGTTGTCTAGTAATGACCTACCATCCATGACAAACTTAGAATATCCAACATCCAACACTATTACTCCATCCATGATTAAGTTGAACTTGTCAAGACTCAACTCACCATCCTTTTGTATTCGAGTGATGCAATGTGGAAAAATTTGGCCAAATTCACTCTTCCATTCATTGAGGTCCTTCAATTGGTCATCATCTTTCATTATTTTTGGCACAAACCACTACTTCAAAGTATGAAATGAATCTATTCTTGTTTTGATCTTTTGGTCCTCTCATTGTATATATTGGAATTCATCTATAACTATTTTGGCCATCTGCTCTATAGGTTTTAATGTTGCAGGAGCCTAACTTCTCCTCTGTAAGATTTTGCACAAGGTTACCAATGTGTGGTGTATGGGCTACTAGTTCTTTAAAATGGGATATAGTGTGGGTACATGTGTTTTCATCTAATCAATTTCCTGTGTCAGTGAGCTGTAGCAATCATACATACTTTCCAACTTATCCACAATTAGCTTTATCCTATGCTCGAGGACCTTCTCTAAAACATTGCATATTTTCTTTTTCACTCATTCCTTACCCTCATTTTTGGATTTCTTTAACTCTTCAATCTCCTATCTAAGAATGCTCACTTGTTCAATAGGAGAACTTTTTATATCAACTGGTGGAGCAGGAGGAGGTTGGTATAACATTATTTCCTTGTTCTATGAGGGGCTTGCTCCTTTCAATTGTTCCTTCAACTTCACATTCTCCATGAAAAATTTATTGACTTCATCATTTAAAAAAATTTGTTCCTTTTTGTACTCTCCCAATCTAGCTTCCATCTCCTTAACTGTAGCTCAGGTGAACATAGTTGAATGTATTGTCATGGTTGTAGCTTCTAGAGGAGATGCATCCTTTAATGTTTTCACCATACTTGTCCCTTCCATTTCTTGCACTACATCTAGTAACCTTGGTTTTTGTGTACTCTTTTGCTGGTCCTAGAATGCCAAGGTTTCAATCTTAGGGTTATACCCTATGCCACTTACCCCTTCATTTGAGTCAATCTCAACAATCAACATTGGGTCTTCCTGTGTTCTTAATTGATCAAGTAAAAACATTTTCTTTAATTACATACCAAGGAAAATAAGTATATTACTTTTCAAAATCATCTCTTTAGCCTCTTGTGGCTAACATCAATATTATCAATCCTTAATTCATTAAAAATTTTGGCTACTATCTAATCATGTTGGGATTCCTCAGCTCCCATCTTATTTATTTCAACCCTTGCTTCAAACTTTCTCATTTTCATATCAATCCAAAAGTCTTTAAATTCAGGGGTTTTGATAAATTCATCATCTTCCAAGCCTGAGAGCTGCAATTATCCTCTCATCCTCATGCATTTCTCTTTCTCCTTGTACCTGAATATCGACTCTAGCTTCAGGCCTATGGTCTTTAGTTTCAGGCATAGGTTCGTGCACTTCAACATCATCCTTGAAATGTCTTAACACATTAACTACTTATTTTGTATCTCCAACCTCCTCACTTATTTCATAGGAAACAAGTGGTTCTATCTCTTATGTATTTTGTTTTTAGAAGGTGGTTGTTCAGGAGGTGATCCTGAAGAAGCATGACATACTGAAACAATATCTAGAATTGGTTCTATAATTACAACACCACTCAACCTTTTGGGAGATAATTTTGTAGGTCTCCCCATCCCCATCTCTACTACAGCCTTATATAATTAATGAAACTTATCAATCATAATTTCAATCCTCTTGAGAGGATTTACTTCCTCTACAAAATATCCCAAGAAATCATTGTGCTTCGTCTTTCTTTCTTCCTCAATCCTTTTCATAATTTCCCATTTTCTCCTCCTCTCATATACCTCTTGAAGAGTGAAACAATTTATGATTGTACATCTTCTTCATAATCAATTTGGTGAGTAACCATAGCCTTGGTAAGGATGGTGTGTCTTACAAAATTAATGTGACCATCAAGGTCAAAAGCTCTTTCCTTTCCAGACTCTAAAGAGTACCCTTTTTTTAGATAATGTTGTAACTCTTCAAGCTTTTTAGATCCCACTTATAGTTCCCCACATGTCAAATTGGGTAGAAATGTACCCTTCCTTTGTTTATGCATGACATCCTTTTCCACCCATAGAATTTTCCATATGAACTCTAAAAAGGCTAATCAAAGGGGGAAAAACTTTGGTAGTATATGTGAGGCTTGTGGGCATCCATAAATACTGATTATTGTGATATCTGGTAGAAAAAACAAATCACCAGAGTTATGAGTATGGCCTTGCTCAAGTTTCAAATCCAAAGCTCTTAACAGTTGTAGCACAAGTGTGTGTAGTCTTGGTGTTGGGTGGCCAAGAAATCTCAGAATTCTGCACACAAGGTCATCATCAAATATCACATAATTTCAATTCTTACATCTATTGTCCCATATATAACACCATCGTTGTATTGACAACAAATTCCCCTACCGGTCAATCTTACCCAAACACGTCCTTTTGCTCCATCTATCTTTATTCTAGTATAATATCAGGTGGCACAACAAATAATATTTCTTGAATGTTATGGGGGCTCCATTTTCCCTGACTTGCAAAAATCCTTCAAGCAATGCTTTCTCAAGATATGAGGAAAAATCGTATTCAATGTTTGTCTCAAGGTTTTGGATCCTCATAGCCATCATCAATAAACTAACTGGAATTCGCTCTTGTGCATCTATCCCAAGTACTTGACAAAGAGCAAAGTAGGTTTTCTTGAAATAGAATTAGAAATATGTGATAGCAAATGGTTCAGTAATAGAAGGGAATATAGGAATCACCCTGTTGTTCACACCCCTTTTCATGTAAATGGAGAGTTCGTCACTTCTATAGGTTCTCCTCAATCTAGTATATTCTTCTTCACTTCTTTTCAAATCAATTATAGTCAGGGCTTGTTTGTTTAGGTGAAAGCATGCAATGATGGTTGTTTTAGTCAACATAACTAATGGTGAACCATCTGGAAATCTCATAGGCCTAGTAGCAAGATGATAACTTTGAGCCAACACTCTATTGAGCTCTATCGGCCTCCTACAATGATTTCATAACTAAGCCTTTACAACCATGATTTAGAGACTAGACATCTAAACTAAATAGCTATTCAATAATCATGAAGGTGCATTTAACTGGTCAACCCAGGGACGTGAACTTGAAATGGGTCAGCACAGTATGTGCACTAGGGGCCCAAGCAGTCATTGCACTCTATAGCTAAGAAACACAATACTGAAAGTAAATTGCTTAAAAGGAAATGAAGCAAATGTTGAATATCAACCAACAACTTGAAATGCAGAGCAAAAATGAAAATATGAGCAACAAATAGGAGACTACTCTGTTTGCTTTGGCTGTAGGAACAGTCACATAATGGAATTCTAGTGGCTGCAGGAATAGTTGATGTCATATTTCTAACTAAGTACTAAACAAAAAGTAATACTAAACTAATGCTAAACTAAGAAGAAGAATTACTCACCAAGTGGGCCCCCTTGGATAAGTATCCTCTAAACTAACAAGAATCAGATGCTCGAAGTCAAAACTTTATTTTAATCACTATAAATCATGCATACAAAGAGTAATGTATTTGTGTTACTGAAACTGGAGAATGAGTGTACAATGTCAAATCGTGCAACCTCCTAAAGAAGGAGCATCAAATCATTATTTATACTACAACTAAACAAGGCAGTCAACTCCACGACTGGGAGGACGCCATTTAGGGAAAACAGGGGAAGGTGGAGCGATGGCGGTTATGCATGAATGGAATCTAGTTAGACATGCAAGTCAAGCGTAGATCCAACACAACAGTAATTCCCATGCATGCTCTATCATTAAGGTCCATTGCAAGGCTGTTATGTTCAATTGCATGAAGAATCTTTGTTGTCAGCTACCTTTGACTTGGAGTGATTTCTTAGTTGGACGTTATAGTGAATGCCCAGCTGGTGATGTCTTCCTCAACTTGGCATATTAAATTTGCATATCAAGGTCAGTACGCATAATAACTAAACATCTATAACCACTCTAAGAAACATTCATTAATCATTGTTGAACCCCAATCCTAATACCTGCAAATCACAACAAAAGAACACATTAGGAGATCAAATGCAAGTAAGAACAAGGATGTTGGTGTAATTAATTAATTATTACACTAGCATAAGTTAACTTAGGTCTTGCATTTAATTAGTTAATTCCTAGATTGCATTATTAGATAAATCATTTAATGGGATAATATTCCCTTCCTTATTTGTAGGAGATAAGATTCCTTCTAGAACTTATCTCATCATTTAATGATCATCACCATTAGGGTTTAGCTCTTGCCTATATAATCAGGCATCTTGTACATTTGTAATCAATCAATATATCATATCAATAGAATCTCTATTGTGCATGCCTAGTTGCAACACTTTCTGGGTGGTTGATTATCTTTCCTAGCTTAAAGGTCCTCCATCGAAGTCTGCAGCTTCAAGGACTGTGCATCCATAATCTCAACATGGTATCAGAGCTTATCCAGTGAAATGTCAACCCTCGATCAAGAAAGTTGGTGTGCAAGATTCTCTGCAGGCTTGAAGGTTTCCATTGAAGGCTACTTGTTTCCACCTGGGGACCAAGCTGATTTCTGAAGTAGATAGAGTCAAATCCAAGCTTGCCATTGTCTTCAGAAGGCCTCGAAACCCTAGGATCGCCTGCCCATTCATCAAAATCGGATACATCCAACCAGGAGCTTTAGAGGTATTTTTAGGGTTTGCAAAATCAATCGTACTATCCGTACAATTTACAGCAAAAAATCATCCCGGTCAGTTGTCCTCTGAGGCAAAAAAAAATTTAGCAGCAGGCCACTTTTCATTTCAGAAAAATCGGGCTAATATTTTTTATTATTTGGCAAAAAATCTTTTTTTCTATAGTTTGCAAAAAAATATATTTGTCGACCTTCATTTAAATCCACCATCAGCATTCATATATTTTATCATCGGCATTTAAATTTTCTGCAGGTTTATTGTTTTTTTTTCGACATATATATTTTATCTTTTGAATTTTTATTGCCGTTGGCAATATAAAAAATCAAATATATATATTGTCGGCTTTTTTTTTAAAAGCCTACAGAGAATTCTTTTTTGTCAGTGCATTCAAATCATCCCAGGCCGTACTCTAACGAACCTGTCCCGTACAAGTGGGGTCCTCTCCCATCGGCCTACCGTTTCCCTAAGTCTTACTGCCGGTTCCACTTGCCACCGTCGACAGTTCACCAGCCTTCGCTCACCATTGCCGGAATTTGTTACCGGCTACCAGGCTTTCCCTTCACCAGAGTTTGTTCCCACCGAAGGCACACATCATCACCGACAGCCGCCAATCTGGCCCACTGACAAACCTCTAGCCGACTGCTCAGGCTACATCAATGTCGATCACTCTTTTCCAGGCCCCATGGTTTGTTTCCCGGCCGTTCCCCGCTGTCGGCATTCAATTCTTGGCCGACCGAAGGACCCACCCACTAGCAACGCCGCCCCGGCACCGCCCCGCTCTACTCGGTGGCACGTGTTTTTGTTTTTTTTCCATTATATTAGTGCAGGTCATATCACCGACCAAGTGCTAGCACTCGGGGGGCTAGAATTTTGCCCCTGTTTAGCCTGCAAGTGCCTAATCAGGGCATTTTTTTCGTTTGATCATAACTTTCACCCAGGGTATCAAATTTTTGCAAACGATATACCGTCGAAAAGGGAATTTTGCGTACTTTCCAGTGGTGAGATCCATTCTATGAAATTTTTCTCATAGAAGACTCTACAACGAATTGAAGTCCAAACCCTAATTTGGACATAAAAGCTTGTATCTTCGCAACCACTCATCAGATTTCAGTAATTCCAGTAGCATCAGGAAGGTGATTCAGAGCTTTTTTTATCAGTCTAGCCTCTTGATCAGTTTCAGCTCCAGGTACTCTTGCATGTGATTTTTTTAGTTTGGTGCATTAGTTCAATAACCTGGACATCCTAAAGCTTGGGAAAATATTTTTTGATCTGGGTAGCATCACTTCAGTTGCATATCATATTTGGAAGTCCTTATTTTCTATTGAAGGTCAGCATCTTTGTATTTTTTTTTGGAGAAATTTCATTATGGGGCTTGCATATTTCTCTCCTTCTTTGGTTATGTTGCACAAGGGTAACTATTTGCAATGGCGAGATGGGATCTGCCACCATCTTCATTCACTTGATTTGTTGCCACATCTATTTGGTATAGTTCCTCATCCAAGTGAAGGTGTTCTTGATTTTGCTTGGAGTTGCAGCAGATACACTATTTTGGAGATCATTTCGATGCAAGTTGATTGTGATGTTTTGAGTACTATTGATCATTGTGATTGTCCTCACATTCTTTCGACTAAGCTTTGGGAGATCTACGGAGATTCAAATACTCCACCATTCCCCAATGGTCATGATTCAAAATGTCTTGCTTCAGATCAAGTTCCCTATGATGATATTGTTGTGCAAGAGGTTGATTGCCTTGATCTTTCTGAAGAGGTTGACAAGGTTCCTTTCCGTGCTTCTTCTTCATCAGAGACAGTTGGTATCCCTTCATGTTTAGTGATTCCTTGTCCAGAATCATTGATTGAGGCTTCCACTATCATCATCGATCAGGACACATTCAGTTTTTCAGACTTGATATCACATGATGGCTTTGTTTTAGGTATCACTAACTTGGTTACTTCTAAAAGTTTGGAGGACATTCTTGAGGGGATATCACTCCTCTATTCAGATCACAACTTGGAGAGTTTTCTTGAGTATCCACATTCCTTTGTCTCAACCTTGATTGGGAATCCAGAGACCATCTTGGAGGCACTTGGTTTCTCTTCAGATATTTCATATCCAAGACTTCTTCCCTGTCACTCCATTCAGGACTTGAAGTTTCTTCAGCATCTACCATTGGATTTGCTTCAAACTTCCTTCAGTGGTTTTGAGGACACTTCATTCAGGGTGGGCTATCAAGTCTCCATCATATTCATTCCATCTTTGTCTTTGGATATTGTTTAGCATTAGTTTCTGAATCATCCTGGTTTGTCACTCTCTTCATTAATTATGGCCTCTTCTTCATCAGGAAAGGAGACACTTGAGCAGAGTTCAGAGACACCATCAACATCCTTTTTCAATTCCTATCCGGAATGGGAAGCATCTCTCCACTTGCAGTTGGTTTTGTTTCTTCCGAAAGGGAGACAAGTTGTTTTTCGGCATTGGATCTTGTTCTGTCTTTAGACACTTCCCTTTCTTGCAAGTGAACTCATCTTCTAGGGGGGCTATATAGTCTCTCTCTTTCCCTCCTATGGGGGGGCATTGATTGTATTGTATCCATGTGACAGATGGTGTACTTGGGGGGTATTTGGGAGTCCTCCATCCTTCCCATCCTATCTCACATTTCTGCATTTTCATCTCCTTTTTGGAGAGGGGTTTTGTTCCTACTAGGTTTTCCCCTTTTCTCCGTTTGTGGGAGATTTTCTGCATCTTCATGTACATGGGTACCTAACATGGCCTCGTAGCCGGGACCCATCATCATCTTGCATAATCATTGCTTTTTCCTCCCTAAGTTGCACTTATGGGGGGTGTTGGTGTAATTAATTAATTATTACACTAGCATAAGTTAACTTAGGTCTTGCATTTAATTAGTTAAGTCCTAGGTTGCATTATTAGATAAATCATTTAATGGGATAATATTCCCTTCCTTATTTGTAGGAGATAAGATTCCTTCTAGAACTTATCTCATCATTTAATGATCATCACCATTAGGGTTTAGCTCTTGCCTATATAATCAGGCATCTTGTACATTTGTAATCAATCAATATATCATATCAATAGAATCTCTATTGTGCATGCCTAGTTGCAACACTTTCTGGGTGGTTGATTATCTTTCCTAGCTTAAAGGTCCTCCATCGAAGTCTGCAGCTTCAAGGACTGTGCATCCATAATCTCAACAAAGGATTCCCCATGAAATCCATTAGCAAAGTTTAAAATAGGAAGTGAAACAAGAATGAAATGAAAGAGAAATAAAGCAAGCTAAATCCTATTGAAGACAATGCAAACTCTTGATCCCATGGGGGAATTGGTGCCAATTTGATGTGAAAATTGGCCCTTTCCCAACTCCATTGATGCAAGCTTGATGAATGTTGATGAATGATCCACTTTGATGAAGAATGGTGAGTGCTTCAAGACCAAAATCTGCATAACCTAGCTACAAATTCAAAAATGTGGATGGAGATTGCTAAATATTTGAGCATAGTGCGTTTACTCAAATTGTGGATGATGGAATGAGGAGATTAACCTCTTATTTATAGAATGAGAAGATGAGAGAATGTCCAAAATAGAGCAATGTGGGACTAAGAATTATCCAATGACAAAGTGCCACTTGTCAATGGGTGGATGGATGGAGGATGTGCAAGTTTTGAAGATTGTGTCAATAAATGCATATTTTTGAATTTTGAAATTGTTGAAATGACATGCAAGAGGGAAGGAAGAATGCATTGAATGCCACTTGGCTCAAGGCAAAGGACATGTAAGAGAGAGTAAATTCCTTGTTGGAAGGACTCATCCCACTTGTATTTTGAATTCAAACTTGAGGGATATTCCTTAAAAGATGCCTTGTTGAAGGAAATAGAGATTTAATAAATCAAATAACTCTATTTTCATGTGCAAGTGGTAAAAGATAGAGGATGGGACATGAGAAGAGATTAAATTAATCAAGGTTAATTAATTTAATGAAGGGGTTAAATGTTGTGACCTATTTGGCTTAAATTTGTGGATTTACTTGAATCAAATATGAGAAGAATGTGATAAAGGATTTAATTAAATAAGGAAATTTGATTTATTTAATTAAAAGAGATGATGTTAGATTAAACTAAATAATGTTTTAATTTATTTAATTTAATAGATAGACTTAAGAGATTTAATCAAATAAAATTAATTATTTAATTAAATAGGATAATTAGATCATAATGGTTAATTTAATTATCAAGAAAGGGTGACTCAATTAGATAACTAATTTATTTAATTAAGAGAGGAATATTGATGAATTTAATCAAATAAAGGTATTCAATTAAATGGTTAGACTGAAGGATGATTCAAGATGAAATGATGTTAGTGGTCAGGATCAGATGTCCAATGTCAATCAGTACATTTTACATTTCTACAATCACATGCAAAATCAATATAGATGACCCACATAGTATGCCAAATATCATTAAAGCTTGCAAAGATAGGGTAAAATCAAATGTGAATGGTTTGAGGGAAACATTATTCCAATACCAACACTTAAGCATTAAATTCCATGACATTTGTGAGAAAATAGACTATAGGTTCTACCCAAGACTAGACCAAAAACTAGGCTCATCTCTCCCCCCAACCTAACATTTTGTTGGTCCTCCGGCAGGGGAAAAGTTGTTCTTATACTTGGTCAAAGTTCTAAAATTTGTAACTGAGAGCTATATAACATCAGTGGTTGCAGTACGTGAGTCAAGGTCCCAATAGAATCCTCCCAATCTGTCAAACCTATTCCATCTCTAGGATAAACATCTCCTCGCGGTTTCCTCCTTTGCTGTTGTTTTTACCTTTTTTCATTCTTCCTCCCTTCTTTGTATTTCTCTTCATAAATTCAAAATACTGCATGTACTATAAAAATAGAAGGATTATGAATGCCTACCAGTCTTTTTGTAGATGGCAGCTCCTCATATGGCACTATTTGCATGGACTCAGGCTGTCTCGTTCTCTGGCTATAAGGGTGTTGTTTCTTCTTCCTTTTGTTGCAGGGACTCTTGTTCTTGTTGTGGTTGTAGGAACTCCTACTCCGGTTCTGGCTATTATTGTAGGACTTCATGCTACAAGACCTCTTGCTCATGTTGTAGGACCTCTTCCATTCGGATTACAAATCAACTCATTTTAAATTTTTTAACACAGCCTAATATGATTTGACACATGGACAATAAGTTCACAACATATTTGCATCTTTTTCATTCCCCTCCCCCAACCTAAATTTGGGCATGTGTCCACACATGTGAGAGGGACTGGTGATTGATAGGAAATGATGGAATTCATGTGAATACCTATATTGGCATACAATGATTAAATGAATGCACTTAAAAGATGATTAAAGATAGCAATTAATACACACATACCTAAATGTGGAAGATTTGTTGCAAAGATCACAGATAAAGTAACACTTTCCTTGTTGAAAAATGAATTGAGCAATAAATGAAGATGAGGTGAGGTGGAATGAAGTTATGTAAGAGAGAGAAAGGTGGTGATGGATGGGTGGATGGGCAGATGATGAAGAAATGTACTTCCACGAAATTGAAAGTCTTTATTATGAAAAGTATGTACCTCAATTAGGTTGAAGGAGGGACACTATGTCCACCGCCTTCAGCTGCAAGAAGCTCTGAGTGCTAGGTGAATTGTTGTAGGAACTCTTCTTTAGGAGCTGGATTATGGTATAATTTGAGGTGATGATCATTGACAAGTAATTTGAACCTAAAAGGGTCAATGGTGGTGAGTTGAACAACTCCATTGGGAAAGACCTCAACAACTTCGCATGGTCCTAGCCACCTTGTTTGCAATTTTCCTACATTGTCCTAGTATCTTAAATCATAGAGAAAAGCCCAATCTCCTGGTTTGAACTTCTTGTCCTTGATAAATTTGTTATGCCACTTGATTTGTTGATTTTGCACTACTTCTGTATGATGCAGGGTTTCTCTTCTTATCTCATCCAAAGCATTTAGCTGCATGATTCTTTCTCTTTGTTCTTCAGAAATATCTATCCCTAAATCCACTATAGTTCATAGACTTTTATGTTCAAATTCAATTGGCATCATAACTGTCTTTCCATACAAAAACTCAAATGGAGTGAAGCCTATAGTTGTTTTCCATGTTGTCCTATAGGCCCAAACAACTTCTGGTAATTTGTTTGCCCAATATTTCTTATGGATAGCTACTGTTTTAGTCAGAATGGCTTCAATATCTCTATTTGTCACTTCAACTTGGCCATTAGCCTAGGGGTGATAAGGAGTATTTTTTTGTGCCTTATATTGTACACATTCACTAGTGCTGCAACAAGAGTTGATGTGAATTGTTGCCCTTGATCAGCCACTATTTCTCTTGGAACTCCATATCTTGTGAAAATCTCCTCATAAAGAAACTATGCAATTGTTATCTCTTGCATGCTTCATGGCCTTAACTTCTACCCATTTTGTTACATAATTAGTGCATACCAATATATAAGACTTACCATTTGATGGAGGGTCAAGTGGTCCCACAAAATCCAATCCCCAATTTTCAAAGGGAGTGATTACTATTTGGGGGAAAAGTGGCATCTCATCATATCTGGTTGGTCTTCCCATTCTTTGACATTTGTCACATTTTCTGGTATACCTTCCTGCATCTTTGTGGAGTGTTGGCCAGTAATACCCTGTGTTTAAAACCTTCATTGTTGTCCTCTTGGATGCAAAGTGTCCTCCACATGGTTCATTGTGACATGCATACAAAATTTCATATGTCTCTTCTTCTCTTACACATCTTCTCATGACATGGCCAGGTCCATTATAAAACAAACATCTAGCAATTAGAGAGAAAGGAAAAGTTTTTTCAATGAGTTCCCTTTTCTCTTTTGGGGAGAAATGAGAAGGAACTCTACCTGTAACCAAGTAATTGGCTATGTCAGTATACCAGGGTATTTGTACACTGAGAGAGAATAGATGCTCATTAGGAAAAGAGTCATCTATAGGTTGATTGTCTTTTGACATAGTTAGCCTTGAAAGAAAATCTACAACAACATTAGCCTTCTCTGGCTTATCCACAATGGTTATATCAAACTCCTACATCAACAATAACCATCTTGCCAATCTACCTATGATCAAAGGTTTATTCATGAGATACCTAATGGCTGCATGATCAGTGTGCACAAATATTTGGTATTCCGTTATGTAATGTTTGAATTTGTTCAGTGCATAGATTACTGTTAACATCTCTTTCTTTGTCACTATATAATTGAATTCAACTCCTTGCAAATTTTTGCTGACAAAATAAATAACATTTTCAATAGCTCCCTCTTTTTGTCCTAAGACCGCTCCTATGACATAATTTGATGCATTAGTGTGGATGTGGAAAGGAAGCTCCCAATTGGGTCCCTTGAGTACAAGAACATGAGTCAAAGTTTCCTTCAAGTCAAAAAATGCCTTGTCACAAGCTTCAGTCCACTGACATTCAACATCTTTAGTGAGAAGGGTATACAATGGTGCTGCTACCTTGCTGAAATCCTTGATGAATCACCTATAATATCCTACGTGACCCAAGAAACTCCTAACATCCTTCTATTTTGCAGGTGTAGGAAGATTTTTTATTACCTTAATTTTTGCAAGATCTACTTGAATTCCCTTGTGGGAGATGTAGTGGCCAAGAACTACACCCTCTTGCATCATCATGAAGCACTTTTCACTATTTAAGGACAAATTTTGATCCTCACATCTCTGTAGGACTCTCTTGAGATTCTCAAATGCTTGATTAAAATCAAAACCATAAGTGGTGAAGTCATCCATATAAATTTCCATGCAATCATGAGAAATGTGTGAGAATATGCTAATGACTGCCCTCTAGAAAGTTGAAAGTGCATTGCACAAGCTGAATCAGAGTACCGAATAGGAATAGGTCCCCCATGGACATGTAAATGTGGTCTTCTTCTGGTCTTTTGGTGCAATTTGGATCTAGTTGTAGCCGTTGAATCCATCTAGAAAAGAGAAGTATTGATTTCTTGTAAGTGTGTCCAAAACTTGATCAATGAAGGGTAAAGGAAAGTGATCCTTCTTGGTGGTAGCATTAAGTTCTCTACAATCAACACAAATTCGCCATTTCCCTCCTTTCTTGGGAACAATCACTAATGGAGATACCCACTGACTATCCTAAATGGGGTAGATAAATCCTACATCTAGCAATTTCTGTAGTTCTCCTTTCACAATCTCTCTTCGTGCAGGGTTAATCCTTCTTTGTGGCTATCTTACTGGAGTGCAATAATCTTTGATATAAAATATGTGGGTACAAAGTTTAGGATCTAGTCCCTTCATATCATGATAATCCCATGAAAATGCATGTTGATGGGCCCTTAATAGGCTTGCCAATAATAGTTGTTGATCTTCATTCAATTTTCTATTAACATTCAAATATTTTCCTTCTGACACCTAGACTTGTGTAGTTAACTCTATCAGGGTTGTTTCATTAATACATGGTACCTTTAGTTCATATGGCAACAATGTATGGAAAATACCTGTTGCTACAGGAAGTCTATCTATAGGAACAGTGGTTGCAGGAAGAGTGGGTGCAAGAAGATCATCTACAAGAATAATATATGCAGGAATAGTAGTTGTAGGAAGAGCAGACAGAAGTGTCCTGACTGAAGTAGAAGATGATGTTTCCTCCACTTCATAATGGTTCTGAATGAGATTAGCTAACACTTCATTGTCATCTTGGAGCTGCATGAAAGATCTTCTGCCTAACATCATAAGTTGCGCCACATAATTAACTTCCTCGGCTTCTTCACCAACATGTGGCCATACAAAATCTTTCTCATCATGACATGGTTGAGCAGGTGCATAAAGAACAAAATTTTTAATACTCCTTCCATCTGAAATGGTCATGTCACCTGACCGAAATCTAATGTATGCATCTATAGTTGCCAACCAAGGCCTTTCAAGAATGATGGGATACCCACCTAGTGTAGCCTTAGGAGAAAGAATCATAAAATATGTTAGGTATTCCCAAGAGTCTAGAACTACCACAAGATCCTCCACTACACCATCAGGCTTAATAGTAGAGCTATTAGCAAGCTGCAAGATAGTAGGAGTAGATCTCATACTTGCAATGTTTAGTTGTTGGAAGATGTCTTTGGTCATCACATTGATTTCTTCCCCTAAATCAATCAAAGCATTCTTCACTTGGATCTCGTTTATGACAACTACTACTACATAACTTCCTAGGTCATTATACTTGGGAATAGTCACTTTTCCCAGCATGATATCAGCTAGTTGGCCCACCACATGAACTATAGTTGGGTCTCTCTTCTTCCTTCCCGACTTCTTAAGACAAGCTTCCTTGATAGCTTTGTCATAGATTGGAACATCCTTTATGGCCTAAAATAGCGGTATCTGAACAAATATATGCTTTAGCTAATCCAGGATGTCAAAGGTGGTATCCTCCTTTTCTTCTTTCTTCTTGGCAACTTCTAATCTCTGATGGAATGGTGGTTCTTGTTCAGTCTTCCTGGCTTGAACTGGTTCAAGATTGTTAGGTGCACTTAGCTGAATATGATCATTCAGAGGCTCCTCCTCCTCTTCCACAGGAAGTTCAGTGATAATTGGCTTGGGAGGGCCTGATAGAGTACTTCCTAAACACAAATTGATGTCACCTACACTCACAACATATGCAGGGAATTGATTTGAATCAACAGAGTATGCAAGCTACTGTTATGGATTTTTATTAGGATTGGGTGTGGGCTGAGTTGGTTTAGGTGCATTTGAGATTGGATTAGCAGGTGGAGGCATTAGAGTAGGTTGTTGAGGCTGAGAGGGTCATTGCATGTAACTGGTTGTCTAGGTAGGCCATTGTTGTCCTCCTCTCCATTGATTTGTTTGCTACCAATTTCCTGGACGTGGTTTCTAGTGCCCTTGAAATTGCTGCCATTGAGGTTGCTACCACTGAGGTGGAGAACTCTGATGAATAGGCCAAGCATTTGGAGGATTACTCCAAGGTTGCAGTGGATATCCTCCATAATTGGGTGGATATGGGGGCTGCCATTGGTTACTAGGTGAATAAGAGTTAAAATATGGCCCAAAATAGGATAGTGGATCTAGTGGCATACCTTGTCTTGGATCCCAAGGCTTCCTTTGTGCAACATAGTAGACTTGGTCTTCTTCAATCTGAATTGGATTGAACTCAGGTGAAATATGCATGCTTTCCAAGTTATCTACCATCTTACATATGTAATCTTTCTTTTATCTGTAGTGAGGACAATACTTTTTCAACATCATCTCTACCTCTTCTTGCTTCTTTTTGTCCTGAAGTGTATCTAGTTGAGTAGCTAGATTGTTGATAATATCTTGCTTGAAATCTGCCAACAAATTAGTAATCTTCGTTCTTGAAAATCCACTAGTAGTTGATTTACCCATGGAAGATTGATAAGCTCTCCCTTTTTTTGAAGCTTTCGTAGACTAATTCTGACATATTTTCTTAATATCCTCCCAAGGAACTTGGGAGATATCTCCTCCTGCCATGAGGTACAAAGCATCAGTGCAGCTGTCATTGATGCCTCTAAGGAAAAGAAACTTTTGTGAGTCCTCATTAAGTGCATGGTGTGGGAACTTTTGTAGGAAAAACAAGAAACTTGCAATGTAATCTTACAGGCTCTCATCTTCCTTCTACTATATCCTAAAAATGTCACCTCTCATGTCACTACCCCTGCAGTATTCCTTATACTTCTCAAGGAATTTTGTCTTCATGTCTTCCCAAGTTTCCACAACAACCCTACCTAGGCTCATGAACCATCTTAATGCATCCTCTTTCAAAGTGGTGGGGAATAACTTAAGCTTATTGGCATCAGTAATGTAATCATAACTCCTACAGAGTATGTCAAAATCAAATAAGAAGGTATCAGGATCTTTCGTCACAAGTCCATAAAACTTGGGGAGTGTTGAGGCAGGAATGTTCTTGATGTTGTCAACTTCATTTTGATGGGAAATGGGGAAAGGAAAAACCAGTTGGTTTTGTCTATTCCTATTTGCATCAGCCATGCCTACTTGACGTGGTTCTAAGAAAAAGGGGTTCTTAAGCTGATTTTGATCTTTCGAGGAGACTTTAGAGATAGTTAGATCAATATATACATCAACAAATGGGTGTGGATCTTCTTCCTATTCTTCTGGTAGGTTATGGTACTCAACTAGCTGAAATGGACGAGGATTGTTAGGAATAAATCTCCCATAAGCATCCCTTTTCCTTCCTTTATGCATGCAGTATCACTCACTATCAGTCAGCTCACACAAAGAATTGATAAAGAATCAAAGGGGGTCATTACTTTCTAAGTGAGGATATGCTAAGAACAATTTTCAGAAACACTATGGCAAGAAAAACTACCAATGACTCCAAAAGACTTCCTAGCTTGATACCATCCTCGACAACGACACCAAAATGTTGGCCTCCTACAATGACTTCATAACTAAGCCTTTACAACCATGATTCAGAGACTAGACATCTAAACCAAATAGCTATTCAATCATCATGAAGGTGCATTTAACCTATCAACCCAGGGACGTGAACTTGAAATGGGTCAACACAATATGTGCACTAGGTGCTCAAGTATTCATTTCACTCTACAGCCAAGAAACATAATACTAAAAGTAAACTGCTTAAAAGGAAATGAAGCAAATGTTGAATATCAACCAAAACCTTGAAATGTAGAGAAAGAATGAAAATATGAACAACAAATAGGAGACTACTATGTTTGCTTTGGTTGTAGGAATAGACACATAATGGAATTCTAGCAGCTATAGGAACAATTGATGCCAGATTTCTAACTAAGTACTAAACAACAAGTAATACTAAACTAATGCTAAACTAAGAAGACAGATTACTCACCAAGTGGGCCCCCTTGGATAAGTATCCTCCAAACTAACAAGAACTCAGATGCTCAAACTCAAAACTTTATTTTATTCACTATAAATCATGCATACAAAGAGTAATGTATCTGTGTTATTGAAATTGGAGAATGAGAGTACAATGTCAAATCCTGCAACCTCCTAAAGAAGGAGCATCAAATCATTATTTATACTACAACTAAACAAGGTAGTCAACTCCACGATTGGGAGGACACCATTTAGAGAAAATAGGGGAAAGTGGAGTGATGGCGGTTATGCATGCATGGAATCTGGTCAGACATGCAAGTCAATTGCAGATCCAACACAACAGTAATTCCCATGCATGCTCAATCATTAAGGTTCACTGTAAGGCGGTTACGTTCAGTTGCATGAAGAATCTTTATTGCTGACTGCCTTTGACTTGGAGCAATTTCTTAGCTAGACATTACGGTGCATGCCCAACTGGCGATGTCTTCCTAAACTTGGCATATTAAATATGTATGTCAAGGTTAGTACACATAATAACTGTACATCTATAACCACTATAAGAAACATTCACTAATCACATACAAAATCAATATAGATGACCCACATATTATGCCAAATATCATTAAAGCTTGCATTAAAGTCCATGACATCTATGAGAAAATAGACTATAGGTTCTACCCAAGACTAGACCAAAACTAGGCTCATCAAGCTCTAAATCTATAAAAACATTTGAGACAATTAACTTGGCCAAATCTAATTCCCATGGATTTGACACCAGAATCTTGTCCTCCCTTTTGTCATAAAAGTACCATAACAAGTACCACCCAGAGATAGGGATAAGGGCATCTCTACAACCATGAGCCACATCTTTAAAAACTTTCTTAAACCCTCTATCATTTGATTTAGGGAGTATATCATGGATAAACTATTGTAAGGACCTCTTTTTAACCTTAGATTCTTCCTTTTTAGTTGCAGGTTCTTTCTTCTTGGGCAGCATGATGTCCTTTTTAGTTTCAAGTTCTTTCTTCTTGGGTGGCATGATGTTTAACTAGCTTACTTCTCCTATACTTTTGGAATGCAAAATTCCAAACAATCTTGTACTTGTAAAACTTAATTCATAGTTTAACTTCTTACTTCTCCTATACTTCTAAAATGCAGAATTCCAAACAATCTTGTACTCGTAAAACTTAATTCATAATAAGTTTTGTGCACTTACCTGGGTTACGATGGTTGCAAAGCTTAACCTCCTCAAACTCCCAGCTCCTCGTACGATAATTTTTTGCAAATGAGTGCAAAGAGAATGTCAAATTCTTGGTTTAATGGCTTCTGACCTTAGTCATGTCAACATTAATATCAACCTTACACCAAATATTTTTCTCATAGTTCGAGTTTGAACATGCACCATTTATTTTGCAAGATCATAGGGTTTATGTGATTCATGAATTTAATACCACTTCATCACCGCCACTTTCTATAACTATCATGGGATAGAGGGGTATAAACCACTATACCACATGCTTCTTTGCATTTCACCATGGGGTAGCGAGATCCTTACCTCTATATCACAAGCTTGACTTGTTTAACCCATGGTACTATGGTTTACATTAATGATCAAATATGGCTTACTGCCATACTGCATGCTTCATCACATCCTTCTGCAATATAGCGGTTCATACTGCCCTACAACATGCCTTTATGATCTTCCTCGTGGGATGGTGGGTTACCCCACTATACCGTACCCTTCATTTTTCCTTCTCATGATATAGCAGTTTATGATGTATTTAAATTCACTCATACTGCCCAACTATGTCCTCATCATAATACTTCAGTGGTATGGCAGTAAATATCTTCATGTTGCCTATTACACACTGCCAGCCCACCAAGGTTCCAGATTACTATTGAGGGATCGTGATAACAAACTATTAAGGGATTTGGAATGTTTTTAGCTATACATGTTTTTTCTTAAGTATATATGATAAATTTTTAGCTTTGTATATGTCTTTTAGTGTCAGTCAAACCTAAAAAAATTATAATTTTTTTTACAGTGGGGAGGCTTAGTGAAAAATAATAAGGAATATAAGGGTCAAGGCTCAAGTCATGGAGCTCAAGGTTAATTGTGATGATGGAACTAGGAAATTTTTAAAGGTTCTAACACACCTCATGATGAACTAGACTATGTTTTTCCTTAATCCTACTTGTGTTATATTTTTATGAGTTCTTTTATTATGAATATATCCCTAAGGAATTTTTTTTTGATACTTGTAATTGTAAACATCTTCTTGGTTATTTACTACAAATTCTTTTTAATTTGTAAACTGAATTCTATTTTAAGTTTCTATTTACAGTTATCAACAGATTGGAAAGTCAACAGTTATCAACTTATGAACTCCATAAAGTTTTACTGATTCAAGTTGTTGATTTATACATTGTTGTTTATTTGGACTTCAGGAAATGAAGACAAGGACTGTAAGGCACAAATTAGATAATAGTGATCATAATGCTGAATTTCTAGTGATAGAATATGAGCGCGCGCGTAGTGAAAAAGTGGCCAAGAATAATGAATATTTATCAAGTCTTGGTTTGACAAGTAGGCAAGTTGTAAATCAACTAAGTAGTATATTATTTGTTTAATAGTGTTTAATGAAATTTTATAGGCAAGAGCTTTATGTATATAAGACATAATATGATTTTTTTTTGTTTTATAGGAAACAAAAAGAGTGCAAAAAAATGTGGAGAAAAAATAAAAGGAAAGAAAAGATACAGTACCGCCATCTATGGTGAGACCATTGGGCCAAATGATGGAAAGTGTTCCACCGAGTTGGGTGTAAAATGTAGGGCCCATTTGGATATTTGCAAATCAAGTTTTGCAAAGCAAGATCCATGAGATGTGGAAAATTCTTTTGAGACTACTAGTGGAAAAATCTCTAGAAAATATTACAAGCAAAGGACAATAATTTTGATGAACAATTATAGATACAGTTGCAGAAAAATAATCATGGAGGGAAAAGAGAGGCTAGACTCCAATCTATCTCCCAAAGAGTGGGAGGAATTGAGAGAAAGTATGCATTCTGAAGAATATTTGGCAAAGAGTAACAGAGGCAAGAGAGCAAGAGATAATATGAGGGTTGGATATACATTTGGCCAAGGCAGGTTGCACACCAAAATGGAAAAAAATACAATAAGTATATGGATTTTTGGTTCAATTTACATTGTGTATTTTATTTCAAATTTTTATTGAACTGACCATATGTTGAATTGACATTGTATTTTAGGTGGAAAATAGTAATACAGAAGTAGGTGTAGAAGATATTATCAATTATATGGCAACACTAGATGCTAGTAAATCTAAGAGTAGGATGAAGTGGAAATCTAGTTCGTCAATAGAAATTTCATGACCATTTGTTTAATGCCCATTAGGAGCCTCTATAGATCATGAAAAATCAAATGAACTAGGGTACCAAAAGGTAATGAGTTGCATATTCAATCTCACTTATCCAGTTACGTAGTTGGTTGAATTCATTAACTCTATAGTTTATGCATGGAATGAGCATAAATCCATGGATTCAAATGAGATAAGAGGCTCTATTGATCTCATTTCTTCTTGTTTGGAAATTCTATATACAAATGCCTCTTAATATGTAGATTATTGAAATCTAAGCATAGGAGAATCCAACCTAGTTTCTTTATTGTTGGAGTGATCCAAAAAATGTTCTTTTGGACAAATTTATAGCTTGCATTTTGTACTTGACTATTGAATGCTTTGTTTTTTTTTTTGCACGATGGTTAAACCACATGTAGAGAAATTTTATCAAAGCAATAGGAAAACAAAAACACCTTCATGGTGTCAACAAAGCTACCAATATTGATAGTGATGAAGTGGACAAGAATGCGCAACACAGTTGTCTTAGTTGTCCCAAATTTGAGGTAAGTAATATAATATTTGTTAGTTATCTATCCCAATGTTTTGTTATTCTTCATGCTTAAAATATTCTTTTGGACAAAAAATTATAGATTTTGTATTATTTAAGTTGTAAGTTAATCCGTCCCAATGTTTTGTCATTCTTTTGTACAAAAATTTATAGCTTTTGCATTCTTTACTTGACTTATATTAATTTTCGCATGACGATTAAACCACATGATTTAGAGCAATTATATGAAAGCAGGGCAGAAAGAAAAAGGCCCTATCAATAGAACCCTCTGCAAAGTTGTACAACTTCATATCTGCAATGACATTGATAGTGATTATGATGATGAACTCGACGAGCATGCACATGATATTCATAGTGGTAGTCATGTTGAACTCGAGGTGAGTGCTATGAAACCACATGCAAGTAAGTGCTATTCAAGTAAGTAATGGTTGTTTTATTATGTAAATAATGGTAATCATTACCTATTTGATAGAAGTTGGATAGAATAGTAGTGAAGTGTAATTAGCTAGTATACATAGATTACGGAAATAAAGGAGAACATATAACTTACATATGGAAGCTTAGAGCTTAGTTGTAATAGAGTTTTTTATAAAAGCACATACAAAAACTGATTTGTTCCAAGACATAAGACATTACATATAACTGTCAAAAACAATATAATGTGTGTTTATATCTCAATATAATGTGTATTTTTTTGGTTTTTGTAGACATTTATTGATAAACTCTAAGAAGGGGATAAATTTGAGGTGTTGGATCCATTTGATGGTGTTGTTGTGGGCATTGGGCGAATTCACTAACTATCTATTATACGTGGAGTCAAATTGAAAGGAACAGGAGATGCAAATGTAAGTATTTTATAGGTCACAAGTAACATACCCCTTGCTTATCCAGGAAAAATAGATGGAGTTGTCCATCTAAAAGAGAAAGAAGGGACCTTCACACGGTGGCCACTAAAATATTTATAAAAAAAAAGTGTTAGTAGCAACAAATTGTGGAGAGTGAAGTTGTAGATAGAGAATTTACTGAGCTTGAATTAGTTGAACCCAAACAAAAACTAGAGAATATGATCTGGGTGTACAATCTATGAGTAGAACAAAGAATGTTATATCTTACAGCACCTGTAATATAAAACCCCTTGATTGTATTTTTCTCTTTTTGTTTGGGTTTCACTCATTTGAACTAGTGCATTATAGAAGAGGGGATATGTTGTTGTGTAAGTAGTAGATGCGAAGAATGGGGGTGCAGAAAAAAAAGTAAATACAGTGCAAATAAAGATATGCAGAGAAGAGGAAAAGTTGTAGAGAGTGCAACATATATGTATATGCAATTGCAAATAAGTTGCAACATAGAATTGTCATCAAAATTGTAATATCTTGCATAAGCAAAAAAAAAGGCATTATAACTCAGTTTTCTCAATCACAACACTGAGAAACACACTTTGTAATAGTACAATTTTTAAAGAAAAGACACATTTTTGTCTTGTATCTACTATAAGAACACGTTTTCTCAATAAAATTTTAGTATTTTCTTAATTATGCTTTTCTGTGTTTTTATGTGATTAAACCTCAATTAAAGCATTGTCTCATTTCTAGCACATAGGTAGAAATCAATGAACAAAAATATTTAAATAAACTACCAATTGACTAAATATACTACCAACTGACAAAAATCAATGAATAAATATGATTATGCAATTAATAAATAATGTATCAATATACCTACCAGTTGACATAAATCGGTGAACAAAAACAATTAAATAAACTACCACATTGATGAAAATGATGATTAAAATTAATGAGTAAATACACTACCAATGGATGCAAATCAATGAATAAAAACAACTAAATAAGTGACCAATTAACAACAATCAATGAATAAATTAATGACTAAATATATCATTGAATAAAAATGACTAAATAAGTCACCAATTTAAAGCAATCAATGACTAAATTAATGACTAATCACACTACAAAATCGATCAAATTAATGACCAAATCAATCAATCAAACTAAATTAATGACCAAATCGATCAATCAAACAACTAAATCAATGACCAAATTGATTAATTAGATGATTAAATTAATGACCAAATTGATCAATCAAACGACTAAAAATGGTTTGGTCATCAATTCAGTCGTGCTATAAATGGTTGGCAATAAACTACTACTGGTCACATGACCATGTTCAGTCATTTATAAGCAGTTTTTATAGTTTTTTTTCAATCGTTTATTGTTGTTTCTGTACTAGTGATAGGAGATGATGGAATAAAAATATTTACTAGCAGAGCCAACACCCTCCAACACACCCCAGATCCACCTCAATAGGAGAAAGAAGTAGAGAAGAGCACTTCCCACTAGACCAACAATGACCAACTCCACCTCAATATGAACAGTCTCCACCTCCATAGAAGACATCAAATGAAAGATCCAAAAGGAAGCAAGAGCTCTAGTAAAAAGGATAGTTACAACACCCCATGGCATGAAAGGATACATGAGAAAAGAGGAATGAAACACATCCACTAGAATTAGAAATAGACAAAACTAATCCTTAAGAGAAAACTAGAATAACAACTCAACCCTTCGACAAAGAACAATCCCAATCAATAGAGAAAACCTTAAGGCATAAAAGGGGTGTCCAGAAAAACAAAACTTACAAAACTAGGACATAGGAAACAACCTAGTCAACATGGAATCAAAAGCTCTTCAACCCAACAAAAGAAGTGAGCTAACTGTCACAAGGAAGAAAATCACCCCTGAAAGAAGAGTGAGCAACAAACATCTGGGGGCCAAAACTAAAAATTGAAACAAAAGTCCAACATAAACTATGATGCCACTTCTCCAACCACCAACACCAAGGAAATCTAATATTTCATCCTTCAGAAATAAACCAAGGGAGAGAAACCTCCATCTCCAAAACAAATAGCCAAGACAACCCCAAGCAACAGACAAAAGGAGGCCACAAGAGCCCCATCCTCCCATAACAACCAAGGGCGCTTCAAAAGAGAGATCATAACACAAACCCCTCTAACCACAACAAATATTAGCAGGAAACAAGGGACTAGGAATGTCTCAAGAAGCTCCATCCTGCAAGCAATAAACACCAAAAGCCATAAGCCACAACAATCCAAAGGGATGATAGGAATGCATAAGCCCAACATACACAAAAGAGGAGGAATAACTGCTCCCCCTAAAAACCACCAGAACAAGAAAACAAAGGCATCACATGAAGGGATACCCATGCTCCACCAAGAAGACATGGAAATTTGGAGAACCAACCATCCATCCACCAAAACTCAGCCACAACAAAAGGAACCATCGGAAAAAGAAAAGATCTAACTCCCCAAATCTCCAAAGGAAGCTTAGAGAGAAAATCCCCAACCAAAGAAGAACAAATATCCCTCCAGGGTAGCTGAATCTACATTTGAATCCTCTTCATCCTCATCATCATTCTCAAAGGAATTCAAAATTCCTCTCCCGTACATCTTCCCGCCCAAACACTGCCTACTGCTCCTCTCCATTTCCCTCTCCATAAAATTTAATTCAAAAATACTTAATAATTTTTATATATCACACATAAACATTGAGTCCTAATTTTCAACTTGAAATTGTAAGGTAGTGAGTTTGATGAACTATTTTAAAAGTTATCAAGAGACAAATTAGACTTGAATAAGAATTGTTTAAACATGTTTTGATATAAAAATATATATCAACAATTGGGATGAGAATAAATTGTTCAAATTAAATCTTAGAATTGGTATAACTTTCAAATTTAACAAGTAATGTCATATTCAGGTATATTAAATGAAGTATGACATATTAGGATCACTATGTTGATGTTGTCCTCTCAGGTTATGAAACTAAGCATTGTACATAACTAATTAAATAATTATAAATACTTGTATTTAGCATTACCTAGATATTTTAATATGTAAATCAAAAAGAAATTGGGAAATTTCCTACTATTCCTCTCCATTTCCATCTCCTTCATAAAAGTTAATTCAAAAATACCTAACAATTTTTATATATCACACATAAACATTGAGTCCTAATTTTCAACTTGAAATTGTAAGGTAGTGAGTTTGATGAACTACTTTTAAAGTTATCAAGAGACAAATTAGACTTGATTAAGAATGTTTAAACATGTTTTGATATTAAAAAAATATATCAACAATTGGGATGAGAATAATTTGTTCAAATTAAATCTTAGAATTGGTATAACTTTAAAATTTAACAAGTAATGTCATAGTCAGGTATATAAAATGAAGTATGAGATATTAGGATCACTATGTTGATGTTGTCCTCTCAGATTATGAAACCAAGAATTTTACATAACTAATTAAATAATTAGACATACTTGTATTTAACATTACCCAGATATTTTAATATGTAAATCAAAAAGAAATTGGGCAGTAGTTAATCGTTCAATTTTTTTATAATTAATATGAGTTATACATTTATGGTTGTTCAATTACTTTATTCCTTTAGTCTTAGTTGTACTCTATGTTAGAACTTATAAAGAAATTAGTAAATTTTGGTTCGGGCTTATAAATCAATTCCTTTCGCTTTTGTACCTATAAGACGAACAATCAATCAATTCAATTTGATAAGAATGGTGAAGAGACTAACTTTCAAATGCAGAAAGTGAATTAAGAAGAGAAGAGATTATTTTAAAGGATAGGTAAGTTAGTTTTTGGTTAGAAATCAATTACTTTTTAGTGAATAGATTATTATAGTTATTGCATTTTATTTAGTCAATTTTACTAATAATGGTAATGATCTATTTAACTTAATATAAAGGGAGAGTCTAAAAATTCTTATAGAAAACTTTAGTTTTTCTTTGAGATTTGGGTAATTGAATAGTAAAATAAGGTTTGGGTTTTGTGTGTAGTAAGTTGGTGGTGTTTGGAAATTAGTTTAGTTAGTTGGCTAGTGTTCTTGTCTCTAATTTAATTATACTAATTCCACCTATTGTGTGTCAATTATTTTACGACGTGGTAAGCTCGAAAACACACTGAATCCTTTTATTTACATAAAAGTAATTATGTCGATCTATTTATAGGTGTTCAATTATTCGTGTAACCAATAAAGTTAGGAGGTCATAGTATTCTATTTTAGTTTTGTTCTATCTTTTATCTAGTCAAGATAACAATCATTTTGTTGAGGGTTACTCATCCCAATGGTCTTTTCTTAGGGAGTGTCCTTATCCATCTTGTTGACTAGATTTTATTGTCTAAATCTTTACCTTATTGCATCATTATAGTCTTTCCTATCAATGTCATTTAAATTGTCTTGGTTAATGTGGTTACTTAGTGATAGAGGATTGTCATATTTCTCTCTTGACTTGAGAAGTCAATGTATTACTTAAATGTTGAATATTTGAGAATGCTTTAGTAGTTAATTATATTTGTTAAGTAATTCAACCATAGGATTAAAATAATCTTTGAGGTCCAACTAGAGTTATGGAAACAAGTTTTTATTATCACTTGTCTAAGAAAATTTGTAATCACATCTATCTCCCCATGTTAAGTCGTATACCTTGTCTATTGATGATATTATTGTTATGATTTCCAATCACAATAAAATCATTGTTGATGAAGGATATAGGAAAAGGAAATGGTATTAGTTGGGAAAAAGATGGACACAGAGGACACATCAACTATGCCATAAAGCAAAAATAGGAACAATTCATTTCCCAAATTGACCCTTAGAGAGAAACTCATGCAAAATAGTTTCAACAACACCATTAACAAATTCAAACACACAGAACCAACAACCATGAAAGATGAAACATAAGACATGAAAACATAGATATACGTAGGGAAAACCCTTCTCGAGTAAAAAACCCCATGCTTCAAATCCCAAATTGCCATTATATTATTCAACAATAAAATACAGTTACAATACAATATCAGGCTCACAACCTTTACAGAGTTTACATCTTGTTCCATTCTGGAGAATATTCGGCAGCACAACCCCTCACTACCACCTCTCTTAGTGAGAGACATCTCACGGCTACACAACTACATGACTCGGCCACCGGCCTCCCAACCTCTCTATCGCATAGTCACTCGGCCTTCATCTTTTTCCAAATCTGTCTCTCAGTTTCTTAGCCTCATGACTAGTTCGGCAACACCATAGCCTGTACTAAGCCTCTTGGCTCAACCTAGGTTCTTAGCCATTTTGTGCCCAAAATCTTGGCCTCCACCTAGTAACCTCGACCAACACCCAACCTTTCGGCCTGCTGCTCGACATTCACTGCATCTAGCCTCACGACCTACAACTCGACTTTTGCGCCTTCTAGTTACCACCGCTCACTATGGCCGCCACTCTTTGCTCTGAGTTATGAGAGACTCATCTCTCAGCCTTTGTCACATCTGGCCTTTTAACCTACAGCTCAGCTTGTCCAAGTAACTATCATTCTACTCCATGAGAGATTCAAGAGAGACACATAGAAGAGAGTGTCGAGAGATAGTCATTCATCTCTCTCTTTGACTCTTCAACTTCCGCACCCCTTTAGGGTTTCACCTCACACCAACATCCAACATCCAATCTTGGCTATTAGGTAAGTGGTTAAACAAATCTTGACCATTGAACTTAGGGTTCTCCATGAGTCACTAAATCAACCATCGAGCACATGGGCCCACATGCCATCTATCCACCATGTCATCACCACATGTCATCCTTCGTCATGATCCACCAACCTTATGAGGTCCCAAGTGGTCCCCACAACCATTGACATCCAATTCACTCTATCATTGGAGAACCAAACTTCAAAACCTCTTGATGGAGGTTATGAAGTTCCCAAAACCTATGACTCACTGATAAAGGGATTGCCCTGTCCCCCAAAAATTAAACTTCTGAACCTCTTGATGAAGGTTACGAAGTTATCGAAACCCGCAACACATCGACAAAGGGATCACTTCGTCACTCAAAAACCAAACTTTAGAACCTCTATCAGAGGTTATGAATTTCTCAAAACCCATGACAAGATAACAACAAAGGAAGTAGCCTTCCCTTCATAGTCGCTAAGTTGAGAAGTTACAAAACTTTAGAACCCCCTTCAGCTAGATAAACCTGAGAACTAGCGACTTAACTCAAGTTGATGAAGGAGGAAAACACAACTGCTCTAGGAAGTCAATCAAGCCAGTAAATTGAGTCACAATTCTCAACATTCTCCCACTTAACGAAGAACTTACTTGCTCCTTCCAAAGCAAACACAAGAATCTTGAATAATGCTTTTATGCTCCAACCAAGACACTTGTAATGACATCCAAGATGTCCACCAACTCAAGCAACAGTTCTATCCATCCACCACATAAAAGGAATGAGCTAAGGCATATATGCACCAGTCTCAAGAACACAAGCATCAGATCCTATAGACAGAAAGGGCACCAACACTACCTCCACTCCATTGTGCTCACGAACTATACAAAAGTGACACAACATCAACTTCAAAGCCCTCAACATGAACACAACCATGAATCCATCCTCCAAAAAAAAAGATAGAACATGTTCCAGGTGAACATACCATGGTCTTAAGAGCAATGCATCATGCCAAAACTCTAAGGCGCAATCAAGAGTATACCATGACATGAAGCAAAACAAACTCTAAACCAACATCACCTATCAAGCACCCCTAACACCTCAACCTAAGACTCACAAGAGTCCTCCAAGGCACCAAAATGTTATACATTTTCAAATAGTTTCCATGCGAATGCAAAATAAACCTTCTGCAGCAACAGGATCTAAGAGTCCCTCCTAGTAACATCTGCAACACTAAATAAGACCATCCATCACCAAGTGATGAACCCAAAGTCATTCCTAAAGCTCCAACTGAACCGTGACAATGAGCTTTTCAAGCATCATGACCAAAAAATTGCTAAACTAAAAATCCTCCAAGTCCACAACCACAACATTTCCATCTGACAACAATGCAAAGTAGCACAAAGATCTCCAAACTAGGCAGACAAAACCATCACTGTCAAAATCTTACACAAGGTAGTGTATCCAAGCTATCCATGACATCGTGATACATGTGCTATAGGTCCCTAAAGATGACTATTCAGGTTCTCAGACACCATCCATCCTCTCATCTCAAAGCACCACACCAATGCACAAGTGACCACAGATAAGGCCAACTAACAAATTTTCACCAACAATTAATCAACCTCATGGATATAAATAGTCCACTTCCGAGTTGTCTCACAACAAACATGTAGGTAAAGACAACCCACAACATTGCAAAACTCATAGATCCATTCAACAAAAACATGCAAACCCATCATTGCATTGGAAATAGAAAAACAAAGATCTCAAGGAGAACAACAACGTAGACCATGACTCAAACACCAGATCAAGCTCAGATCCAATTTTTCAATCATGTCCACAACTCGAGCACCATATTCAAGGAACCCACAAGCAGTACCACAAGAATGTTGAGTGAAAAATCACATACCAATACTCCCATGCAGAGAAGACATCACACCTCCTCAAAGCATGCCAAACTGTAGCTATCTCATCTAGTCACACCAAAAAGCCAAGGTCTAGAAAATAGCTTAATAGTAGCTGCACATAACCACAAGTTTTTCTTAACCATGTAAAACTTGTAAAACCATAGAGCCATGCAAGTAGAAACCATCCTTAAAAGGAAACAATAGTTTAGGAGCTCCAGGCCCATTTCAAGCCAACTCCAAAACCACCAACATGCACATGCATATGAGAAGTCGGGCTATTCAGAAGTTTCTAGACCACCCAAAGATCAACTTCATAGCCTACATGTAATCAGGGTAACAAAGAACAATGACTTCAATACTAGGTCAAAGAACCCAACACAAGCACAATACTTCATGGCTTAATAAAAACCCAAGCATCTCCATACCATTAGGGAGCCTTTCACACAGACATCTAGTATGAACCAAACTCTGCTGCAACACAACCATAAGCATAAACGTACACCCCTTGCATCAAGATCATTCACTATCAAATAGGAGTTTCGGTTCCCACAACCTTACAATATGATCAACTCTAGTTTCTCCATCTTCACCATCTTCCATGCCGCATGTTGTCTTAGAAAATTTAATAGAAAAGAAAGAGCTTCCACTCATCAAAGGATCAAAAAATTAGTCGATTCCTCTAGATTTCCTCAAGCCCAAGACTAAGAAATCTTCATAGAAGGAATACCCAAAACCAACAGCACACCAAGAAGAAACACATCCCAAAAGAAGGCTATGATACCACTTGTTGGTATCAGGGAGTCTTAGACTCTACTCTTCCTATTGTCACATAGCTCTGATACCACTTGTTGGTATCAGGGAGTCCTAGACTCCACTCTTCCTCCTGTCACACATCTCTGATACCACTTGTTGGGAAAAGATGGACGTGGAGGATATGTCAACTATGCCATAAAGTGGAAATGGGCATAGTTCATTTCCCACATTGACCCTTAGAGAGAAACTCATGCAAAATAGTTTCAACAACACCATTAATAGATTCAAACACACATAAACAACAACCATGAAAGATGAAACATAAGACATGAACACACAGATATATGTGGGGAAAACCCTTCTCGGGTAAACAACCCCACACTCCAAAATCCCATATTGCCATTGTATTATTCAAGAACAAAATGTAGTTACAATACAATATCAGGCTCACGACCTTTATAGAGTTTACATCTTGTTCCATTCTAGAGAATATTCAGTAGCACAACCCCTTGTGATCACCTCTCTCAACAAGAGACATCTCATGGATACACAGCTACACGACTCGGCCACTAGCCTCCCAACCTCTTTTTCACACAGTCACTCAGCCTTCACCTTCTGTGAGATTTGTATCTCTCTCAGTTTCCTGGCCCTATGGCCAATTGGGAAACACCATGACCTATACTCAACCTCTCGACTTGCACCCAAGTTCTCAGCCAATCTTCTCCCAACATCTTTACCTCTATGCAGCCTCTCAGCCTCCACCTAGTAACCTCAGGCAACACCTAGCCTTTCAACTTGCTGCTCAACATTCATTGTGTCTAGCCTCACGATCTACAACTCAACTTTTGTGCCTTCTGGTTACCATTGCTCACTGTTGCCACCACTTTTTGCTTCAAGCTCTGAGAGAGTCATCTCTCATCCTTCACCGCATCTAGCCTTTCATCCTGTAGCTCGGCTTGTCTAGGTAACTACCATTTTTCTTCACGAGAGATTCAAGAGAGACACATGGAAGAGAGTGTCAAGAGATAGTCATTCATCTCTCTCTAACTATTCAATAGTTGCACCCCTTTAGGGTTTCACCTCGAGCCAGACACCAACATCCAGCATCCAATCCTGGCCATCGGATAAGTAGTGGAACAAATATCCACTGTCAAACTTAGGGTTCTCCATGAGTCATCGAGTCAACCATCGAGCACATGGTCCCACATGTCATTTGTCCTCCATTTCATCGCCACGTATCAGCCTTCATCATGATCCACCAACCTTATCAAGTCCCAAGTGGTCCCCACAAGCATTAGCATCTAAGTCACTCTATCACTAGAGAACCAAACTTCAAAACCTCTTGATGAAGGTTATGAAGTTCCTAGAACCCACGACTCACTAATAAAGGGGTCGCCCTATTGCCAAAACTCAAATTTCTGAACCTCTTGACAAAGGTTATGAAGTTCCCAAAACCCGTGACATTCTGACAAAGGGATCACTTCGTCACTTGAAAACCAAACTTTAGAACCTCTATCGAAGGTTATGAATTTCTCAAAACCTGTGACAAGTCGACAACAAAGGAAGTAGCCTTCCCTTCACAGTCACTAAGTCGAGAAGTTACAAAACTTCAGAACCCCATAACTTCAGTTAGATAAACCTGAAAACTAGCGAGTTAACTCAGGACAATGGAGGAAAACATAACTGCTCCAGGAAGTTGATCAAGCTAGTAAATTGAGTCACAATTCTCAACAGTATTGATATTAGCTTTTTGAGTAATCTCATTACTAAGTGGTTGTGTCCAATAATCTAATAGTTGAGTAGTTTTGGGTTCTAGAATAATATCATAAGTGGAATAAGTAAATGGTAAATGACAAGCTTATAATTGGTAGGATTGTTATCTATGATGGTAAATATACTTGTGATTCCAAGAATAGTAGTGTTAACTCTGCTAGAAGTAAAATTAGAATTCTAAATGTTAGAAAACATGGATATAACTATCAGTAATATTAAGTTTGAAATTAGTAATACTATCTTTAGTAATTCAAATATTAAGTATAAATATTTTGAGTGTTATAATTATTAGCATGGGTTCTTAATGAGGGTACTAAATTAAATTCAAGTATTAAAGATAATAGTATTTTAATCATGTTAGAGTCAATACTAATAATGTAGGAAATGTAAATACAAAAAGGAATGGAAATAAATAAAGATAATCATAATAATGTGTATGTCATTGGAATCAATGTTATTGTGGATATTTGATATTATCCTTTTCATTGTATGTTCCATGTTTAAGTATAATGGATTATTATTAGTTTTTATGCATATTTGTTCAACAAAAATTATAGTTGTGTATTGTTTAGTTGTATCTAAGTTGGGGCATCATAATTTATTATTATTTTTAGGCTATAATTTCATCATTCATGGTTAATTACTTCCCCTACATTTTGGCATGCCCGATGGGACCTTTTGGAAATATGTGTCTCAATCTCACAGGTTGAAACCTCTGAAAGAGCCAAGTCGATGTGACATCCATATTATCTAGCCAACAAGCAGCTTTGGAACCTTGTGGAATTCTCAGGTTGCTGAGACCTTGATATTGTCTTTCCGAATGGACCTATCACTGTGAAATGATGATCGTTGTAACCCTCTTCCGCATGGGTTGGTCTGGCCGACAGGCCATTCTTATTGGATATCAGGGAGACTCTGGGCAACAAGCGATGTCGGGGAGACTTGTGGCGAAAGAATTTTTTTGGGGAGAGACTTGGATGTTCGGTATGTCTCATACCGACAAGAGAATTCTTGCCAACAGCTTTACACTTGGAGTCTTCGTGGTAACACATAAAGCTTCGGTGTGAACTCTTGGCAACAGGTGTTTGTCTCACCGATGCTGAGGGGTGTCTTCAGTATAACTCCTATCGAAAGCAGTTATCGGGGTGACTTGAAGACTTTGGTAAGAACTCTCAGCGATAGCGATGTCTTGTCGACGTTCATTTCAGTATGACTTGAAGGGCTCGGTGTAATCTCTTGGCGAAGAGCGATTGTTTCACCGAATGGAATACTAATGTCTAAGTGACTTGAGGACTTTGGTATGATGTCTCATCGAATAACGATGGTCTTTCCAAATAGTGATACATGTGATGGATATCAGTATGGTGTCTTGGAGACAAGGGGAAGTCTAAGAAACAACTCGTGAACTCGGTGTAACGTCTTGCCGATGGTCAAGATTCTTGGCGATAATGACGATCTGGCTTTGTGGCATCAGGGAGACATGGTTAGTGTCTCACCGACATGCGACACAACTTGAACACATTTGACTGAGTGATGACTATCCTACATGGTGAGTCTATGACCAATCAAAGAAGCAAAATGGTAACTGCTAGCAATTGGACTGTTGTGGCCATTATTGAGAGGAAGATTGAAAGACTATGGGCGTCATGGATATACTCATAAATTGCAGATGTTGTCTAGTTCGATGGTTGCATGAACAATTGGATGAATAGTTTGAAGTGTGATCAGTGTGAATTCTATTATGAGAGTATTGTAACTTGAATATTTTGTAGCAAGGTTGATCATTGTGAATGTTGTTGTAAATTGACATCAGAGAGAGTGAAGCCCGTACTCTGTATGTAATTTCATTACTGTAATACAAAGGGGTTTTTCTCCTGTAAGGGTTTTCCCACGTAAATATGGTGTTCATTTGTGTATGTTATATTCTATGTTTCTATTATTGCTTTCAAGTGTATCTTAATTGGACTGTAATTGAAAATTTAAAAGTATCTCTGCATTCTTCCCTGAGGTTTTGATGTTAGGAGAGTTAGTTCTGCACCTTGGCTTTCCTTACAAGTGGTATCAAAGCCTAGCCAGTTGTGTTATCCTTGTGGGTACGTTGGGTTTTTTGTGTCAATTTTTGTTCAGTGGGAGTCTTGTAGAAGTTTGGTAATTCGAATTACAAGTTAAGATGGAAAGCATGTCAAGAAAGATTGAAATTGAGAAATTCAATGGCAGCAATTTTGAGTTGTGGAAACTTAAAATGGAAGATCTGTTGGTTGATCGTGATCTTTGGATTGTTGTGTTTGGAACGAAGCCTACAGGCATGAAGCAAGAATATTGGGATCTTACCGATAGAAAATCTAAGGGGCTAATAAGGATTTGTTTAGTAGACTCTGTTCTTTTGAATGTGCATGAAGAAAAGACTGCATCTTCCTTGTGGAAAAGACTGGCAACTATTTATCAGGGCAAGTCCTTGGTGAATAAATTGTTCTTGAGGAAGAAGTTGTACTCTTTGAGAATGCAGGAAGGAGGATCTATTGTTGATCATTTGAACGCATTCAACATGTTGATTGCACAGTTAACATTTGTGGGCGCGAAGATTGATGAAGAGGATCGTTGTATGCTGTTATTATGTTCTTTTCCAGATTCTTGGGATCACTTGGTGATGGCTATTGGAGTACGACATCCACTTTTAAGATGGAAGATGTTGTTGCTTCTTTTTTATTAGAAGAGATGAGAAGTAAATCTTCTGAGATGGCAAAGGAGGCTCTTGTTGTTAGAGGCAGATCGAAAGATAAAGGCAAGAAGAAGGACAAGAATTCCAAATCAAAATCATAGGGGAGATCAAAGTCTCCTGGAAAGAAGTCCAAGGTGAAGTGTTGGAATTGTGGGCAACCTGGTCATGTCCAAAAGGATTGTAAAGAGGAGAAGAAGAATAAGTATTCTTCTGACAATGATTCTTCTCAGAGTGATGCTGACGCTTTCATTGCAGTCTTGGCTACGCAGGCATCTGATGATGTTTGGCTAATTGATTCTGGAACATCTTTCCACGTGACATCTCATAGAGATTGGTTCATGAAGTATGAAAAATACGATGGTGGAAAGGTGTATTTGGAAAGTGATTCATCATTGGAAATAGTTGGCCGTGGAAGAGTCAGAATTCAATTCCCTGATGGAAGAGTGAAGGGAATTAATGACGTAATGCATATACCAAGTCTGGCTTGAAACTTACTTTATGTTAGTATGTTGAATGATATTGGAGTGTAAGTCACGTTCTCTAGAAATGGCTGCAAGATGACTAAAGGCTCTATGGTGCTAGCAAGAGGTGCTCATGTTGGTACCTTGTATAATCTTGATGCACATGTTGTTCAAAGCAATAGTGTCTCTGCCAAGTCACAGAATGCTACTCATGGAGGAAAAGAGGAAGAAATTCTTGTTTGTGGTGTAAACTCTATGGAAGTTAAATTTCTAGTAGAAAAGACTATGCTTTGGCATCATAGGCTAGGCCACATTGGAGAGAAAGGTTTAAAAACCTTGAAGAATAAAAACTTGGTTGAGGGGCTTGAAGATTGTAACCTCGAATTCTAGTTTTGTGAACATTGTATATATGGTAAACAACATCATGTTTAATTTTATTCCAGTCCTTGGAAATCTTTTGGTTTGCTTGATTATATACATTCTGATGTTTTTGGTCCAGTGAATGTTCCTTCTTTGTCTAGGTCAAGGTACTATGTATCATTCATTGATGATTATTCGAGAAGAACATTTGTTTATTTTTTGAAAAGTAAATCAAAAGTATTCAGTTGGTTTAAGGAATTTAAGAACCTTGTAGAAAATCAGACTGGAAGAAAAATAAATTTTTTAAGGACTAATAATGGCGGTGAATTTTGTTTTGATGATTTTGAGAGGTACTATAAAGATCATGGGATTAAAAGACATAAAACTACACCTTACACTCCGCAACAAAATGGAGTTGCAGAAAGGTTCAACAGGATAGTGATGGAAAGAGCACGAAGTATGTTGAGCAGTGCTAGCTTGGAGGAGAAGTTTTGGGCTGAGGCAGTTGCTACAGCATGTTACTTGATAAACTGTTCTCTGAATTCTGCTCTTGTTGAGAAAACACCTTTGGAAGCATGTTCTGGTAAGAAGCCCTCTTTAAGACATATTCGAGTCTTTGGTTGTGAGGCATATGCACATATGTCATATGAGAAAAGATCTAAATTGGAGAACAAAGTTGTTAAATGTATTTTTATTGGCTATAGTGTTGGCATAAAAGGATACAAGCTTTGGAATCCTGATACGGAGAAGGTTTTGTACAGTAGAAGTGTTATCTTTCGTGAGTTAAAGCCTTCTACCTTGGATTTGCAGTCAGAGAGAAAATCAAAAAATAAAAAGGATGTAGTTGAAATTCCTCCGACACTAGATAAAAAGGAATTCAAAATTCAAAATGTATCTGAAACTGAGGAGAGATCAAGTAGTTCTGAGAGTTATGATGAAGAAGAACAACCTCAACCTCAACAAGTGAGGAGGTCAACTCGTGAAAGAAAGCAACCTGATAGGTATGGGTTCTCTTTGATAGATACTACTTGTGCCTATGCTTTAATTTCTAGCACTGATGAACCTAGGACCGTGAAAAAGGCATTTAGAATGTCTAATTCAAACTCTTGATTGGAAGCCATGAATGAAGAAATGGCATCATTAGAAAAGAATTATACTTGGAGTTTGGTACCCTTGCTTGAAGGCAGAAAATTTGTGGGATGTAAATGGGTATTTAAAAAGAAAATAGGTATGGATGGCAGTGTGGAAAAATATAAGGCAAGGTTGGTTGCGAAGGGTTATTCCCAGGTAGAGGGAATTGATTATGGGGAAATTTTTTCTCCTGTAGCTAAGCTGACGTCCATTAGATTTCTTTTGTCACTTGTAGCAGCGTATGACTTAGAGATTGAACAGATAGATGTGAAGACAACATTTCTTCATGGTGATCTTGAAGAAGAGATTTATATGTCCCAGCCTGAGCACTTTGTGGAAAAAGGTAAAGAAAAACTGGTTTGCAAGTTGAATAAATCTCTGTATGGGTTAAAGCAGTCTCCTAGAATGTGGTACTAGAAGTTTGACACTTTTGTTTTGTCATTGGGATTTGTAAGATCAAAATTTGATCATTGTGTGTATTACAAAGCTAAAAGTGATCAAGTTCTTATTATTTGTCTCTATGTTGATGATATGTTGTTCATAGGCAATAGTAAGTTAATGATTTCTGATCTTAAGTCTCAGTTGTTTGCAAAGTTTGAAATGAAAGAGCTTGGTGCAGAAAGGTATATTTTGGGAATGGAAATAACCAGGGATAGGAAGAATAGAAAACTTTGTCTCAGTCAGAGTAAGTATATCAAGACTGTTCTAGAGAGATTTTGTATGAATGATTGTAAGCAACTAGTTGTTCTAGTTTTGCAAGGAACGAAGCTATCTATTGAAGACTGTCCAAAATCTCCTACTAAGATGGAGGACATGACCAGTGTACCTTATGCTAGTGTGGTTGGCAGTCTTATGTATGCAATGGTTTGTACAAGGCCAAACATTGCCCAAGCAGTGGGAGTACTTAGTCAGTTTATGGCTAATCCTGGAAGGACACATTGGGATGTTGTGAAAAGAGTATTCAGATATTTGAAGGGAACTTCAAATTATGCTTTGTGTTACCATGGGAACTTGGTTGAATCACAGAGGACTCTCAGTATTCAAGGCTATGTGGATTCTGATTGGGCAGGGGACATTGACAGCAGAAGATCCACCAGTGGATATACTTACATGTTGAATGGTGGTATAGTTAGTTGGATGAGTACGCGGCAGGCTGTAGTCGCTTTGTCCACTACAGAGGAAAACTACATGGCAGAAACACACGCCTATAAAGAAGCAATATGGTTAAAACATTGGTGTTCTAACATTGGTTTTGATGCAGGGAAAATAACAATTTACTATGACAGTCAGAGTGCTATTTGTTTGGCAAAGAATCCTACTTTCCATGCCAGGACAAAACATATAGATGTACAGTATCATTTTGTACGAGATATGGTGGAGGATGGAAAGGTATCTATAGAAAAAGTGGATACTCTGGAGAATGTTGTAGATGCATTAACGAAGCTAGTGAGCACAAACAAGTTCAGGTGGTGTGCCAGTTCGATGGGCCTTAGTGCCCATGAATGTCAGTAGTTTTATTGTGCTCTAGAGGTGCCTGTGTGATCTTCATCAAGTGGGAGATTGTTGGAAATATGTATCTCAATCTCATAGGCTGAAACCTCTGAACGAGCCAAGTCGGTGTGACATCCATATTGTCTAGTCGACAAGCAGCTTTGGAACCTTGTGGAATTCTCAGGTCATTGAGACCTTGATACTTTCTTGTTGAATGGACCTATCATTGTGACATGATGATTGTTGTAACCCTCTGTCGAGTGGGTTGGTCTGGCCGACAGGCCATTCTTATCGGATATCAGGGAGACTTGTGGTGAAAGAAGTTTTCAGGGAGAGACTTGGACGTTTGATATGTCTCATACCGATAAGAGAAGTATTTTCGACAGCTTTACACTTGAAGTCTTCACAGTAACACATAAAGCTTCGGTGTGAACTCTTGGTGACGGGTGTTGGTCTCACCGATGCTGAGGGGTGTCTTCGGTATAACTCCTGTCAAAAGCAGTTCTCGGGGTGACTTGAAGACTTTGGTAAGAACTCTCAGCGATAGCGATAAGTCTTGCCGACGTTCATTTCGGTATGACTTGAAGGGCTCGGTGTAATCTCTTGGTGAAGAGCGATTGTTTCATCGAATGGAATACTAATGTCTAAGTGACTTGAGGACTTCGGTATGATGTCTCATTGAATAACGATGGTCTTGTTGAATAGTGATACATGTGATGGATATTGGTATGATGTCTTGGCGACAAGGGGAAGTCTGAGCGATAGCTTGTGAACTCGGCGTAACGTCTTGTCGATGGTCAAGACTCTTGGCGATAATGACGATCTCACTTTGTGGCATTGGGGAGACACGGTTAGTGTCTCACCGACATGCGACACAGGTTGAATGCCTTTGACAGAGTGATGACTATCCTACGTGGTGATTCTACGACCAATCAGAGAAGTAGAATGGGAACCGCTAGAAGTTGGACTATTGCGGTCGTTACTAAGAGGAAGATTGACAGACCATGGGCATCATGGATATACTTAGAAATTGCAAATGTTGTCTGGTTCGATGGTTGCATGAACAGTTGGATGAATAGTTCGAAGTGTGATCAGTGTGAATTCTATTATGAGAGTATTGTAACTTGAATATTTTGTAGCAAGGTTGATCATTGTGAATGTTGTTGTAAATTGACATCAGAGAGAGTGAAGCCCGTACTCTGCATGTAATTTCATTACTGTAATACAAAGGGGTTTTTCTTGGTGTGGTGGGTTTTTCTCTCGTAAGGGTTTTCCCACATAAATCTAGTGTTCATCTATGTATATTATATTCTCTGTTTCTATTATTGCTTTCAAGTGTATCTTAATTGGACTGTAATGGAAAATTTAAAAATATCTCTACATTCTTCCCTGAGGTTTTGACGTTAGGAGAGTTAGTTCCACACCTTAGCTTTCCTTACAAGACCCACATCCCCTTTTTAATCATTTTTGTGGAGTTTTTGTTGGCCTTGCAAGTTACAGAGCTGGTGCATTGCTTTTGTTTCAATAGTGTGATGCCTTTTTCAACGCTTGATGCATCTATAGCTCAAATTTCAACACCTTTGTTAAAATTTTGATGCATTTGACTATGTTATCTTTTGTTTTTCTTGCAATAAAGTCCAATGTCTTTGCACAAAGTTTGATGCCTTTACAGAATAATGATGCTTATGTCTATCAACAATCTTACGCATTTTCCAGAAATATATGCCTTTGTTCTAACTTCTCTTTTTTTTCTTGTAGGACATTCCAATGCCTTTTTTGAAATTCTAATGCCTTTGCAAAAGGTCCACACCTTTAAGACTGAAAATGTGGTGCCTTTGTCCAAATTTTAATGCATTTGTTAGGTAAACAGTACTTTAGCTTGTTAAGGTTTGCATTTCAATTTTGAATTCTTTATTTTGATTATTCTTTAACAACCTTCTATTTTCTTTATTTTCTCTAACAATTTGCAGCATGTAGCGATCGATGGAGGAATATTAGAATTTGAGACTCTTAACATTTTTGGTTGTAGGTTTTTTATTTAATCTAGGACTCACATTTACATTTGGTGCACTTAAATACATCTCACATTTCAATTGGTCCATCTAAAATTGAACAACACAAATCTCATTTTCCCTTGGTGCACTTCAATTGGTGCATTAAAAATGAACAACACAAATTTTATTTTCCCTTGGTGTACTTAAAATAAAGCAACAACTTTCATACTTAGTTTTGGGTTTAAAATTGAACATGCAAATCTCATTTTCTTTCGATGCACCTAAAATTGAACAAGATGAATCTCATATTTGATTTTAGTGCACTTAAATGAATTGTTTGATGTGTTTGGTAAGTAAATGTGTGTGTATGCTCTTTCTTTGTGCCTAGTGTGACCTTGGAAATAAGTAACACCATTCATTTATAATATTTTTGTACACCTTGAGGTATAGTGTTGTGTATGCTCTCCCCTCGTGAATACTAAGAATGATCTTGGGGATCAAAAGCAACACTATTTTTGTTTATTTCAAGTAGGATACTTGCTTGGGGGTCTCATCACCCCAATTTTTGATCTCAAGAATGTTTCTTAGTGTGCTATATAAAGGAGGGAGAACGAAAGTTGTACCCCACATAGTGGCTTGCATCCTTCAAGCCAAGCCCCATGACCCTTGATCTGTCAAGACAAGGAGATGATGAGTAGAGAATATACACATCTCAGCTCAAGCATATAGTACAATCTCTTTGTTCATTCCAGACCCCTACTATGAACTTGTAAAATCTAGAAGCCTAAGATCCATTTGTAAACTGTCAGTTTAAAGTGGTGTAATGTACAATTATCAATATGTGAAGTTACTTGCTATGTACTAACCTTTGTTGAGGTGAAATTTATTCCTTGTTAGGACCTTTTCCTTTCAAGGTGAGAGGTGTCAAGGTGGTACATGACCTTGGCATACTCTAGTCACCCATTCATTGGATGGTATTCTATGAGTGGGCCTACTCTAAGCTGTTAATCCTGATCTTCCACTAAATTAGGATGTGTATCTATGATGTGTCTTTATTGTAAATCTACCCATGATACAAATTAGCATGGTCTTGTAGAAGAAGATATGTGAAAATCTTCCAAAAATCCAATTGAATGAAATCCTAAATGTCATTTTTGCTATTTTCTATCACTTTCTAGACCAATTAAACACAAAATAGACTTCAAAAAATCAAAATGCTAGGTAAAAGTTGCAAAAATTCAACTTCTAATAAAATCACCACTTTTGACTATCACAGTGTGACGCCTTTGTATGCAAATCAATGCTTTTCTTATCAAAACAACACCTCTATTTGCATCTCAATTCTTTTGTACATCTCAGTGCCTTTGTTTCAAATTAAAATAGGAGTTTTGCATCTCGATGCCTTTGATTCAATATTTTGATGCTTTTTTTGTATCTAGGAACCTTTGCAAGCATTTCAATACCTTTGTAAAAATAGTTTGGCACCTTTTTCTACATCTCAACACCTTTCACTTTCAGTAAAAAATAGAAAACCTAATTTTTTTTTAGTTTGAATTTTGACCAACAAACATTGGAAAACCTGAGATTCATGTATAATAAACTTCTATTCATTCTAACCATTCAAAATGGTAGCAAAATCCACATTTCCATCTTCATCTCACATCACTAGCTCATATTGAACTTGTCTAAACAACTTTAGTCATCATTGGATTAATTCCACCGCATTGCAAACAAAAAACCAATCCGTTCAAAAAAAATAAACTAGAAATTGACATAGCTCACTTTTGGTTCAAATCTCTACCATCATCTCCTAGTTTAGCTTGTTACTTGAAAATTTGTCTTCTTTCAAGTGCTTAGTTGAATTAGTGTGAAAACATTGTGGGTTAACTAGCTTTGGATTCATTAGTCTACTCCCAAAGTTTGTGAATCTCATTATCATCCTCCTTAGCTTGGACTTGTTTGTCTAGTACAAGCAAGGATCATTCCTAAAAACCATCTTAAACAAGAGATTTTATCCAAAATAAACTTTGTCCAAACTTAAAGGTTTCACATCCTTCATTCATCCAAATAACTTATCATCTAAATGTTGGTCCAATATCACTTAGGTGTCTTTGCAAAACTAATTCTTAAAATTAGAAAAAAATGTCAATGTCAATCTATTGTCCAAATCCACTTCCATTTCATCCCTTCATGGGGTCATCGTATCCTACTAGATTCAATGACTTAACTATGGGTATCCCTAATAAAGACTTTACAACACCTTGCCACATGTTAGATTTTAATCAATGTCAAACCTTACAAATCTATCAATTGAACAATAAAAACATAAGCCCTCCCCCCAACACATTACAATCCAACAATACAACCAAATGTGAGTACACTCCTTTAAGGGATCCAGTCGAGCTTACATTAGAAAAGTTATTCCAATCCAATTTTATTGATCTTCTAAACTCACAAGGTGATTACAAACCTATCTTCAAACCTTCATGGTACAATGACAATGCTTATTGTCAATGTCATAGTACAAAAGGTCATGAAATTTTAGATTGCATGAAACTTAAAAATTTCATACAATACCTTATTGATCAAGGTGCAATCATTGTTGAGGATAACCTTCAATATTTATCCATAAATAATCACATTTATGATTCTTCTACCTTGTGTAATGAGAAATTCAACATGTATCAAGTGTCTTATCCAAAGCATGATCAAAATCCTTCACTAGTGTCTAGCAATGATTCATTTCAGGACATATTAACATCATTTGACCTCATGGTGGCACGTATTGGAGAGATCCTTAATCCAACACTTGATTCAAATTCACTTGATGATCAAGAGATCCTTAATCCAATGCTCATACCTAATGAATAAAATCCAAGCCAAGAGCTATCACCCATATATTCACATTTTGAAGATATACAATAGCCCTTTTTCAAGCAATCAATTTTTTGAACTTGATCTATGCCAAGAACATAATCCAAAGCATAACAAAGATAACTATGAAATAAATCAAGATCAAGAATCTATATCTCCAAAATACTACAATGACTTAATAAGTATCTTTCAAGTCATACAAGATTTTCCAAAAGAATACTATATCCATACACCAAAAAATCCTACATATACCCATGAGACACATAGATGATCTTCTTCCAAAACAAAATTCTCCTACTCTTGACATCCTTACAAATAATCAATGCATAATAGAATCCATAAAAATTCATAGTGACATTTTAGAAACTAATCATGAAGAAGGTTTTTGCATCAACTATGAATCGTTGACATCTCTTGAAAAATAATTAGAATCTAATGCATCCCAAACTCAGATCAAAGACATTGATCATGGAGATATCTAGCATATTAAAGCAACTAAGACTTATAAACTTGGATTACTTACCTTTTTCAAGGAAAGCCATCTTACCAATGAAGAAACTATCACCTTTGAAGGTTCCCAACAAAATAGAGAAGGTTTAGCACCTTATTTCCAAGAAAAATCACATTTAGTTACAAAAAAAAAAAATCAATGGATGCACTATCAGGGCAAAGGATTAGGCCTACATGAATAGGGTATCCTAGAACTAGTGCAGGTTATTAACAATCATAAGCATCAAGGTATTTATTATTCATAGATCAAATAATCTAAACATGTTAGCGATACCTCCATAATATCGAGGGAAACTTTATCTAATGCAAACATCAACATGGGATTCATGAAAATTTCTTATGATGAACCTACTACTAGCACTTCAACCATCCATGTCATGAATAATCATCCTTGTATCTTTCCACCTACTGATTGGGTCTAACAAGAAGAAAATACTTGTAAAGGAAAAGAGATCATTGAAGCAAAATAATCGACAAATCAAAATGGACACATAAAATTCAAATGGATCCCAAAGAAAAATAAAGCAAACAAACCCTATCAAACTCCATTAATCAAAGAAAATATGGGGAAAATTCAAAAAGGGAATTTCATCCATCAAAAATGTTCATCAATGCAAAGGAAAGATTCAAGAGCAACATACAAAGTATACGAAGAATTTGGTCCTAATTTCAATCGAAATTCTATATCCACCTTTTATTTTTCATCATCCCAAGTTTGGAGAATCAAAGATCTAGTATATAAACTATTGACTAATCCATCCTCATCTCATATCCCTCATGAAAATCCACCTTCCATCATAAAACACAGAATATCCAACTCTTGCATTAATCTTGTCTTTGCAACAACTCTTTATCATAAGGACTCTAAGGGAACTCTATCGTAATGTGCACATCTAGATAAGGTTAACTCAAGTGTCAAAAAGGAAGAAAAGAACATTCAAGGATTCTATTCAAGCACCTGCATCTTGGCAAAGCAACCCTCCAATAAGGACATCATCACTAGTACACAAACAACAATATATGACTAAATAAACTACTAAAAATTGTAGATAAATGACTAATTTTAGTCACGTGACTATTAGTGGTTTATTTGTAGTCATTTATAACACCACCAAATTTATGACTAAACTATTTTAGTCATTGATTTGGTCATTGATTTGGTCATTGATTTAGTCGTTAATTTAGTCATTTGTTTAGTCATCGTAGTGATTTATTTAGTCATATATTTAGTTATTAATTTTAGTCACGTGACTATTTTAGTGGTTTATTTGTAGTCATTTATAACACCACCAAATTTGTGACTAAACTATTTTAGTCATTTATTTAGTCATTGATTTGTAGTCATTGATTTGGTCATTGATTTGGTCATTGATTTAGTCATTGATTTAGTCATTTATTTAGTCATTTATTTAGTCATGGTAGTGATTTATTTAGTCATATATTTAGTCATGGTAGTCATTTATTTAGTCATATATTTATTCATTACTTTAGCCATATATTTAATCATTAATTTAGTCATATATTTAGTTATTACATTAGTCATTACAAATCAAATCTAACTTAATTAATCCTCACAAATTTATGCATATAAACTTCAAATATCATAGATATTCAAATGTTAAAAAACACCATGAAATGAAGACTAAAATGCTTGATCAAATATGATTGATTAGACACAAACACAAACATATTACAAATCAAGAGGAGCCACAAACACAGTATTTATGAGTTGAGAAAAAACCACTCTGAAAATTTACTTCATTAAGCCTCATTGGAAAATCAAAATCTCATTGGTTACATTCAATGTATCAATGACACTGTACTACTTACAGACACTATATAAATAGAATACTCTTATTTTTATATACTTATACTGTTTTCCCCTTAATTGCAGTCCTTTTGGAAGGGAAGTGACCTCCTATAGGGGCTTGACCCATTTAATCCCCTTGAAAATCCACAACTTTCCCACTACTATTGGTTTCAGCTCCTCCAAACTCTTCCTCGCTAGTATTCACCTTTCACTTCTCCAATTTGGAGCTGCAACCTAAAAATAAGGTTTCAAAATTTGCACATCAAAAACTCAAAAAAATAAAATAATACAGAGGATAAAATTCAAACATTTTATTTTCCTTTTCCAACTATGGCATCTTGCTAGATATAATGTTTTCTAGTTATCTCTTACAATTTTTAAAAAGATGAATTCATGCAAGACAACAAAAAAATAGACAATATTCAATTAGTGATATACAACTACCTTATTCCTGAACAATTGATCAATAACTTGATTATTGATTGTAAATTTATAATTGATATGCTTGAAAGTTTCCTTACCTGTGTGTGAATTGGAGCTTTGGATGAGGATATGAACATCCATCAAAAGCATATTTGGAAGTAGATTTTTATCAGATATTGTAGTTGTAAATTCCACTAATTATAATAAAGATAAATAGTTTTACCTTTCTGCATCAATTAATGCAATTTTGATAACTTTTAGAGGATCAATAATGCTAGCCTTTATCATATCAACATACTCACATGCAAATTGCCACACAACATTAAACTTATTAATTAGATTCAACATCTAAGAAAGAAAAATAAACTTCAAACATTATCAATTTAGTAAAAAATCATCAATTTCAAAAATCAAAGTAGCTAATGCTTAACTCTCTACATCCTATGCTACAATCAAAAGAGTCCTTTGTTTCTGTGATAAATGCAACAAGAAATTATATTATTTGTCAAAACTTATCACTATGTACTTATGAACTCAAGATCATTCAAATTTTCAAACTAATCAACATGACTACCTAATTTCTTTCTATCACATACACTTGGGTATACAAGATCATTGAGAATCCCAATTATTAAACTATGAAATTCAGCAACGCAACGAAATTATATCTTAAGTAAAATGTAGATCAAAACAACATTACATTTCTCAGCTTATCAATTGATGGTTGAAGAGAAAAAAGGAGATTGATGCAGAGGAAAAGCTTAGTCAACAAGAGACAGTGCTAAACACAATCTTAATTGGCAGGGCATATTGATGTTCAACACTCCTAGTTGTTTCTTCATACATTTCACATGGTTCTTAACATAAGTTACTCCAAGAATGAATCCCATCATCAAGAAAAGTGTATGCAGCATTAGCATGGGGCTAAAGACAGTGTATTTGCATGGTTTAAGGCACATGAGATTACTTAAGACTCTCTAGACATGAAAACAAGACAAGGTAACTTTAAGAACTTGACACAATGTTGCCTCTAATGAAAATGGTGCAAAAGTATAAGACAGTCCTATGTGAGATAATTTCAAGCTTGATGCAAGTTGTGGTACCTTTAAATAGCATACTAGGGATGGATTTTGATGAGAAATTACTTTGTTTCAACACCCATGACAAGTACTAATGCGGGTTCAAACTGTTTTACATGTTTTGCTTATACTATCCTATGGAGACAGCCCCAAACAAAGAAAACTCGGGCTTGAATTGACCAAGAAATTCCTGCCCTAAACTTGTAGAGACTCTAAAGACCATTAACAACATGAGACAACAATGGTTACTTGGAAATGCAATGTGGGTTTTAGGCAACCAACATCAAAAGATCAAAAGAAATTGTTTCCTTGCACGATTCTCTTCACTGTTCTAATGGGATAGTCTATAAGGAAACAAACCAAGATTGGAAAAACTAAAGTAATCCTTGCTCTAGGTTTCCACACTCACCAAAAACATCAATATTTTTTTTCACTGTTCTTTTCCCTTTTCATGGAATCAGAGGGACTTAACTCTATCTCCCATCAAAGCTTCTCTCATTGATGAAATCCCTCAATGTTTTTCATTCCATCAGAGGGACCACAATCTTTTTCCTTCGGATGTCCACCTCTCTCGCTAATGAGTTTGAGTGTTGTCAGGCTATCAGTGGGACTTTGACGTGACTCCTAGTGACACGCAAGAGTCCTCCCGATGATTACTTCAAAACTACTTCTTTTTGGAAAATCAAGTAGATTGCATTTGAACTCAATTGTAGGTTCACATACATGCTCAAAACCGATGACAAGAAGAGATGATATATCATTAAAAATTTATTTCATTTCCTCGATGTAACAATTACCATCTTCATCAAATTTTAGGATTTTATTTATTAGTAGCCAAATCAGTTATTCAATTTCCTCTCTCTGAATAGTAATAGGTTCCACCTTTTTCAATTGTTGCCAAATTTCCTAGAATCTCATCCACCTACAAATCTTCTTTAAAATTTGACATTAGTTTCAGGAGGCCAAAATTGAATTACATCAAGAAGCTCAAGCCTCTTCATTTTGTATTATCACTTTCTATGGCCACACATTTGTTTGACTCCAAATCACATGATATGCTCACTACAAACTCAAAGAGATAATCTTTCAAATGCCTATGGCTAACACCCTATATGAGTCTTTGATAGAAAATTTCCAAATAGGATAGTCTACGGCATCCTGCTTATTTTTCCTGCATTTATCCTTACCAAGGTACTTGCAATTATGACATATGGTAAGTATTCCCTTGATCATCATGCTTCGATGGATTTCTGTGTGTGATATTTGTTTCAATAAAACTGCATACATAGTTGATGTTACGCTTCAGTGGCTCAAAAAATTTCTCATGGAAAGGCAAGGATGTTCTTTATCATTTGCAAATAGTTGAGAGCATTGAAGGGTGTCACAAATGCCATCTCATGGAATACGATGATTGCAGGATATGCAAAAAATGAATTTGTTGAAAAGGCTTTAGAAACTTTCAAGCAAATGCAATTAGCAGGTGTGAAGCCAAATTCCACAACCTATGCTAGCATCCTCCCTGCCTGTGCCAAAATGGGAGCTCTGGAGAAGGGTATGGAAATCCATCAAAGCATAATAGATGGGGTATTTTTGTTAGATATTATTGTTGGAAATTCTCTGTTAGACATGTATGAAAAATGTGGAAACATACAAAAGGCATGTGAACTCTTTGATGGAATGCCTCAAAGAGATGTCATCTCATGGAATATAATAATTGCAGGATATGCACAAAATGGATTTTGCAAGGATGCTCTCAAAATATTTGAATTAATGAAGCACTCTAAAACATATCCTAACATTGTAAGCTTTTTTTGTATTCTTTCTGCATGTAGCCATGGAGGTTTAGTGGATGAGGGTTGTACATACTTCAATCACATGAGTAAGTAGTATTGCATTACACCTACAGTTGATCATTATGTGTGCATGGTTGACCTTCTTGCCTGTGCTAGCTATCTTGAGGACACTCTAAAATTTATCATTAAGATTCCAGTTAAACCTATGGTGGTTGTGTGGATGTGTTTTCTTGTTGCCTATAGGTTACATATGAATATAGGCTTAGGAGTATTTATAGCCACTCTAGTCTTCAATTTGGATCCTAAAAATGTTGTGACTTATGTTCTTCTCCAATGGAATTTATGTTTTCTCCAATAAAATTTAATTATGTGTTTGAATCTCTGTTTTTGAAGGTTCATTCTCTTGCTATGGATTTTGATAATCAATTTCCCTTTTCTCAATATTTTTTTCTTTGAATATTGTAGACATAGACATCCACTATGGGATGTCTAGGTAACTAGCTCAAATTTTGTCATATGCCAAATATTCCATTATATAATGTCATTCCATCTCTACCATGCCAAATGATCAAAAAAGATATAATCTATCTTCCCACCTATTTTTTGGGATCTTCCACCCACCCATTTTTGGTGCTCCAAACAGTACCCTGCAATTCTAGCAAACACACCTCAAAATCTAAACCTAGTGAACAAGGTTGGTTTAGACAAACTAAGTCGGACTCATGATCAAACTACAAGGAATTCGGACTACTTAACAAGAGTGGCTAACTCTTCTACACTTCTATCTCTATTAGGCCAAGCAGGGTGTTCATATAGATCTTACATGAACACTAATAAGAAATGAAAGAATATGGTGACATGGCTTAGCTATATCACATAGATAAAGATATCCCAAATATTTTTCATTAAATACCCCTTATACTAGCTTACTAGTTTTTCAAACTATAAATTTCTCATCAATTATTATCAGGTTAAAATGCTAGAAAATTTATATCCCCAAATATAATATCATTTACAGTTCAATATTTCATATGTAACCTATGAAAACCTAGATTTGTGTAACTCTGTGAAAATAACTAATAAGTGCAGGCTCTCAAAATATATGGTAGATGTAAAAATAAATGAGTTTATGCAAGTTGGTAGGGCATAACTTACACTCATTTACAAAATAATGATATATATTGATTTATGAAGCATGATTCGTTACCAAAAGAGGACTAGTGCCTTGGTTTATTAATGACAGTCAAAATCTAAAGAAAAGTGCAAACAAACTTGTAAACCTGAGCCTAAGAGTTAAATATGAATCAATAAAGAGAAAAAGGCATAGAATTGCATACAAGTTCCCATCAGTATAGTTCCAATTTCCCTTAAATACAATTCTAAGATCAAAAAACTTCATATCACATAACGTTCTTTAATCATCCATTCATGGATATAGAAACGTGTTTGTTATTACTGAAAAGCTTTAACAACTACTGCAACCAAATACTAATAAGAAATAACAAGAAATGTGACCTTAGAGATTATTCTAACACCCCTTGGAATTCCTTATTGAAATTTATTGAAATTCACATATGAAGAGGATAATTTCTTATAACAACCTTCTCCAAACTTACAAAACATGAAATACACAAGATTTAGACTTTTGAACTGCAACAATATTATAAAGACTTGTTTATAACAACTTTCTCCAAACTTAAAAAACATGAAATACACAAGATTTATACTTTTGAACTACAACATTATTATAAAGACTAGTGGAAACACAACAACAAATTTGCAATAGCTCCTAAATATGGAAAAAGATCAATAAGATTTCCATAGGCAGAGATTGCATTTATAACCAATGATTTTTCCCAAATCATCCACACAACTGACACGTGTTACAATTTTCCTACACAAGGTTTCCAATGGTCATTACATACTTCAATTATGCAATCATTTCCTTAAATTTGTTGGAACAATTGTTTCCCTGAAATTGGTTGCATTCTACACTATGGCATTTAGGCATTAAATTTACCACAAAACATTAAGTACACTCAATCAATCTTCAAAGGAGAAATTAAATACTTGGAGGGCTTAATTATCATGATGCCCACACCTCATGCACTACATGACATTCCTTTTGATCATATTTTCTGTAGAATAGGGAAAATGTCTCCCCAAATGCAAATGTATAATGCCTAGAGAGACCTAAATTTATTGATTTCTAATGCCAATTAAATGGATGGAATACAACCCATAACTTAGGGAGTCAATCTCATTAGTTTCCATGAACACTATGGGAAAAATCAAGTCTCAGCTACCATCTTCCCAAGCAGCAGCTGGCATCCAAATCATGGTCTACCTCTGAAATTTCTCATTATGTCATCACAACATCCCTAGCTATCACCGGAGAGTTTTTTATCAACTAGGCAATTTATATTTTAGCCAAAACATATCAAATCTTCCATTGTAATTTCTCACTTGATTTGTGCCTCTCTTAAACTTGCATTTAAATATTTTGATAGGACTTAAAAGCCATCCAATTTGAATTTATATTATAACATGATATTTAAATTGATCCAATTTCAAATCCAAGCCTTATGTCAAGTTGCTTGAATTCAACACCCTCTTCATTAATCATGTAGTTGAATAAACGAACCCAATTCTTTGCTATTTTCATTTGAATATCAAGAATTTGACTTATGGGATAACCAATCTCAAATGCATGCTTGATCAATGGCCCACGTGTATCCCTTAGATGAAATGGCTGCAAGTGATCAACAAAACATCAAGCATATATCTACACTTTAGCTACTAAAAACCCATTCAAATTAATGGCTAAGAAATTTTTTCCATCAAGGTCTATGGCTTCAATAGATTAATGGATATCCAAGATGTGTAGCCCCTTAATCTACCAATATATCACAATTAAAATGATTGTGACACATAGCCAAAAGGCTATGATCCACATGTCTCCTTCAATACACTAACTTTCTAAGAATATCATTGAGTAGAGAAATTGACCTGCCATCACTTATAACTAGGCTCCACATGGAAAAACTACATTCATTACTAGCAAACTATACCCTTACAAGAAAAATCCTTGATCAATAAGAGTTAATCTTACTATCCCAAGTGTCCTTCAAATGTTTTCTATTCATTACTTGGATCCACCACCTTAATTTCCTAAACACTAGACAAGATTAACAATTGAGATGCTTTGGCTTTGATGATCAATGATATCAATGGATAGTTGAACTACCAAGGTGGAAGATGGACCAATCTACCAAAATCTACCAAATGACACCACATAGTTCTGCAAAAGCTAATTGATCATCCCATATAATGCACTCTAACCCCACTCAATTAATGGTCTAGATCATTTTTACGTCAATATTTATGGTCAACGGAGATCTTCTCTTCAGCCCAAAATTACTTGAACATCTTTGACTTCAAAATCCAACCAAGACATGTCGCGTAAACTTATGTTTTTGCACTTGACTATATACCCTTTGATTCACCTTGAAGATCAACAACTTCAGAAAATCAATAGACTACTAAAGTGTTGAATGGTATGATTTATCAAAGTACCTACATCCACCAAAGTTCATTAGATCACACCACATGGTTTCACGAAAAACCATTTGATAAAACTACTTGATATCTATAGGCTTTACTTAAACATCAATCAACATTGAAAGTGCATATCAACTTTCCCCAAAGATTAGTGATTACAGTCGATTGGTGGATAGCTAAAGTGTTGAGTAGTTTTATTCATTGAAGTGCAATCACTAAAATCCACTAGTTCATACCATGTGGACATATCATATGCACCTAGCCTCCTACTTTCCATCAATGGGCACAATTTGCTCCTCTCAAGATTGACACCTTCAATAGATGGTTGAGGAGATTGGTAGCTCAATCAACTAATATGCTACAATACACTAGATTGTGCCAAGTAGCTACAATGTCCATTCCCAATCAGGGACTCTAACACATACTTGTTGCACCTCTATCCCAATAAGGATCATACACCTCAACATCCCTTTGAAAAAGGCTATGGCGCAAGAGCACCTCTTGGATTACATACCTCAGTGAGGAATGCTTGAGTTCTTGGATTAAGTTAGTAAATTTGGTTTTGTAATAAGGTCCAATGGACCATTTCAAATATGTTTTGAGTCCTAGTTTGGTCATAGGGTCCTAGTTTATCTATTTGGTGTCAAATTGTCACAATTTGTCATATTTGCAAAAAGTTGCAAAATTTTATGTAAAAGAATATGAAGGGTAAATTTCATATGAGAGGCCTATGTCTAAGATTTTAAGGTCATATTAGACCATATTCAATGTAATTTGAGTCCTAGGAGGGTTAATGTGTTAAAAAGTGCAAATCTTGTAAAATTGCTAAAGTGCAAAAATGGCAAAAAGGCAAAATATGGAAGTTCAAGAATCAAGTAGATGAAAATTTAGTTTTGGTCAATTGGTTGGAGTTAGTTAAGGCTAGAAAATCATATTTAGGTATCTCAAACCTCGAGTAAAAGTGGTGTGGAGCATTATTGAAGATCCTTGTATTGAAGCATCAATAAAAAAGTTTAGTTTTCTCTATTTTTTTTGCAATTAATTACTTTGTATGGCCCGTACTACTATAATTTTCTTGGGGGAAGTCATTTTATTTGGTGCTAATGTGAATCAAGTTTCTTATTCACTTGGAATTTTGAATTTTCATTAAGAAATAAGTTTTTTATTGCAGTTTTACTCCAAGCAGCTAGATATCATTGTTTTAAAATGTTTTGAAACTCTAAAATATAAAAATGGCCCATTCCACCAATGAATCTTTTTGAAACTTGGTGGAATGGTGGCCATGAGTAATTCTAGGCTTTTTGTAGGTTTACCTTGTGCAGGGAAGGCATTTTGTGAGTTTGGTGGTGATGCCCTAGTGGAAGAATGAATGAGTTTCCATGTGTAAATGATTCCTAAAGGTTGGAGTTTGAAGAAGTAGCATTCATAAATGTTGAAAGAGAGTTCTTGGAGCATGATCAGACCTTTTGGAAGGTTTTTGAAGCATTGGTAAGAGTGCTAGGAGTCTAGAGTACCCATTTTCAATAAACCCCAATGAAACTTGCTAAAAGGGAGGGTTTTTGTGGGTGTCATGTTGGAGAATAGTTCATCAAGTGGAAGTTGTGGATTTTGAAGTGTTGTTACCTGATTAGTGCTGCCCCATTGTGTTTTGAGGTTGAGGAAAATTTTAAAGAAGGGTTCCTTTGTAAAGGGGCCTAATTAGGCCTAGTTTTAGGGGAAAATCTGAGTTTTGTGGATGTTGTTCCAAAATAACCTATGGTGAATTTGGGATATGTTTTAGAAGTCATTAAAGGTATCTGAAAAGGGTTTTATATCTTTTCTACAATGCTTGAGGATTGAATCCTATTTTTGTGAAATTTGTCTAAGTGAGGTTGAATGGTGCTCCTAATTGCTATTAGGCTCCATGTTGGAGATTCCCATGCTAACAATAGAACCTTTTTGGCAGATCAATATATGGATATTGAACCCACCATGCCAGTCTATCAAGATTATGGGACCATTACCCAGTGATCAAACAAACAAGATCAAACCACATAAATGAAATATAACCTCCTATAAAAATTCAATGAAAGAATATAATAGAAAGGTGAAGGCAGAGGCAAAGTTCTTGGCCTTCACATAAATTTGATGAACCAATTTTCCATTAACACAACTCAAGAACTCAACCAAGGTAGCAAAGAATTAAAAATCCAATGGGGGAAAGGAACCAATTCTTTGGAAAAGGATTTAGCCAACCACATAACAGGTGGGAGCACATTGTACTAGATAAAGCTTATGTAAAATTTGATTATAGTGGAAGATTATTTTGTTTCTAGAAATCCTCACAAACAAACCAAATCCTATTGAAGCATTCTTGGTCGAATTATCTAGAAATTTTAACAAGGCTACACATAAAGCCACAAAAAGATAAGTTAGATTAGTTTTCAACAACCATCTCACATCTTAGCTGGTGTGATTTGGTCCTCAATTGAGCTATGAGCATCTCCATTTTCCATTTTTTAGTGAAATCAAGCCCCACGAATTTGTTTTCAAAGACTATCTCAAGTGGGTTGAACTAAATAACACAAGAAGACCAAAACCTTGGTTTTGTTGGTGTTGACTTAGATCATGAGCGCCAACAACATCAGCCTGTTGTTGGAACCACCACCCAAGTCCTAGCGATAGGCACAAACTCCACCAACGACACCCCATCGGACCATCGCGAGAACAAGAGACCTCATCCTGCTAATAGAAGATCCTCACATTGATGAAAAAACAAAACCATCAACACATCGTTGGAACCAAAAGACACGTCTGACTGATAGACTGTTAAAGTGGGGGCAATCAGTTCCATTTTCTATAATGTGGTAAGAGTCATACAAGTAATGTTATGTCAAGTCAGGGAACTCTTCTTGTAGGTTCTAAATAATTTTCCTCTTTTTTTATAAGACTGTGTTGGCAATGCCACCTGGATCATAGTTGTTTGGTGGGATTCCAAACCCAAACAATGAGGTGCAGTTGTGGAAATCTCATAGAGAGAAGCTACAAGATACCATGATTTTGTTGAGAGAATTTATATCAGAATCTTGCTTAGCATGGCTTAAGACATGTAGATGATATTCTCTCTACATATAGGATTGGGGGAAAGTAATTTCTTGTTCTTGTGAAAAGTGGAAAGGAACTTGTAGAGAATGAGACATTGATCAGAGAAACATTGGACAGTCTGGATGCATTTGAAGGGAGCTTGGAGTGGCTAAAAAAGGTTTTTGGTTCAAATGTTGAGTTTCCATGGCAATGCATGTGTGAGATTGTTTTGAAGCACTCAAAGATTATATGGGATGAACTTTTTGAAAGATTTTTTGTTAGTAGGATGAAACAAATAATAGCTAATGGATTTGCAGATCTATGTGAGAGAGTTAAGGTTGGTAAATGCCTTGAAGCCATAGTTACATCTCTAGCAAGTTACAAAGATGTTGAAACCCATTTGCACAAATTAACTACTAGTGAGGGTTGGCTTGTCAAGAGAGGGGACCTAAAAAGTGTCAATTTACCTGGGTTGAGTTTTAGATTTATCATGACAAATGATGAAGACTGGTTTGGTTGCCTTAACACTTATTTTGGAACTGAGGTTATTCAAATAAAAGATACCATAGATGAGGGGTCCAAGAATATTTTGGAAGACCTCCTAAGTTTTCTTCATGCACATAAAACTCCTTCAAGGATAAATGATTTAGCACCTCATTTTCAAGAGAAATGCTTCCATTTTATCTCAACATTGATTGTTGAGATTGAAGAACATCTTGCACATCTTTTAGAAGCTCTCTATCAAGAAATGAAAAATGAGGAGATGCCAGAAAAAATGAACAAGGAGACACTAGAACTAACAGTTATAGTGGAAAGGGCACTTTTCTTAGGAAGGCTTTTAGTTTATCTCAATTTTCATTCAACTTCCATTCCACTAGTTCTTGGCTCATCTCAGCTCTAGTTTGTCGAGAACAAAGCTTCAATTTTAGGGAAAGGATCTTCGACTTTCAGATATTCCAATACTGATTTTGATTGTTAGAGTAAAGGTTTTAACTTAATTATTTTAATTTACCTTTATTCCTCTCTTAAGATTTCAATTTAGTTTGCATATTGTGACATTTAATAATTATATTAATTATTAAATGACTACCTATTAGGGTTACTTTTAGGTTTTGCATGATCTCCTTTTAAGGATTGATCTCTTTGTATTATTTCATTCAGTTAATGCAATCTCTCTTGAAGCTTGCAGAGCACCCTTGCTTTTTTATCTCCATCTCTTCCTTTCTGTGATAGGTTATTTGCATTTAGGTGATCTTCAGGGTCTGTGAAGTTGGCTTTCTCAACTTCTACATGGTATCAGAGCTCCAGACCTATTGCTTCCTATTCATGTTTTGAAGGATTTTGGAGCTTCAAGGGTTTGGGGTTTGTCTCTTTTGATCTAGGGCATACCTATTAGATCAGAGCTTTTTGAGTTAAAACAGACCTCACCATTGCGTCCGTAGCGATCCAAAACCCAAAAATTGACTGTTCATTCGTTCATTTTGGACATACTTGATCGCTGATGCAAAAAAATTCCCTGTACGGCCTTACAGACTCTTCTGCACGCAGATTGAAAAAAATTGCAATAAATTATTTGAGGTCGGCATATTTTTTCTAAATTTCTTTCAAATTTATTAAAAATATCATTAAAAAAATTATTTAAAAGCTTTTTTAAAAAAGCTAGGCGAAATTTTTTATTGGGAGGCAAATTCTTTGTAAGGGTACGAAGTACCCGCCACCCGTAGGCTGACAGCCTCTATTGCACGGCAGTTGTACAGACCACTAGCGATGGCTATACAGACTATTGGTGGTGGCTGTATAGACTGCCGCTGGCAGACTTCTCAATGCGGGACCTTTTTTTTTTATGATTTTTTTTTTAAATCAAAGTTTTTTTATATATTTTTTTCAAAAAAAATATAAATGTAATTTTTTTTATTGTTTTATTTAAAAAACATTTTTTTTCCAAAATAAGCCCAATTATGCATGTGAGGCGACGACCATTTAGCCATCAAATTTAGGCCCAAATTTTTTTGTGACGGTCGTTTGACTGTCCAATTTAATCTAGCACTGTATTTTTCCCCCTTTGGAGTTGTTTTCTTCCATAGGCCGTAACTTGGGTATACGATATCCTTTTTTGGCAAATGAGATATCGTTGAAAAGTTGATTCTGTCAAATTTTCAGTGGTGTGGGTTTCATAGCTTCTTTTTTCTATTGGTGCATTCTACAGCCAGTTGAAGTCAAAGGAGCTATTTTCAGTCCCGAGCTCGTAACTTTTGACCAGTTTCTTCGGTTTTCATAATCTCAAAGGCGTTGGAACCGTATTTTAGAGATATTCAGTTCCATCCATGAAATTTTTCTAGATTTCACTCTAGGTATATTTTATTCAATTTTTTTGTGTTTTCACACTCTAGTGAATTACCTAGACATATTCGCTCTTGAGAACTTCTCGTTTGCATGGATGCTTCATTTTTGGCTCTTCTTCATGTATTTCTAGTTTTTTTATCCTTTGTGGACATTTTGAGCATCTTTTGTAAGCAAACTCTTGTATGTAAACACACTAAGATAAAGTGCCACACTATTATACATGTATTTTGGGGATTTTGCACATAAGGTTGTGCCATATTTTGTACTCGCACTATATTATAAAGTGCCATGGGGGGGTTGTGTAGTGCCTTTGTTTTTTCCATCACACCTTTGTCTGGTGAGTGTCCCTCCATGCACACCACTTTTTCAGTTGCAGGTGCTTTCTTGTGCACTTTCAAATATTGTTTCTTCTCCTTCATGCACAGCAGGGTGTTACACAACATTTCAGTGGATCTGTCAAGCTCTCCTAGTCAGCATTATAGGGGGTATTATACTATTCATGGTAATACTTCCTTGGTTTCACCTTGGAAGGAATTTCCATCCACAGTTGAATAGTGTTCTTCAGACTATTGGTACTTGTGCCATATGTATCTTTGTTCCAGGTGTTTTCCTTTGTTTTCCATCTGATTTGAGTAGTGTCATTGGGGGAACTCATGCAGATTGTTGTCTTCTTGATCTTGATCATCCTATCTTCAGAGGAGGTTCTTCGGCACCATAGCATAGCAGTCATCTTTTGACAGTTTTTTGCAGCTTCTTCTACTTCAGTGATGTTCTTCATGTCTTTCATCTCTTTTTGGAGTAGAGTTTTTCCCATGAGGTTTTCTCCATTTGTCCACTTTACAGAGATTTGGTTGTATTTGGGTACCTGATCAGGCCTAGTTGTTGGGACCCTTGTTTGCTTTCATGCATTGTAGTTACCTTTTCTTTCTTGCACATGTTTGTAGCTACACTCTTGCTCATCTTAAGGGGGGATGTTAGAGTAAAGGTTTTAACTTAATTATGTTAATTAAGTTACCTTTATTCCTCTCTTAATATTTCACTTTAGTTTGCATATTGTGACATTTAATAATTATATTAATTATTAAATGTCTACCTATTAGGGTTACTTTTAGGTTTTGCATGATCTCCTTTTAAGGATTGATGTCTTTGTATTATTTCATTCAATTAATGCAATCTCTCTTGAAGCTTGTAGAGAACCCTTTCTTTTTTGTCTCCATCTCTTCCTTTATGTGACAGGTTATTTGCATTTAGGTGATCTTCGGGGTCTGTGAAGTTGGCTTTCTCAACTTCTACATTGATTACCCTCTTCCAGATAGTTCTGGAAGACAAATACTAATGAGAGGGGTTAGTTTGAAGCCTAAATCATAGGATAAAAATAATAACACCAAATTGAATAAACTGAGAAGAACTATGCACAATCTTTGTATCAGAGCTAAGAGGTATCACAAAAATTGATCATAAACCTAATTATGAACATATATACACAAACCAAATTGGGAAATCTACATTTTGTTCAATTGAATTTAATTAGTTTTCTATTTTGAGGGTGGATTGCTTGTAGGCCTGAAGTTGGCCATATATTTAGTCAACCAGTTGATAAATATAATATAAATTGTCCATGACAACTAAACAAGGGCATGCCCTAACTTCACCACATCTAAGCCCAAGAGCACGAAGTATGTTAGGGAGCCTTAATCTATCAAACTATCAAATAATTCACTAAAGACTATAGTAGGAAGATATAAATGTATCATGTCAGTAGAATGTTTCCAATCACATAAACCAACCTATCATTCAATGATCAGTGTTATGTTGCAAATGTTATTCACAAATCCAATTGTTCTCAATTTCAACATTATCTGAACCTAGGATGCAAAAATTGATAATGAAGGTTATGGTATAAAATACTATGGCATGCATACTTATATTATCTAAATAATAGATAGCTCTCAATTCAACTGTATTTCCCTTCTACCTATTAAATGCAAGAAAACAAAATTGCATGTTCTAGATTTGAAAAGGAAAGGATTTTGCCAGTGCAAAAGAGGGAAAAAAATTTAAATTGAATATAACCTGCAGTGAATCCACCAGGGAAAAATATATAATATAGTAAATTACAAATATATTTTGTATCAATTTATATTGTGCAAAAAATAAATAAATCCCCTCCATTATGTGAGAATCTCCAATCATTTATTTCCAACAAGAATACCTGCAGGAGAGATTTGTTCATGTACTTCATGACCTTTCAAATTCATTAGGGTTTCCCCCTCAAAACACTCACACCCCTCAAGTAATATGTTGAGGTACTTGTATAAGTTTCTCTATATCATTAGCTTGATACTTTGCAGCTCCTCCTAAGAAAATATGTCATCTTTCTAGAGAAATTTTTCCTATCAATATCCAATATAGAGATCAGCTAAAATTTCACTCACCTATTTGTTACAATTTCATTCACTTCAGTGAATTATAGATATTCAATAACTAAGAAATATAGCCAAGTGATTCATGAGATGCTACATAGATGACCATGAAGATCAGTTTCAACTATCCAATATAGAAACAACAAACATATGATTATGCAACTTCAAGGCAGCCAAAGCTAATTCAAAATGAGGATAATGAATCAAAATACGTCAAATATTTAGTAATAAAAGCATAATAAGTTCACAATGATAAGCTACAAAATTCAAAATTCCCCAGCAATGTGAATCCCACACCCTAGAGGTTTCTAAAAATTCATTTCAAATGGTGCTTTGAAGGTGATCCTGGTCTTGAAGTAACAACTTTCTGCAGAGATAGTAAAGGGATGATGAAGCTTTGGTTTTCCACAGGGCCAAATAACTATACAAACAAAAAAGTTGAGGCCATAAGCATAAAAATAGAGATGATCAAATCTTTTTAGACAAAAGGCATTAAATTCCTCTAAGTTGAGACCAAATCCAAAATCCTTTGGTCCCACTTAACAAACACAAAGAAAAGAGCACCAATGAATGGGCAATTAGCTAGCTTCACAAGGGACATTAGAGCTCTCATATAGAAAGGATACTATACTGAACACAATGAAATACATATGATATGACAAATGAAGCCCAATGAAGTACACTACAAATAGAATCCTCACATTGCATGCAAGAAAAAAAAAAGGAAAATTTTATTTTCATCTTCACTACATGGTGTACATTGTTTAACAAAAGAGTTCGGGCTTGAATCACATAATTATCTAGCAATGGAAAACCAGTCAGCTATTCATACCACATTCCATTGCAAACAATCCATATATACTATACTTCAGTGAGTAGATGCAATGGTTGGAATCAAGTATCAACTAATGTTGGTATCTGTGATGCAGAGGAATTTGGATTTGATCAAATCACCACAATAAAATTTGGTTCAAACAACCAATTGATTCACAAAACTCTTCCAAATCACTCCTTTGCAAAAACTCTTATACCAATCTAGTAGGTCTGTAGACCCAAAGTTTTGACTTTATCTCACAAAGAATCACTCAAAAACCAATCACTCTACACTTTTAGACACCCTTTAAGGAAATCTATAACATACCTCAAAACCATCATGGGCCACTTTGGACCATCTCACACAAAATCATGCAACTGCGCTGACTTAGTAGACCAATTAGGTCACTTTTTTAAAGGAAGTGCTTTAAAATATTTCAACCAACACTGAAAAACTGCTCAAATCTCATTACCAAGTGAAAAAATTCCCAAATCCACCTTATTTAAAGTATCTAACCCTCAACTAGCCTCTTCAACTGAAAACCCTCGTTTTCCCCAATTTAGAGTAGGGTTTATTGAAAGTTGGCATTACCAACCCCTCACAGCTCTACCACCACCTCCAAAAAAATTCAATAAGCTTGCAAAATCTTAAAAAACCAACTTACAGCCTTTACATTCAATATTTCATCCAACTCATTCATAAACCTAGCACTTTCAAGCTTAAAATTCACCTAAAACACCACAGGACAATCATCAAACTTTTCAAAAACCTTTATTCAAGCTAATCCTACAACTCAACCATCATATATCCTCTATCATGAGCTCATTCCACTTAGAAATAGATAAATTAGAAGGTGGAATGAGCTCGTTCCATTACAAAAACCTCAAAACCCTTAAACAAGGTATAACCAGTCAGTCACAGAAAATTTAATATAAAACACTTCAAAAACAATATCAAATTCTCAAATCAAATGTAATTTTTCATTAACACACACCTCCAATAAATTCACAATATTTTAGATGAATATTCTGTTGTATGGATCTGTCCCAGCCCTGTAACAGTGAATTTGCACTAAAAATTGAGAAGAAAACTGAGAAATTTGAGGAAAACAACTTTATTTTTCTTCAATGACCAATCTCGATTCCATTACAATGATTCCACAATATTTTAAAATCATTTTCCCCCTTTAATGAATTGACTCAACCAACTCCGAGTGACTTCTTGCTTTTCTTGATTGTTGGTATTCCAACTTACATAAATTTGCAACTTTTTGATTGACAAAATTTTGTCATTTTTTACATCTTTTTGCACATTAGTTAAAAATAGCACCATGACCTCTTAGGTGACTCAAAAATACCTGAATCACATGTACTAAATTGACTCTAGCTTTCCCATGATTGTTGGGCTTCCTTATTGCATACTTTTTACATTTTTGCCTTGACAAGAATTTGGCAATTTTGTCAATTTTGCAAAATTAGCTTCCCAACCTCCTAAAGACCACTAAAACCATCAAACATGACTTGATACAATATAAATTGGTCAATAATGACATTATTAAATACTTCTAGACTCAAAAATAAAACTGAACTAAGACCTCCATGAATCAACATTTCACAAATACCTTGTTGCTCCTACACCAATCTGTTATACTTCAGGCTAAACCTATACTGCTTTCAAAAAATAAACATCATTCTAGACAATAATTAGAATGGAAAGTGGGAATTGACATAGTGTCAATTTCAATATTAGGTACCTCAGAAGGCAAGTTGGAACTAGGAGTAGAAGTCTCAGTGAGTAGTGGTGACAAAAAAGGGGCCAAACTTCAAACATACTAAGTATCACCAAATGTAATAGGTTGAAAGATAACAACAGTCAACCAATTTACTTTTAATGAATAACATAATTTCTAAACAATGTTTAAAAGCCTAACAATATGTCCTCTTTTTCCAATAGGAATTAAAAGCCACAAGTTTTATGAATGTTTAACTTGCCACACATGGGAATCATGTCACAAAACTAATCTATATGGTGCTTTTGAGCATTTAGCTTTTAAATCTACTAATTTCACCAAATTCTATAACTTTGGTGGTTGAAATATATGTTTGAGTCCAGTATTATAATTTTCTTTCTCTTTGACCTTTCTTTATCATAAATTCATTTTTCAAGTTGTGTCCCCAAAGTCCTCCATTTCTTAAACGACACACAACTTGAAATTTGATGAGGAAGACAAAATTTAAAGTTAGAAGCAAAGCTTGATTTCCATTAAGATTTTCCAATTAAATAAATATAACTAATATAAAGATTACCCATTACAATTCAACTTTCATTTTGCAGTGTTTCAAGATTATTATTCGGAAAAATTCCCCCAATAGTTACAAAAGCAATTGAGATCAATGAATCAAAGTGTCATGGAAATCAGATTCGCATATACCTGTTTAAAAATGGTACTGGTACTAGAGCCTTGAAATCCAAGTAATAGGAGATTTTGAATCTTTTTCTACTCCAAGTAATATGGGATAGATCTACTTGAGTGTTTATTCACATCTTCTCTTGAGCCATTGGAACTCCCACAAGGAGTGGGCAATGAGAGAAAAGAGCATATCAACCTTGTTAATGCCTGCCTAGCAAAGATCATAAATGAGATGCCTCAAACTCACAACCAAAGCCATAAAATTTTAACAATAACAATGTAAAGAGCTTGAGGAAATGAAAGCATGAACACATTACACAACCAAAACAAAGCTCAAATATTTTTTTCCAAAAATAAAAGACACACCTTGCCCCATATGATTCCTTTGATATTATTCTAGCCTTCCTCCTCATATGTACCATCAGAATACACCCAAAAATGAGTATCTCATGGACACTGCACTTCTTCCAACTAGATGATAGAAGAAAATCATTTATGATGGGATCCAAATAAGCTTTAATTCACAAATGTACATTTTAGTGTTTAAACAATCCCAAATGCTCAAGACAATAAACAACTCAATTATTTGCTTGTGTGCTTGAATAAAGTCACAACTAGAGAAAAACCACATGTAGAAAATTTTGAATCATGTGTGACAATGTAAATGGACAAAAGAATGGGATAACTTGGTGTTTGAGGAGAAACAGATAGGACTTGTCACTACCAGACAACTCAGTCTGCTACCAGTAACTAATTCTAGACTCTTGCAATTTTGAATAAAATCCTACATCAAAAATGCAACTCTAGCTATTTCACAAGAACAACCACATTTAGAAACTAACAAACTAGATGTCAACATACCTAAAATTGTAAAGACCAATTCCCAAAGTTTAGTGTTTGAATTGAAATATCTCGTGGTAAGAAAGAACATTTAAGACATTTTCATCACTATTTCATTCTTTGAATTATGTAGATAAAAACAAACAAAAAAACACTATGTATGATCGAGATCTGACAAGCTTCTTAGCAATTTGGTATGTTTCCCAATCATGCATGCAACATACATGAAATTAGAAGTATTATCTAATATGTCACAATTTATAGAGAAATCATTCTTAACACAATAAAAAATGGCCTGACCACATACATATTTGAAAAGTAAAATTAACTAAAACCATGGAAAGTGGCTTACCACAAGATTTTGCACAAATCGTGTCTGATGCAAAAAAATGGGCAGAGGTTGCAACCCTAAATCAAGCATTTCACTTTCACTTCTCCATTAAGACAAGCTTTATTAATTATAGATGACCATTAGCCTTCAAATATGATCTTCAAAAAATATGCTCTTTCCCTTCTCAAGACCATGTTGCATAAGCATAGTCAATGTTTTATAGTCTTTTTACCCTTGTCGGCTTTGATTTGAAGAGCTATTCATATAATTTTTCATAAATATGGGATGTTAGCATTAGAAATGAGTAATTAAAAAATATACACAATCAGCAAGACAAACCTAAAATCCCTTATATGTAACTCATAAATAACAATGTCAGCAAATGATTGTAACTACGAATTTTCAGCAACCAAGCTTTCCCATCCTTCTAGTTTCAATGTTGAGTCTTGGAGATTGAAAAACAAAGATCTTTTTCCATTTGCTGAAAATATTTTTGCCACATTATAGAATTGAACAGGTATATATTAATAATGCTGAAATTAAAAACAACTGAGACATTAAGTCCAAATCAGGGGCTAAGAATGAAACAACAAAAGATTGTCCAACCATCATAGTTGCAGAGAATTACCCTCGTGAATAAGGAGCATTTACCATAAAAATTTCAACATGTTGGCTATTTTGACTTCATAATGTAACATTTCCCCTCCCAACTTCTTGGCCCACAAGTGCTCCAAACACCACTATCTTCTTTGAGTTGAATTGTTTCTAAAGGTGAACCACTTGAAGGACTAGAATAAATAAAGACACGCACACACCCAGCTCGGCCCCAGACCTCGGTGAGGATACATGTCGGGGTGTAAAATATAGCATGATTAGTCACCACATACCAACAATCTCCCACTTGGAGATTGATCGGGCTCCACACCAACACAATCTCCCACTTAGAGACTAATCCTGGACAACACTGTTGCACTTACAGCTCCCACTGGAAATAAGTACCTTGGACCCTATTGCTTGTTATACCTAAATTCAACCTTGAAGGCCAACTGAATTTGAAGAGAAGCTCAGCTTCTCCCTTGGCACTGCCTTCATAAACATATCCACTGGATTGGCATCTGTATGTATCTTGTCTAGCTTGACCTGTCCATCCTCCAACACTGACTGAATGAGATGATATCTCAATTGTATGTGTTTTGTTTTAGAGTGCAAGGCAGAATTCTTTGCAAGATGTATAGCACTCTGGTTGTCTATAAACAAGTAATTTTCAACCTGTTGTTTTCCCAACTATTCCATAAAAAATTGCAACCATATCATCTCCTTTTCCACATATTTTTCAACATACTCTACCTTTGTGGTGGATAAAGTAACCACCTTTTGCAACTGAGAAATCTAACTTATTGTTGTCCCACCAACTATAAATACATATTATGTGGTACTTCTCCTGGTATTAATATCCCCGACTAAAGTTGATTCAACATAGCCTTTTAAATTAGTATTAGAGCCCCCAAAACATAAACATTTATTGGATGTACCTCTCAAGTATCTGAGAATCCATTTTACCGCATTCCATTGCTTAATACCAGAATGACTCATATACCTGCTAACAACTCCTACAACATGTGCAATGTTTGGTCTTGTGCATACCATGGCATACATTAAACTACCTATAGCTGCAGCATATGGTACTTTGGACATTTTTTCTTCCTCCTCTTGTGTCTTTGGACACATATCCTTAGTCAATTTAACATGACTGGGTAAAGGTGTGCTAACAACTTTTGCATTTTCCATATGAAATCTCTACAACACCTTCTCAACATAATCAGCCTAAGATAAAAACAATTTTTTGTTTTTCCTATCTCTTGTAATCTTCATACAAAGGATTTTTTTTGCTTCCCCCAAATCCTTTATAGCAAATGAATTTTATAACTATTGTTTTAACTCCCTTGTGTGATCCATGTTAGACCTCGCTATAAGCATATCATCAACATATAAACATAAGATAATGTAGCTATCATCATCTAACCTCTTAAAATAAGCACAATGGTCTGAATTACATCGATTGTAGCCTTGCTCAGCCATAAAACTGTCAAATTTAATATACCATTGCCGAGGTGCTTGCTTCAATCCATATAGACTTTTCTTCAATCTGCACACAAGTTTCTCCTTACCTTTGACCTCAAATCCTTGTGGTTGTTCCATATATATTTCCTCTTCCAAATCATGATGGAGAAAGGCTATTTTAACATCAAGTTCTAAATGCAAATCTTCAGCAACCACAATACTTAAAATAGTACGAATAGAAGTCATTTTAACAATAGGAAAAAAGATTTCATCAAAATCAATACCCTTTTTCTGTGCAAATCCCTTTACAACTAATCTGGCTTTAAATATTTTCTTACCTCCATCCTCCTCTTTCATCCTATAAACCCATTTTTTTGGTAAAGCCTTTTTACATACATGCAACTTGCATAATTCCCAAGTTTTATTTTTCAATAAGGAGTCCATTTCTTCTTCCATTCCATGCTTCCACTGAGCCTTGGTATCCGCCTACATAGCTTCATCATAACATTCTGGTTCACCAACATCAATTAATAAAATAGAATACAAAGAGGGAGAAAATATTTTTGGAGGTCTACTTATCCTTGAAGATTGTCTAACATTCACTAGAGTTTGTGGTATTTGTTGTTGTTGTTGTTGTTGTGGAGCATGAGGAACCACTAGAACATTGTTTTTTGGTGTATCATCCAACACTACATAATCATTTTCTTTCTTCTCATGCTACTACAACTGATCTTTGTACAACACTTTCTCATTGAATATGACATCCCTGCTTCTCACAATTTTTTTATTTTCAAAATCTCAAAGCCTATAACCAAATTCATCAATGCCATATCCAACAAATATACATTTCTTTGATTTTGCATCAAGCTTGGTTCTATTTTCAAAATCTACATATGCAAATGCTTCACAACCGAAGGTCTTGAGAAAAGAATAACTCACCTTCTTACATGTCCATGCTTCCTCTGGAATACCACAACCCAAAGGATTAGAAGGACCTCTATTGATTAAATAAACAACAATGTTTATAGCCTATGCCCACATGTTTAAAGGCAGGCCAGCATGCAATCTCATAGTTCGTGCATGCTCCATTATTGTTTTGTTCATGCGCTCAGCCACTCCATTTTCCTATGGAGTCCTTGGAACCATTTTCTTCCTACGAATACCATTAGAGGAACAATAATCTTCAAACTCTTTGCTACAATACTCACCAACATTATCAAATTTAAGACATTTTAACTTTTTTCCTATCTCATTCTCAACCAAGCTTCTCCATTTCTTAAAAGTTTCAAATACATCAAATTTTTTCCTAAGGAAATAAATCCATACCTTCCTTGTTGCATCATCAATAAATGTGACATAGTAGTGAAAGCCACTGATAGAAGATACTTGAGTTGGTCCCCATACATTCATATGCACAAGCTCCACTTTCTCATCTTTTTTTTGCTTCCCATCCTTGAAAAAAATAACTCTCTTATGTTTTCCATACACACAACTATCATAGAAATCCATATTAACACATTTCAGACCTGGTAAAACATTCTTTGAATGAAGTACTTTCATACTTTTTGCACTCATATGCCCAAGTCTATTATGCCATAGTGTTGATTCATAATCCATAGCAACCATCTAATTTTCTGCCTATTGAACTGCAACAACTATTCCTGAACATTGATTTTTATCTTCAATAGCTAAAGTAGAAGGAACAGTATGACCTGTTCAAAGATATAAGGTGCCTAGTTTCACACCTTTTTCTACCACTAAGGCATCTTTTGTAATCTTCCAATTTTTATCACTAAATGTAACAACACAACCTTCATCATCTAGTTGCCCTACTAAAATTAAATTTCTTTTTAACTTTGGAACATGCCTTACCTCATGTAGTAGCCAATGATTCCCATTCTGCAACTTACTCTTGATTCTTCCCTTTCCAACAATCTAACAAGGTTCGTTATCTCCCAAATAAACTAGCCCAAAATCCCCTTGGACATAATCAAGAAAATAACTTCTATGGGGCGTAGCATGAAATGAAGCCCTAAATCTAACATCCAAGAATCATCAACATTATCAAGGGAAAGAATCAAAGCATCCTCATCAAATTTATTACTTACCACATTTGCCTCTTTATTTCCTTCCTTTTTGTCTCCTTTATTTTTCTGAGACCAACAATCTTTATTTAAATGACCCGACTTACCATAGTACCAACAATCCCTCTTGTCTCTAGATTGAGACCTTTTGTCCTTTGATTTTCCTCATGACTTCCCATGACTTCCAAAATTGTTTCCTCTCTCTTTTGTTATGCCTCTACTTTCTGCATTCAAAACAATGCCTGATGTGGATGTTCCACCTGATCTTTTCCTATGAATTTCCTCGCTCAAAATAACACCAACAACATCATCAAAATTTAATGTATTCAAACTAGAAATAGAATTGCTAACAACCATTACCAAGCTATTCCAGCTTTCTAGAAAAGAACACATAATCAAAAGAGCCCTAACTTCTTCATCAAAGTTTACATTTACAGAAGTTAATTGACTGGTAACCATATTAAACTCATTTAAATGATTAGCAACTGACCCATCTTCTACCATTTTCTTTTTTAATAAACACTTCATAAGAAATACCTTATTCAAAGTGGAAGGCTTTTCATATAAATTTTCTAGGGTTCCCATCAACTCTTGAGTTGTCTTTGTTGTTGTAATATTGAAATCCACCTATTGTGCTAGGCATAAATGAATGGTTCCCAGTGCCTTTCTATCCAAAAGTTTCCATTCCTCATCACTCATTGTTGCCAATTCCTTGGATATTCCTTCCAATTTCCTTCATAAATCCTCCTGATAGAGATAATCCTCCATCTACATCTTCCATAACTGATAGTTCTTCCCATTGAATTTATCTACCTTCAATTTACCGTCGTCCGCCATTGCTCCCACTTAACCGTGAAACTCCCACTCAACCATGAGACTTTCTTGTAGATGATAATCGAATACAAACCACTCTGATGCCACTTGTTAGGGTTAGAAATTAGATATCTAATAGTTAAATGCATATTTGATCAATAAAACAGAGAAATAAAACACACATAAAATTATAGCTGAAACAAGACAACACAAAGAATTTAACGTGGTTCACCCAATCCGGGCTACATCCACAAAACCGCAGCCATCCAATGATTTTATTATCTAGTGCAAAACATATTACAATCTCTCGAATAATCACCTTTTTCTACATATCGGGGCTTGTTTCCCTTGAACCCTCACTTTTTGGGGGCTGTCACCCCCAAACCCCTGCCCGGGGCCCAGCCCGGCCCCAAACCTCAACGAGGATACATGTTGGGGTGTACAGTATATCATGATTAGTTGCCACATACCCACATATACTAGTAGCATCCATCAAAGTTCCATAAGCTGCAAGATAAGTTGTATCAATGTACACTTATCATGATCTATTAATTTTTTTAACCTTCATGTGCTAAGCTCTCCTCTCTAAAATTATATTATAAATTGATACAATCAGTGGTTTGGTTGCCCTAATTTATTGTCTATAAACCCTAATGTATTTTTCTTCTTTTCTTATTGGCATTCATACTTTGGCTTCTCAATACACAAAGTGTGAAAAAATGCAAAGAAAAAATCCTGAGAGATGCTTATCTTTACCATCAAAGTAGGCAATTGCTAATTGAGATTTGACAAGTTCTTTCACATCGACACCAGCTGGAAATTTAAGAGCCCTATAATTTGTAATGTGAGGAAACTTCCCAATAACCTGAATGATAAATAGAGAGCTCTAATTAAGCAGCTATAGCCATCATGGAATCCATGATCCCAATATATAGCATTAAAGACAAAACTCAACATAGTCTATGAGAAGAAAATATTGCTTATTGTACCATGTAAGCATACATAACAGGATTTACCTCTCTTGGAGGACTTCCAAATTCCCTTTGAAGTTGAATCACCCAATCCTTTCCTGTAAAAATAGGGGAATTAGAAGTCTTTAGGTAGTTAAGAGCATATTTAAATAAGGTTTGATCTTACTCAACAAAGGATAAATAATGCATTCAAAAATCAAGCATCAAGTCACTGCAACCTGAGACATCAAGCACCTCCAATCTAGTGTTCATAGATTATATGTTATCACATATGAAGAATGCTAGTGTTCATAGACTATATGTTATCCATTTTGGCGGGTTACCTTGAAAATAAGGTTTTGTCCTTCACTTCTCCACTTTAGCAGGCTACGCTTGAAAAAAGGTTTTTACTCACTTCTCCATTTTGGTAGGCTACAATTGAAAATTCTTGACGAAGGTTTTAGAGTATGTTTATTAAAATGAAAACTATGCTTATAAAAAAATATTTGGTCCTTTTTCATCTTATATTATTTGGTTGCTTATTCTTATCTTTTGTTTTTTCTCTTCCTTTTGCTTATTTTTTTGTTTTTCAAGGTTTTTGGATTTTAGTTTTTTAGGTTCTCTTATGGTTTTCATTAATTTTTATAATTTGGTGGTTGTGTCTTTTTTATCTCTCTTTTTTATTCATTTTTCTCTTAAATTCTTAAGGTTTAGATTTAATTGGTAATTTTTCGTTTTAGTCTTCTATTTCAATTCTCAATTTTTCTTTCAATTCTTTAAGCTTTTTATTATTGTAGTTGTTATTGTCTTGTCCTTTTGTTTTTAATTTTCTTTTTCAAGGTATTTACTTTGTGAGTCTCTCTGTTTATTTATTCATTTTAATTTTTTGAGGTTTTTATTTTGTTGCAATTGTGTCTTTAGTTTTATTATTATGCTCTCCTCTTTTATTATTTTTTATTAATAATTTCATTTTTTTTATTCTATAGGATTATTTTCTTTCTCTAGTTTTGTGGCCTTTATTTCCTTTGTGTGTCTCTTAGTTTGTTCTTCCTCTTTTAATCTTATTTTATTTTTATCATCTTTCTTTCCTTTTCCTTTTCTCTTTCTATCATCTTTGGACTTGTCATCCCTTGACCTCGAACTTTGTTCTTCCTTCCTTCTCTCCTCCCTCTCGATTTTTAGCTTGTCTTGGTCTACAACAATTCATTTTTCTCTTTAGCTCTTTCTTATCCTAATGATGAATCATGGAGGGTGATTCAAAACATTGATGAAAAATAAAAACAAAATCAAATCCAGAAAAATTACTGTAACAACAAGATGGATTGTGGAAACTTGATATCTTTAATGAAATTTATGGCCAAGATTTTAATAATGAGCACATTTTGACATGTTATATATATATATATATATATATATACTAGCAATTGCACCTTGGTGTGCAATAGGTACACCAAAGAGGTATGAAAGGTCAATTAGAGAAAATTTTGGTGCATTTTTTTAGACATATGTGTAGTACATGAGGTCAATTGGTAGGTCACTTAGCAAATGATGTTGTTTATGTAACAAAGGTCACAATTAGAATTCACTCAATAAATATATATTTTAAATATAAATTTTCATTAGAAAAAATTATATATTTGTAATAGTAAATTTATTACAAGAATTTAGTTTATTTTTTCTCTATCCACCTCTCTATATCTTATCTATATCTCCCTCTCCATTTTATGTCTTTCTCTCTATATATGTTATCTCTATCTCCCTCTCTCTTTTATTTCTTTCTCTCTCTATAAGTTTGGTTGTCTATATCAAATGTCATGCTACCTTGAGCATAACTCCCCAAGGACACATACCATTCTTGGATTTTTTCCATGAAACAAGTAATCAAAAGTTAGTTTTTATTTTCTTTATCTCTCTTTCCCTTTCTATATCTCTTGTATTATCTCTCTTTTGTCTATTCCTTTCTCTTTCAATCTTTCTCTCCATCTATATCTCTATTCCTCTTTATTTGTCTACCTCTATATTTCTTTGTCTCTATCTCCTTATTTTTTATCTCCATCTTTATCTCTTCTATTACAATTTAACTAATTTATATAATCATACTTGTAAACTATTTATAATATCATTATTTTCCTCTAGTAAATGTAGAGTATGTAAACTTATAAGTAGCTTAGTATATATTTGAGAATTGTATGCATATTTATCTTCTACACTACATAGTTGGGCCCTTTGAGAAGTTGGGCATTCAATTTAGAAGAAACTTTGGTGTTCATATGATGACACCACAAAAAATATTTATTAGTAATTTTATTTATAATATTTTATTATTAATTATGGCGGGCTACAATTGAAAACAAGGTCTTGACGAAGTTTTAGAGTATGTTTATTAAAACAAAAATTATAGCCAATATTTTAATAATAAGCATATTTATTTAGTTATTTATTTAGTCATTTTTATTTATCTGATATTAGTCATTTAGTTGTGATTTTACCCGATGACCAAATTAGTCACTTATAAATGACCAAATTAGTCATTTATTTTCCAAATACTACTAGTGTTAGTCACATGACTAAAAATTTTAGTCACATAGTCATTTATTTTCCAAATTCTACTAGTGCATTGGCACATCATGACAACAATATCTATATCAAAACCAACGGGTGATTCGATATAATCAAGTAATCAATCCTAAAAATTCATAAAAACAAGAAAAAATGCAAAAGAAAAAAGGATAAGAACAGTAAAGATAAAAATCATCCTTAGTGAAAACCACTTCGGTGGTGCTTTGGGAAAGTACCTTGATGAAAACCTAGCAAATGGGCGTCATGTGTAGAATTGATCATCTACATATGTTGGTCCAAGTGGAAGCATCTTATATCATTCATAATAAATCTAGCCTCCTCTTCCCCTCATTCATAATAAATCCACATTCCATCCAATCCATTTTCATTTATCTTTATCTTGATCTTGACAAAAATTAGGGATATATTTTCAAAATGTGCTCTTGAAAAAATCTTGGAATGGTCATTATTGTTGATCCTATCTTATCCTATGTACTACCATCACCTACATCCAACACTATCCAAGGAATCCAACATCATTTGATCCATCATGCACTATCCTAATAGTCATCCTATATCTGAACAAGATAGTCATTGGCATCTTTTATCTATCTATTCATCCACTCATAGCATCGTGTACATTTCTAGACACTATGGGCATGTCCTTACATCTTTCTTTTAGAATAAATCTTGATTTGTGCCTTCTAGCTAGCTAATGGCATGATATAAACACTTTCTAAAGAAAAATAAAAGAAGTCAAATTTTTTTTAAGTAGCTATCCAAAATCATGAGAACATGGTACATTTTGATGAATAAGATATTCCCCATCAGATATATCTTTTATCAAACATCAATGCAAAAAAATCTATATCAATTGCATCCAACAAGTGCTTAAAAGTCATATCAAAACATTCAACTGAATTTTGTTCTTAGCCTTGCTAAAAATCTTGGTTCATATTATTCGATCAATTCATCATAATCGCAGGATGTATCCTTCCCAATCCTCATATTATTCTTATCTTGACAACACTATCCTTACATTGTTGTGTTTCCTCAATAATGTTATCACTATCAGAAATCAAACAAATAGATCAATCAAATTTTCTAGCTTGGATATCAACAAGGTTCCCAAGAGCACTAATGTCACTACATATCCATATCTAATCGTCAGCATCATGTGGAAAATCTCAAAACATTGAAAACATGTCAAAAACTCAAAACATTCACATATTTTCAAAATACCAAGAATAAACTTAGAAAATGCCAAAATTCCAAAAAGAACCTCAAACATCCTCAAACGGTAAAAAAATTGGAAACATTTGAAAAGAAACAAATAATTCATCCATCCCATTTCATTCTTCATCCATAATAAGCTTATCGTCATCCTCACCTTTGGCAAAATAAATAGAAGCAAATACACTTAGTGAAACACAAACTTTCACAAAAAGTCATAAAGTCTTGATCATTGTCAAACATATCAGTTAACCTTCATATCAATAGCCTAAACATTTTAAAAACAATAAATGTCCAATGAATTTCTTAACGGATATATCTTTCCTACAATAGACAACATTTTGGATCTCAACTAAAACAACTCTCTTTGGCAAGAGATGTAATGGCATTGACATTTTTCATCTTGATCTTTTCTTTTGGTTTTATCTTTTTGTCTCATTTACATCGCTCACTCAAAACTACCTTATTCTTCATGTCTTAGTATGTCTAGAGGGGTATGTAATGGGGATTTTCATTGCTTTTATTTGTTGTGTTTGTTGTATGTTCTTGCAATACGACCTTGGTGAATACTTGCCTTGTGTGTGTAGGGATAGTCTCAAGTAATAAAACAGCTAGTGCATATTAGGTTCTTCATACCTTTTATGTATTGGTCTCCTTATTTTGATGGCTCCATTCTCTCACATGATCAAACAAGGTGTCTGTATGTTAGTTGTGAAAAAGGATACTCATATTTGTTTGTAGAGTCAAATTCCATGCAATAGATCTATATCACCCTGGTTCTTCATACCTGTTATGCCTTGCATAACCACCCCATTTTGTTTTTGGTCAAAATGGGTGCCCCTTGTGTTTGTTTGTCCTGGGTGCTTTTGCTTGTGTCTTAGGATTTTTTATTTTTCTTCCTAAGACCTTGTTCCCTTTTTTTTGTGGGTTCAAAATGTGGGCCGAAATTGGACTTAGAACTTTTGCAAAGTTTGAGTTTCGATTTTTGTTCTAGTCCTGGCCCCGTCTCTTGTCTTGTCATTTTCTTTGTTGTTTTGTTTGCCTCACGCTCTTGGGTTTGTCCCTTGGGTTTTTGTTATCTTTCTCTTTGTGTTCTTTTCCCTTTTTTAGAAGCGAAGCTGGAATAGAAACTAGACCTAGAACTTTACAAAATTTCCAAGTTTGGGTTTCATTTTGATCACATTCCCATTTTTTTGTCTTGTTTTGTCTCATTTTGTGTTTTGTTTTGGGATGGGATTTTCCCAGGTCCCACTTTCCTTTGTTCTTTTGGTTTTCTCCATCAGTTTTCTTCCCCTTTGTTGGGAGCGAAACCGGAATCGGATCCGACCTGGAACTTTCCCAAGTTTCAAATCCAGATCCGGTTCTGATTTCGCCCCCATTTCTTTTGTCTTCCTTTCCTTGTCGTGGGATCAGAGCAGGATTCAAAAAGAAGTATGGAATTTTTCAAAGGTTCCCACTCCTATCTCAACTCTGCTTCCACTCCCATTTAACCTTTGACTTACATGATTGGTTGTGTCCTTGTTTTCACCCCAATTCTTCCCTTGACCAACTGCATTAAATGCATTAATTTTGGCCTCTCCACATGCACAAAATGGTTTTTAAAACCTTAATTAAGGCTATTTGGCTCATTACACTTACTCAAAGCATTTTAACGAATAAGGATATGAGAGAATTCGAGGAGAAGCGTGATTTAGTTGCAGCTAAGCATTCATGGGTAGATCTCTTGTTATTGTCAACCTTCTGGTAGCATTCTAAGGTAGGTGGGTTTCCCCATTCCGTTTCATGTTTTTTTCCATTCTTTTTTGTTGACTTGTTGTTCTTCGCGAGTTTGTGGGATTTCTCCTGTGAATCTTCACTTGTTTCCTTTTGGTCTGTTGGTGTTTCCATTTGTTGTTCTTTGTTTTGTTTCCTTCCCTTTTCTTTTTTCCATTTGTCTTATTGTGTTTTCTATTTTGTTTTCATTTGGCTCCTGTGATTTTCGCTATTTTTGGTGGCATTTTTGTTTTTTCGTGCCCTAGTTTTGATTAGGGCTTTCCTTTTTTGAGGGTTTATAATGCCTTACAACTATTTTTAAACCTTTTTTGGACCCCTTCATTTTTGTTTTGTCAATCTTATGGCTTTTGATTATAGGGTTTTTGATGCCCTAATTCTAATATGAGTCAACAGGTCGTACAAGATAGGATTTTTGCATTTTACACCCTTATCATGTACTTTCCCTATCTTGCTCAATCCAGTCCCACTAGTCTGGGCAGAGTTAAGTTTGATTATGCCTCCCAGTGTCCTTTTTATCTCATGTCCAAACTAGTGTCAATGTGCGAAGAGAGTCCACTTAATCCTGATAAGTACCTGGCAGAATCAGATCAGGAAATGAATTCATCCATTAAACTTTCGCATGAGGTTCTGATCTGATTTTGATCCTAATTCCACTTCTGATGTGTTCCAATCCTGAATTTGATCCTGTCAACTTAGCGGGGTCAAGTCATCAAATGTTGCAACGTACTCAAACTTTGAAAGTTTCAGTTTCGGTTCTGGTCCCAGTTTTGATTTTGATAGTGTTATTTGTTTCACCTCTTTGGTTCCTGATTTTTCCCCAGTCTCGGTCCCAACCCTGACAAGTTTAAAATTTCACTAATTATGGAGGGTTACTTAGGGAGGAATATAGAAATGTGAAAAGATAACACTTCTAATGATGATTTTCATACCTTCTACTAGTATAATCCAAGCTTTTCTTATAAGAAAAAACAATGTCAAGAGCATCAAGGGAAGTGTCACAAAAAGAAGGGAAAGTTGTAAAAAGCTCTAAGGGGATAAAACCCAAGAAGATCAAGGTGGAACAATTTCCCTACACCTTGAGATACAAACACCGAGAGGCTAATCTCATAGCCATCAAGCTAGATTCAGAATGGGAAAACATAATAGATACCAATCTAGGCCCATTCAATTGTGAGGAGCTACTTGTGGAAACTTTAGGTGAAGATGTGAGTGGAAGGACTAAGAGAATAGCCCAATCTGGGCTGGCACATGTTACACTTTTCCCTTATCATTCCAACGCCTAGAGCTCATCCTCACAATAGCAGGGGAATACAACCCCTTATCAAGACAATGTATGGATCTCCAATAGCATGTAATCATTGATCTATCCCCACAGATGATGAAATTCATGTTTAATGCACCTACCCCAAAGAACCCCAAGCAATTGACTAAGGCAGAGGCATTGGCCTTGTTTTACAAGGGCAGGGAAGCTAATAGGTCCAACATCAATAAGAGTTGGTTAAAAACTAAGAAGTCTTTAACCAAGGTTCTTGAAAAGCCTAAGAGGGGAAACTTCAAGAAGGAGATAGATGACTTAATCATGATGCTTTCTAGGGTATTTGGAAAGGACTCAGAATATTTCAAGGAATGGATGTTTCCATTATTCAAACCATTTTAGATGGTAGGCAAAAATTTGATTGGGGTGTGATTTTATCAGACAACTTTCATAACCAAATGCTCAAAGTAGGGCAGATGAAAACCTTCTTCATGACATCTTATGTCATATATTCAGCTACAAGGAGGGGCATATTCCCTGGATTAAATGTAGTGGACACATTGGGAGAGGATCTTGGAAAAAGCAAGGCATGGGAGCATTATGATCAGTGTACCTTGCAAACCTCAGAGCTACATTATAGAGGGGTCAATGATGCATTCCTCTATGTCATCATCAACTGGTTGAAATCAGATGTTGGATTCAGAATGAGTAGGGAGGCTATGGCTTCCATTGCTGAATAGGGACATTGGTACATCCAATACCCCAAGTTCTCTTATTTTAGATTGGGCAGCTTTGATGGACATCCTCATCAACTACCAAGATGTTGCAGTAATAGGATTGTGCTTATGGATTTTATTTATCAGGCCCTAGGGGTTAATGCAAAATTTGGCAACAAACATAAGCCTAAATGCCACAAGTACCCCATGAAATTTGGAGAATACTCCTATGCCCACAATTTGGTTGCAAGGCAGTGTGTGAGGAGTTAAGATACTTAAACTTGGGATTGTATACATTAAGGAAAAAATTTGATCTCAAGCACAAGATGAATGGCATAGCTCACTTCATTTTGTAGAAACATTTTAATTTATTAGAAGATTTTTGGATTGATATGCAATATGATTATGATGTGAGGAAAATAAATTATTAAAGGCTTACCATCCCACAGATGATTGAATGTGGGATAAAGGAAGATATTCCTGATACACTATCAGATGACAGTGTAGTTTTGGACATCGAGTATGAGGCTGAAAATATAGGAACTAAGAGCTTGGACCCAATTAATTGGGATGAAAAAGAATTCATTGATAGAAAACAACTTGTAAGGGACGGTGATGGATAGAAGCATCCAATGGGTAGTCATGAGGATCAAGGAACCAGAGGCTCAATCTTCAAAGAAGAGGAAAGCTATAGGTACCGAAGGATATAGGAGAATAAAGAGGAAGAAAGCTTCTAAAGAAAAATTGGAGTACTTTCCTCCTAACTCTGGAGGAGATGTTGATCCAGGAATACCCTCTCAAGAAGTTATTGAATCACAAGGTGTAGAAGCTAAAACTATTTGAGAAGGATCTTCATCTCAAACTTCCCTTCAAGAAGAGTCCACTAGGGAAGTATCTAGAGGCAGCCTGCTCAGGAAGTATTTGGAGGTAGCCTTCATGAGTAGGCTGAGAAAGACAAAAAAAAGAGGTTGAGGTTCATGACATTGACATTGATTTTGAGGCTACCCAATCATACCATAAACCTCTTGTGACCACAACTACTAAAGACATTCAGGATATTGAAACTGAGAATGTTTTTATTGAAGAAAACCAATGGAAATTGTTTGAGGATGCAAAGAACAAGGTTCATTCCAAAGCAAAAGTTGAGGCACTTGAAAGGAAACAAGAGACTGAGGCCATAGAAACAACTGAAGAGCTTGCAAGGTAGCATGAGGAAAAAGAAGACCTTCTATAGTAGAAAAAAGAGAGTGAATGGAAAGCAAATGTAGAGAGGGAGAAGTCAACCCTCTTGCAGAAAATTCATGATATTGTAGAAGAAAAGGGCTGATAGAGAAGGGAAAAAGAGGACCTTGAGGCCAAGGCCAAGGCTGTAGAGGAGTCACAAAGAAAAAAAGATGAGGAAGAACTCTTGCTAAGTAATAAAGAAGTAGAAAAACAATTCAAGCATGAGCAAGAGGTAGCCAAAATGTGGGAGAGACTCAAGAAATTGGAGAAACAAAGAGATCACATGTATGAGCAAAGGAGATTGGAAGAGGAAAGAGAGAAAGCTAAAGTCAATAGGCTTGCAAAGGAAGCAAAAAAAAAGGAACAACAAGAGGCTGATTCTCAACCGAAGGTAACAATTATGCAACCTCTCCCCTCTACCACTTCTTCCTTACAACAATTGGTTACTACTCCTACTGCCCCAACATGGTTGAAGCTGAACTTGGAGAAGAAGAAAATAGTCCAGCCCCAACCCTTGAACTGGGATGACATGATGAAATAGATTGAGGAGAGGCCTAAGAAAAAGGCTAGAGTCCTTCAATCCCCCAAATAGATAGATGTTTGGGAGATTTTGGTTGTATGTTCTATTCCTATGATAGACAAGGACATATCAGAGATGCAATTGAGTGATTATCAACTGGGTACTATAAACTTGCGAAGGCCTACAAGAAACCAGCAAATGGACCTAATTGATATTGTAGCATCCTCCACCAAGTACAGGATGATAAAGGATAAACAAAGGAAATATGAGCTCAAGGCTCAATTAGATCAACTACATAAGTTCTTAAAGGACCTATCTTCTCTTGTTTCCATACAATCTACTACACAAACACCAATTTTGTTAAGCAAGAAAGAAATTGATGATCTTGTTGAGATGAGAAGCAAGGTGAAGATATTGGATAGATGGATTGAAAGGTTGAACCAAGAGGTGGAGGAATTGCTTGTTGAAGCTCACAAGGTTCATAAAGAAGCATTGGAATCATCCAATGATGTGACTCCATATGTTGAGGACCTTTGGAAGCAAGAAGAAGAATACAAAGAGCATGTGATGAAGTTGAAAGAGATTACTAAATTGCCTCAACAAACACTCTTCGAACAATCTATCATTAAGGAAGGTAATGAAGATTTCATTTATAAAACTATCAAAATTATTAGATTCAAGCCTTCATTCATTTTTTCCCATAGAAATGAGGTACAACAAGCTAGCAAGGATTTGACAAACCAAATTGTGGAGTTGGAAGCAATCATTGCTATGATGGTGAATGAGGATGTCCCTGTCAATGATGGTTTTCCTCTTGATGAGTTGAGAAACAAATGGAATAATAGATTTCAAGAGGCAATATATAAGGGAGATGATGGTGATGACTCATTGCTTGATAGATTTATGGATATCAAGGAGGTAATAAAGATTGCTCAAAAGGAGCTTGCCAAATTAGATGATATGCAGAAGTTCACCTCTGCTGAGTTAAAGAGAATAAATTTTGAGGACAATTGGGTAGATGGGCTAGATATGGGCATGCTTAAACAAGTATTAGACAGTTATGATGAGTACTTGCTTAATCAAAAGATAGGGGAGTAAGCGTATAGAATATTCTTTTTGAATAAAGCATCAGATGGTATGGCCAGTTGGGCAGCTCTCCCCTATTTTTTAGGATCATAACACAAGTTTAACTAAAGATCTCCTAGCAGTTTTACCTTCTCCTTGTGTATCAAATTTTGGTACAGAGTCATCAACAATTGAACTAAAGATCATGATGGGCAATTATCTTATGCAATTCCAGTTGTTCCCTGATTGGTGGATCTCAAATTTTTTACTAGAGGAATTAGTGTTAGGACTTTTCTATATGTAGTTTTTCTCTCCATATTGTAAAGGTCCGCTAATTGATGAAAGACTGGTTGCCTAAAGAGAGTTAGGATAATTTTACAGTTTTTAGAAGATTTTACAGTTTTCATGCAAGGTACTTATACTTTTTTACAATTTCTCAATACAGTTTTATGTTATTTTCAAAACTAGTTTTAATGATGATTTCAATGAACAATGTTCATTCATATGCCAATGAATGATGTGCATAAATGTCTCTTATTTGATGAAATTCAATAGAATATTATGAATCTGAGGTTCTTTCCATTGAATTATCTATGAATGGGATTTCTTTGTGTTTATTGATCTATGAGTTTTAATGATGAGCTGGTGATATGTTCTTGTTTCATTTTGAATTTTATGAATGGTGAATGATTGTATGTCTTAAATTTTCACTATGAATGAGTGCAATGGTATGGATTGTTTTGTAGATTGTATCATTTTATGGTTTAGTTATTTGAAAGGAATGCTCATTATCAAGTTTGTATGTCTAAATTGAAGGAAATTTACATTTATGTTTTTTTGTCCTAAGCCCTATTCTATCTTTTGATATTTTTTTATACCCCCAAATGTTAGATCAATTTGCACTACATAGTTTTTTTCTCTTTAACAACAAGCCCCTTGAATATTACAGTTGCATAAGCCACTGAACAACATTAGCACAGTTGAGAACCAACTACAAAGACCTTGGAAGATAGGTAGCTTTAGGTTGTTTATATTTTTTAGGAGAAAAAGAGTAGAGATATTCTATTTAACATTGGTTTGTTACATTGACCTTCAATAGAATTGGAGCTAGAAGGAGGACCTGGAGGAACAAACTAGATTGAATCGGGTCCTTTTCACCAAAAAGGTTTGAAAGATTTCTTAGATCTACTAAGAATCTAGAACCATTAGTTGAACTCCAAACCCCTGTTAGACCCAAATCCCATAGGTTTTTTATCACACCACTTACCCCACCTAGATTTCCACCAATACCATAGTTGGCACAACCAAATCCACCACCTATGGAATTCTTTTCCAATAACCCTTTGCCACTGGGAGTCATTCCTAGTGGCATCCATGAAATTCCTAAGAATCATAAGAAATTTTTTCTTGGGTATGCTCATGGAGAGTCACGAAGCACTAAAGAGCATATACAAGCATTCAAAGATGCTTTTACTCAAGCTCAAATTGCTCACCATGAGGTTGCATTTAGATTGTTTCCCTACTCGTTGGGAGATATGACCTACAAATGGTATTTGAATCTGCCCACTAGATCGATCTTGATTTGGACAAACTTAGAAGATGCATTCATAAACCAATTCTGGGTTTATGTTGATCTTGTAATCCTAGACCATCAATTCACCACTATCAGGGAAGATCCACAAGAACCCTTACCCTTTTTTAATACCAAATTTCAAAGGATGTATAGGAGGCTACAAGACCCATACTTGGTGGCTAAAAATATTGCTATCCAAGCCTATTTGAAGGCCATAGATCCCCTAATTAGCCTATTTTTGCAAAGAACATGTAATGCAAATGAAATTAATTCTCTTTCCAAAGTTTACCACCTGGCTATTAAACTACAACAATAGATTAGCTCACAATCAAGAGGTCTAGGAGGGATTTTCCCTCCTCTAGGGTACTCCTAGGTGCCTAATCCTACCTTGTTGTTTAATATAGTCCCAGGAATGTCTCATTCTGCATATGGACCCTTAGCCGAGTTAAAATATCCATCTCAACAATTATTCTTTAATGGCCCAACTCCTGATCCCTCACAACAAGTTCAAAATTCCCATAATCAAGTTGGAAGATCTAATCCCGTGACACATACATTAGCTGCAACCACTACAAAAAGCGAACGTACTGCTCACCTGACAACAGAGTTAGATACGTTTAAGAAAATGTTATCTCAGGTGACCAATGAGATGGCACAACTCAAATACAACCCCTCTCAAAATCAAAGCCAAAATCAGAATTACCAAAACTAGGGAGGGTATTCCAATCAAGGTAATAATTCCAACCAAAATTCCAATCAAAACCAAAGGAATTTTCAAAACTAGAATTCTCCCAATCAAAATTACCAAAACCAAAATAGAGGATGCAATAGAGATCCAATAACAACAGAAAATGGAACACTGGACCAAACAATGGAGGAGTTCCTCATAACTATCAGGCTAGTGAAGATAAACCACACACTACAATGTTGCAGATCTTAATTTCATGACAAACTAGTGTAGGTTGCACAACACTGCAACGCATTTTGATGTTAACTGTCTAGAGATGGAGAAGATGGTTAATATTGCACAAGTTGATGCCCCATTGCAAGGTGCATCCAACAAGAATGGTGGATCCATAGATGCAGCCATGGCTTATGAACTTTTTGACGAACCTCCTTTCCCCAAACAAGAGGAAAACGAGCTAGAGGAGGATGTATATGATGCAAAAGCCTTCCAATCCAAAGGGAGTCATTTTCTGAGGAATCAGAATAAAGGCTTGTTCACTACATCTGCTCTCCGAACACCATAGTTCCACCCAATTAGAATGCTGACAATAACCTACCTCCACCAAAAGGCCTACTTGAATTTCAAAGTAAAGGTAACTCATCTTTTGTTCCTAAGTATCAAACAAAAAATGACATGGAATTTTATTTTATTTCAGAAATGCAAAAACAAAAAACTTTATTGTCATTATTTGACATTCTAAAGTGGTGCCCTACTCAACATGATATTGTTTTGAGAGCTTTGGAAGAGGTAGACTGGTCAAAAGGGATGAATAAGGCAACTCCAACTACTGCTATGAACATGGTCTTGTACAAAGGAAAGACAGGGACCCCACCATTCCTTCTAAGCCTGAGAATCTTTGGAAAGAATTTGCATAATTGCCTCTTGGATTTTGGAGCCCCAAGTAATGTCATGCCCTTTTCCATTTATAAAAAGTTAGGTTTAAATTTGGTTCAAACTCACGAGAAGGTAATATAGTTAGACAAAACTGAGGTTAATGTGGTAGGGGAATTAAAGAATATTCATGTGCAGGTTGGATTAGACCCCGGATCCAGACTTATATGGATATCCAGGTAGATGATATCCTTGAGGCATACGGCATGCTTCTAAGTTGGGATTTAATGAAAAACATTGAGGGTTACCTATCTCTATATTTTTCACATATGTGGCTACCATGGAAAGGGGTAGCAACACAAATTAGGATTGAAAGTGAGCCTCGTCTCAAACATATGATTACTGAGTATGACTATCCTAACAAGGTATCTTACTTTGAAACTAAGATAGGAGTGTATAGGAGAGAGGAAATCATGACCTTTTCAATGTTCAATCCTGATAACCAACAACCTTTAGAGCATAGTGATCCCATGACCACTATCAACTAGCAGGTTTTAATTAGAAAACTACAACAAGATAGGTTGGTTCTAGGAGAAGAAGTTGATCTGTGGAGTTTGCTACTCCCTAACTGGTGCAGAATTCATTACCAAAGTCATTCTAAGTTGACATGTCAACCTTGTGTCAACATTTTGAACCATTTCTGTCAGTTTGAGGAAACCTGTGAAAGCCACCCTAAAACATCCCTTAATCAGTTTTCATTTGAGGCAAGGGATGCCACTATTTTGACACGAACCTGTACTACATAGGAGGAAGCCCCTCTCCCAATTGGAAAGACTCAAGCTTCATGTTCTACCTTGAGAAATGAGATTGTAGAATCTCAAGAACTATTTGATACACCAGCCCTTGCCAATCTTCCAATTCCCAAGGGTTTGTTAAAAATAATGATAGACTATAAAATCATTGATTAAAATCATATTCAAGAAGTTTCTATAGAAATTCTAAATTTGAGTGAAACCTATGATGATTGTCATTCACATCACTCCCTGTGTTTAGAAGTTTTAAACCAGTCTGAGCCACCATCCATTTCTTGTGAACAATTACTCCCAGCTTGTCCTAGGAAAGAAACACTAGCCTAGGACCAATTATGGGTCCTTAAATTTAATGGTTCCAAGTCTAAAATAGGGAGTGGAGCTAGGATTGAACTAACCAACCTAAAAGGGAAAACATATTTGGCATCTTACAAGTTGCAGTTTGGTTGTACTAACAATGTGGTAGAATACGAAGCATTGGCTAGAGGGTTGATGTTTGGACATAAGAAAAAGGCTACAGCTCTGGCAGTCATGGGAGATTCTGAAGTCATTTTCAAGCAAGTTCGCAGTCAATATACATGCCATAACAACAATTTGGTTGCATATAGAAATAAGATATGGAATCTGATAGAGGACTTTGATGCCTTCGGGATCAGATTAATTCCCAGAGAGGACAACCAAATTGCAGATGCACTTGTTTCTGCTAGTACCTTAGAACCCAAGCAAGACTCTAAGTTGAAAATATTCTCAATAGAGTTAGTCTCAATCCCTGCCATTCTTGATAATGTTCGCAATTTTTTTTTTTATGATGACCAACATATACTTGCCTTCATAGAAAGCTTAGATGTCTTTGAAGGACATATTATATATGAATAAAATAGAGATCAAGGAGACTGGGATCCTAAAAATTGTGATCTAGAAGGGATAATTAACCTGAAAACAAATAGTATTCCCAAGGGAATGGTAGCACTAGAAAGAATATTTGATTATAATCCTCAAGCTCATGAAAGGTTACCTACAGAAAGTGATAGAGGAAAATATGATTCAGTTAACTTGACAGATTCGGGCCTTGAGAGGAATGTGTTCATTGGAAAAACCTACCCCAAACACATTCGAGAGAAAATTTTGGCAGCATTAAAAGTAGACATAGCAATAATTTCTTGGGGATACGAAGACTTGAAAACCTTTGACACTTCGGTAATAACACATACTATCCCCTTGAAACCTGAAGCAAAGCCTTTATTCCAAAAGTAGTGTCCAGTTAATGCCTTGATCGAGCCATTAATTCAGAAGGAAGTGCAGAATTTGCTATCAACAAGGATAATCTTTCCAGTAAGACATTCAACTTGGGTCGCCAACCTAGTCCCCATTTGTAAAAAGAGTGGAGAGATCAGGTTATGTGTTGACTTTTGAAACCTGAACAAGGCATTAGAGAAATAAAATTATCCTCTTCCTTCCTTGGATGAAGTTTTGCAAATATTGAATGGTTCACAAATGATGTCATTCCTAGATGGATATTCAGGATACAATCAGGTAATGGTCAACTATGAGGATAGGATGAAAACTGCCTTCACTACCAAGTGGGGGACATTTGCTTAGTGGAGGATGTTTTTTGGGCTCATCAATGCTAGAGCCACCTTTCAACAAGCGATGGATGTGGCATTCAAGGAACTGGTAGTTAAGTGTATTATCATATATAGATGATTTAACTGTGTTTTCAAAGAATAGAGAAAATCATGTTGTACACCTGTCAAAGGTCCTTCAAAAGTGCATAAGTTATGGAGTCTCCCTCAATCCAAAAAAATGTGTGTTTGGAGTTTCAGAAGGAAAATTACTAGGCCACATAATATTAGAGAAAGGGATTTCAATTGACACAAATAGAGTGGAATCCATTCTGAAACTGACCATTCCTAGTACCAAAAAGGAGATGAGGTCCTTTTTTCGAGAAGATAAACTTTGTGCAAAAAAATCATAAATGGGTTTGTGGAGATCGTCAAACCCCTAAACAAAATGATGATGAAGGATGCTAAGATCGAGTGGAGTAATGAGGCTAAATCTGCATTCTCACAAATTAAACAATCCATTTCAGAGGTGCCAGTTTTAACTAGCCCTGATTATCTGAAGCCTTTTTATATATATTCTTTTGCATCTAACCATTCCTATGCTATTGTTTTGACACAGCGAAAAGGTGAAGAAGATGAAAGACCAATTTCTTTTATGAGTTCTCCATTCAAGAATGTTGAAGTTAGATATCTACCTTTGGAGAAACAAGCTTTTGCGTTGGTAAGAGTTGTCAAAAAGTTTCGGCACTATATCCTCCACAGCCAAATTACTACCATAGTTCCTAACCCTGTTGTAAAGTCCCTTCTTATGTAGAGTGAACTGGGGGAGAGACGAGGAAAGTGGATGGAAATCTTACAAGAGTTTGACCTTGAAATCCACTCAATGAAGCTAGTCAAAGTACAAGGCTTATCCAAGGCAATGGAAGATGTTGATATTAAGATTACCTGTCAGTAGTATACGATAAAATCATTTACAAATGATCCTTGGTACGTTGATTTGATCTTTCTATTGCTAAATAACAAATGTCCAGATGGGATGAATGCCACTCAGAGGAGAGCACTTAGGCTAAAGAGTTCCCACTACATGCTCAAAGGGGGAGTTTTATACAAAAGAATATTTGAGGGAATCTATCTACGTTGTCTTGATCAGCAATAAGAAAAACAAGCCATAACGGAATTTCATGGAAGACATGGTACTGGGCATGGTTCTACTGATTCCATGGCTCACAAAATTTTGAGATCAAGTTACTACTAGCCCCATGTGTTCCATGATTCTCACCAATATGCAAGGACATGTCATACATGTCAGACTTCTGCATCCAGGGAATGCAATCTAGCAATACCCTTACAGTCAATATATGAGGTAAGGCCATTTTCCCAATGGGCATTAGATTTTGTAGGGGTAATTAACCCCAATTCTTCAACAGGTCACTAATTTATTTTGACAGCAACCAATTATTGTACTCGTTCGACATAAGCTCAGCCTTGTAAGAACAACACCACTGAGGTTGTCATCGCATTCCTTAACGAATACATCATTACCAAGTTTGGAGTACCTTTTTCCCTGGTATGTGACAGTGACCTTGCTTTCTCTTCTGCTGAATTTATTCAATGGGCATATGAACATAAAATTGTGAGTATTCTTCTAATTACTACCCACATGGGAATGGAGTAGTTGAGTCTACAAATAAAAATCTATTGGAAGTGATTAAGAAACTATTAGAAAGTAATCCTAGGGACTAGCATACTCAACTCAGATTGTCCTTGTGGGCAGATAGAACTCGAATCAAGGCTGCCTTAGGAAACTTGCCATTCAAGTTGGTATATGGCCAAGACCCGGTCTTTCCTATCCATCTACAGATACATGTTCTTAGGTTTATGCAGGAATTTTACTCAAATGAAGATAGGATAGAGGTTAGGCTAACCAATTTATTAAATCTAGAAGAGCAAAGAGATGTTGCTTTACAACAGTTTTCTAAACATCAAGTTGTTATCAAACGTTGGTTTGACAAAAGAGCAAAGATCAAAGCTTTTAGGATATTAAACCTAGTGATAAATCCAAGGAAAAGAAAGGAGACCATCAAAAGTTTCATAGAAATTTTTTGGGTCCTTATCAGATTGTCGAGATCCTCAGTGAAAATGCCTTTCGACTAAGTACTTTAATGGGAGAGCCTGTTCCATTTCCTATCAATGGGCAATTTCTCAAACACTATTGTGGCCCATGAGGGTCTGATGTTTTGATTGGGTCTACATATATAAGTAGTTGGTTTGTTTTTTTTTGTTTTTTTTGTTCTTATGGTTTTTGTATTGGTTTTTGTGCCTTGGCGTGATTTCCATTTTGTTCTATCTCAAAATATGGATTGGTTATTCATTATATGCTAAAGGTACTAGCAGAGAGGTTGGTTTAGGTATTTTTCAGGTATGTTTGTGAAATTTTTTCGTCTCAAGACCTATGTCTTGTGTCCTTTTTAAGTAGTAGCCTAAAAGGTTAAGAAAAAATAGGTGTATTGTAAGTAATCTCATAGACCATGACTGAATTTGTCACAAAATAGATAGAAACATATGTTTACACGGAGGCTTATTTATCTCAAGGGTAATTGTATTTTGGATTTAGGTAAAAAATATGAGTCCTAGCATTGTCATGAAATACGTTGTAGTTCTCAACCCAAAATTTAGAGTGATATATTTGAGTATTGAAGAAAAGGATGAAAATAGAAAATATTCAAGTAAGCCTATACAAAGAAAAGAAAAGAAAACCATTAAGTGATGGAAAAACTCAATACAAGAAGGGTATTTCAAGTATCTCTACCAGGGCTATGGATGCTTGGCTGGTAGTAGAGAAATACTTTGAGAGAACTAGAGGTATCTTTTCTAGGGCTATGGATGCCTATCTAGCAACTGAGCAATACCCAAGATATCATTATACAACAGTCATCAAGATTCAACTCACATAGCCTATATCTTGAATACAATTATTGTATGATGAGAAGAACCTTTATTGGAATAGATACACCATACATGCACACACTCAAATTCAATGTGGTTATTGCTAATTTACATTTGAGATTCCAACTCAACCTTGTTTTCCATAACTAATCATACTAAAGTTTAAAATGTACATGAACCAGAGGTTCTGGGTGACCGAATTCTTTAGTATCTTGAAAATGGGTAAACCATTTTCCCAGCCGAGTTGCCAATTGTTATGCCTTGCAGAACCACCCCATTTTGTTTTTGGTCAAAATGGGTCCCCCTTGTGTTTCTTTGTCCTAGGTGTTTTTGCTTGTGTCTTAGGATTTTTTATTTTTCTTCCTAAGACCTTGTTCCCTTTGTTTTTGTGGGTTCAAAACATGGTCCAAAACTTGACTTAGAACTTTTGCAAAGTTCCAGTTCAAATTTTCATTCTAGTCTCGGCTCCATCTCTTGTCTTGTCATTTTCTTTGTTGTTTTGTTTACCTCGCGCTCTTGGGTTTGTCCCTTGGGTTTTTGTTTTCTTTCTCTTTGTGTTCTTTTCCCTTTTGCGGAAGTGGAGGTGGAATAGTAACTAGACCTAAAACTTTACAAAATTTCTGAGTCTAGGTTTCATTCTGATCCTGCTCCCATTTTGTTTTTCTTGTTTTGTCTCATTTTTTGTTTTGTTTTGGGATGGGATTTTCCCCAGTCCCGCTTTCCTTTGTTCTTTTTGTTTTCTCCATTGGTTTTTTTTTTCCTTTTTTCAAGAGCAGAACCAAAATCGGATCCAAACCTGGAACTTTCCCAAGTTTCAAATCTGGATTTGGTTCCAATTCCACCCCCATTTCTTTTGTCTTCCTTTCCCTTCCACGGGATTGGAGTCGGATTCGGAAAGAAGTATGAAATTTTTCAAAGGTTCCCACTCCTATCCCAACTTCACTTCTCTCGTTTTACCTCTAACTTACATTATTGGTTGTGTACTTGCTTTTGGCCTCAATTCCACCCCTGACCAACTGCATTAAATGCATTAATTAAAGCCTCTCCACACGCGCAAAATGGTTTTTAAAACCTTAATTAAGGTTATTTGGCTAATTACACTTACTCAAAGCATTTTAATGAATAAGGAGCCAAGAGAAGTCAAGGAGGTGCATGATTCAATTGTGGTTGAGAGTTCATGGGCAGATCTCTTGTTATTGTCAACCTTTTTGGTAGTGTTCTAAGGTAGGTGGCTTTCCCAATTCTGTTTCATGATTTTTCCCGTTCTTTTTCTCGCCTTTTTGTTCTTCGCGAGTTTGCGAGATTTCTCCCTGAATCTTCACTTTTTTCATTTTGGTTTGTTGGTGTTTCCGTTTGTTGTTCTTTCTTTTGTTTCCTTCCCTTTTATGTTTTTCATTTGTCTTTTTGTGTTTTCTATTTTTTTTTCATTTGGATCCTTTCATTTTTTCCATTTTCGGTGGCATTTTTGTTTCACTATGCCTTAGTTTTGATTAGGGATTTCCTTTTTTGAGGGGTTCTAGTTCCTTACAACTATTTTAAAACCTTTTTTGGGCCCCTCCATTTTTGTTTTGTCGATCTTATGGCTTTTGATTGTAGGGTTTTTGATGCCCTAATTCTAATATGAGTCAATAGGTCGTACAAGTTAGGCTTTTTGCATTTTGTGCCCTTAACACATACTTTCCCTAGCTTGCTTGATACGGTCCCGCTGGTCTGGGTGGAGTCGAGTTTGATTTCTACCTCCCCGCATCCTTTTTATCTCATGTACAAACTAGAGTTGACATGAGGAGAGAATCTGCTTAATCCTGATAAGTACCTGGTAGAATCAGACCAGGAAATGAATTCATCCATTGAACTTTCACATGAGGTTTTGATCTGATTCTGATCTTGATTCCACTTCCAATTTGTTCCAATCCCGATCTAAATCTCATCAACTTAGCAGGGTCGACTCATCGAACGTTGCAGGGTACTCAAACTTTGAAAGTTTCAGTTTCGGTTCCGGTCCCGGTTTTGATTCCGATAGTGTTATTTGTTTCACCTCTTTGGTTTCTGATTTTTCCCCAGTCTCGATCCCAACCCCGACAGGTTTAAAATTTTACTAATTATAGAGGGTTACCTAGGAAGGAATATAGAAATGTGAAAAGATAACACTTGTAATGATGATTTTCATACCTTCTATTGGTATAATCCAAGCTTTTCTTGCAAGAATAAACAATTTCAGGAGCATCAAAGGAAGTGTCACAAAAAGAAGGGCAAGTTGCAAAAATCTCTAAGGTTGTAAAACCCAAGAAGATCAAGGTGGAAAAATTTCCCTACACCTTGAGATACAAACACCGAGAGGCTAATATCGTAGCCATCAACCTAGATTCAAAATGGGCAGACATAACAGATACAAATCTAGGCCCATTCAATTGTGAGGAGTAGCGTGTGGAAACTTTCTGTGAAGATGTGAGTGGAAGGAATGAGAGAGTAGCCCAATCTGGGTTGGCACATGTTACACTTTTCCCCTTATCAATCCAATGCCCAGAACTCATCCTCACAATAGTAGGGGCATACAACCCCTTATCAAGACAATGTACGGATCTCCAAGGGAATGTAATCATTGATCTATCCCCACAAATAATGAGGTTCATGTTTAACACACCTACCCCTAAGAACCACAAGCAATTGACTAACGCAAAGGCACTATAGTTGTTTAACAAGGGAAGGGAAGTTAATAGGTCCCACATGAATAAGAGCTAGTTAAGAACTGAGAAGAAGTGTTTAACCAAGGTTCTTAAATAGCCTAAAAGAGGAGACTTCAAGAAGGAGATAGATGACTTAATCATGATGTTTTCCAGGGTATTTGGAAAGGACTCAACATATTTCAAGGAATGGATGTTTCCATTCATTCAAACCATTTTAGATGGTAGGAAACAATTTGATTGGGGTTTGATTTTATCAGACAACTTGCATAACCAAATGCTCAAAGTAGGGCAGACTAAAACCTTCTTTGTGACATCTTATGTCATATATTCAGCTACAAGGAGAGGCATATTTCTTGGATTAAATACAGTGGACACATTGGGAGAGGCTCATGGACAAAACAAGGCATGGGAGCATTATGATCAACTAACCCTACAAACCTCAAAGCTGCATTATAGAAGGGTCAATGATGCATTCCTTTATGTCATCATCAATCGGTTGACAGGAGATGCTAGATTCAAAATGAGCAGGGAGGCTATGGATTTCATTGCTAAATGGAGACATTGGTGCATCCAATACCCCAAGTTCTCTTATTTTAGATTGTTGGATTTGATGGACATCCTCATCAACTACCAAGATGTTGCAGTAACAGGATTGTGCTTATGGAGTTTATTTATTAGGCCCTAGCAGTTAATGCAAAATTTGGCAACAAACATAAGCCCGGATGCCACAAGTTGCCCATGAAATTGGGAGAATACTCATGTGCCCACAATTTGGCTGCAAAAGCAGTGTGTGAGGAGTTAAGATACTTAAACTTGGGATTGTATACATCAAGGAAACATTTTGATCTGAAGCACAAGATGAATGGCATAGCTCCCTTCATTTTTGAGAAACATTTTAATTTATTAGAAGATTTTTGGATTGATATGCAAGATGATTATGATGTGAGGAAAAGAAATTATGAAAGGCTTACCATCCCACAGATGATTGAATATGGGGTAAAGGAAGATATTCCTGATACACTGTTAGATGATGGTATAGTTTTGGACCCCAGGTATGAGGCTGAAAATATAGGAACTAAGAGCTTGGACCCAATTAATTGGGATGAAGAATAATTCATTGATATCAAACAACTTTCGAGGAAAGTGATGGATAGAAGCATCCAATGGGTAGTCATGAGGATCATGGAACCAAAGGCTCAATCTTCAAAGAAGAGGAAAGCTACAGGTACCTAGGATATAGTAGAACAAAGAGGAAGATAGCTCCTAAAGAATAATTGGAGTACTTTCCTCCTAGCTCTAGAGGAGATGTTGATCTAGGAATACCCTCTCAAGAAGTTCATGAATCACAAGGTGTCAAAGCTACAACTGCTCGAGAAGGATCTTCATCTCAACCTTCCCTTCCAGAAGATTCCATCAGGGAAGTACTTATAGGAAGCCTTCATGAGCAGGCTGAGAAAGACAAATAAAAAGAGGTTAATATTCATGATATTGACACTAATTCTAAGGCTACCCAATCAGACCATGAGCCTCTTGTGACCACAACTACTAAAGGGATTTAGGATATTGGAACTGAGCATGTTTTAATTGAAGAAGATCAATACAAATTGTTTGAGGATGCAAAGAAGGAGGTTGATGCCAAAGCACAAGCTGAGGCACTTGCAAGGCAACAAGAGGCTAAGGCCATAGCAAAAACTGAAGAGCTTGCAAGGAAGCATAAGGAAAAAGAAGACCTTCTGCAGCAGTAAAAAGAGAGTGAATGGAAAGCCAATGCAGAGAGGGAGAAGTGGGCCCTCTTGTAGAAAATTCATGATCTTGAAGAAGAAAATGATCGATAGAGAAGGGAAAAAGAGGACCTTGAGGCCAAGGCCAAGGATGCAGATGATTCACAAAGGAAAAAAAATGAGGAAGAACTCTTGCCAAAGAAGAAGGAAGCAAAAGAATAAACCAATCATGAACAAGAGGCAGCCAAAATGTGCGAAAGAGTCAAGCAATTGGAGAAACAAAGAGATGACATGTATGAGTAGAGGATATTGGAAGAGGAAAGAGAGAAAGCTGAAGTTGATAGGCTTATGAAGGAAGTGGCAAAAAAGGAACAACAAGAGGTTGATTCTCAACCTAAGGTAACAATTTTGCACCCTCTCTCCTCTACCACTTCTTCCTCACAACAAGTGGTTACTACTCCTACTACCCCAACATGGTTGAAGCTTAACTTGGAGAAGAAGCAAATAGTCTAGCCCCAGCCCTTGAACTAGGATGACATGATGAAAGAGATTGAGAAGGAGAGGCCTAAGAAAAAGGCTAGAGTCCTTCACTCCACCAAACTGGAAAATGTTGGGGAGATTATGGTTGAATGTGTTATTCCTATGATAGACAAGGACATATTAGAGATGCAGTTGAGTGATTATGAATTTGGTATTGTAAACTTGGGAAGGCCTACAAGAAACCAGCAAATGGGCCTAATTGATATTGTAGCATCCTCCACCAATTCGAAGATGATAAAGGATAATCAAAGGAAAGATGAGCTCAAGGCTCAATTATATCAACTACATAAGTTCTTAAAGGGCCTATCTTATCATGTTTCCATACAATCTACTACTCCACAAACACCAATTTTGTTAAGCAAGAAAGAAGTTGATGATCTTGTTGAGATGAGAAGCAAGGTGAACATATTAGATAGATGGATTGATAGGTTGAACCAAGAGGTGGAGGAATTGCTTGTTGAAGCTCACAAGATTCATAAATCTAAGCATTGGAATCATCCAATGATGTGACTACATATGTTGAGGACCTTTGGAAGCAAGAAGAAGAATATAGAGAGCATGTGAGGAATTTGAAAGAGATTATTAAACTACCTCAACAAAAACTCTTAGAACAATCTATCATTGAGGAAGGTAATGAAGATTTTATTAATAAAACTATCAACATTATTAGATTCAATATTTCATTCATTTTTTCCCATAGAAATGAGGTACAACAGGTTGGCAAGGATTTGACAAACTAGAAATTGTGGAGTTGGAAGCAATCATTGCTATGATGGTGAATGAGGATGTCCTTGTCAAAGATGGTTTTCCTCTTGATGAGTTGAGAACTAAATGGAATAATATATTTCAAGAGGCAATATAGAAGGGAGATGATGGTGATGACTTATTGCTTGATAGATTTATGGATATCAAGGAGGTAATAAAGATTGCTCGGAAGGAGCTTGCCAAATTAGATGATATGCAAAATTTCACCTATGTTGAGTTAAAGAGAATAAAGTTTGAGCAAAATTGGGTGGATGGGCCAAATATGGACATGCTTAAAAACGTGTTAGACAGTTATGATGATTACTTTCTTTAACAAAAGACAGGGGAGTAAGCGTATAGAATATTCTTTTTTGAATAAAGCATCAAATGGTACGGCCAGTTGGGCAGCTCTCTCCTATTTTTCAAGATCATAACACAAGTTCAACTAAAGATCTCCCAACAATTCGACCTTCTCCTTGTGCATTAGATTTTGGTACAGAGTCATCAACAATTGAACTAAAGATCATGCAATTATCTTATGCAGTTCAATTGTTCCCTGATTGGTGGATCTCAATTTTTTGACTAGAGGAATTAGTGGTAGGACTTGTCTATATGTAGTTTTTCTCTCCATGTTGTAAAGGTCGGCTAATTGAAGAAAGATTGGTCGCCTAAAGAGAGTTAGGATAATTTTACAGTTTTTAGAATCTTTTACAGTTTTCATGCGAGATAGATATACATTTTACAGTTTCTCAATACAGTTTTATGTTATTTTTAGAATTAGTTTTAATGGTGATGTCAATGAACAATGGTCATTCATATGGCAGTGAATGTTGTGAATTTAAATGTCTCTTATTTGATGAAATTCAATAGAAGATTCTGAATCTAAGACTGTTTCCATTGAATTATCTATGAATGGGATTTCTTTATGTTTATTGATCTATGAGTTTTAATGATGAGTTGGTGATATGTTCTTGTTTGATTTTGAAGTTTATGAATGGTGAATGATTGTATGTCTTGAATCTTCACTATGAATGAATGCAATGGTATGGATTGTTCTATAGATTGTATCATTTTATGGTTTAGTTATTTGAAAGGAATGCTCATTATCAAGTTTGTATGTCTAAATTGAATGAAATTTACATTTATGTTTTGTTGTCCTGAGCCCTGTTCTATCTTTTGATATTTGTTTACACCCCCAAATGTTAGATCAATTTGTACTATGCAATTTGTATTCTCTTTACCAACAGGTCCCTTAAATATTACATTTGCATAGGCTACTAAGCATTAACACAGTTGAGAACCAACTATAGAGACCTTGGAAGATAGGTAGCTTTAGGTTGTTTATCTTTTTTAGGAGAAATAGAGTAGAGATATTCTATTTAATGTTGCTATGTTACATTGACCATCAACAATACCTTTGTGCATCGTGTCTACTTGCTACATCAAAATAAGGATTTCTCTATGTTAGGTGGCATAATCTAAAAAGAAAAAAGAAAAATCATATATCCTATCTCATCACATATCCAATAAAATATCAAATTAATCATAGGTGTATTGGCTTTCTTATCAACATCATCATCCTATTATAAACATTCCATTCTCATTATTCTATCCATACTAACTTTTCCATCTAAGTATCATGAAAATAGAAATATAGGCATACACCTTGCATCCATAAATCGTCAATACCATCTCATATCATCTATCCTGCATAATCATGATATATCATATTAAAATACATAAAAGAAATCATGATTATATCATCTCATCACTGTACATCCTACACCCACAGATCATTAGCAATGTGCATATCAAACCATAAGCAAATATCCTACATAAGCATAATAAACAAACATCACATCATGATATAATAGACACATGCACCCATACATGCATATATCTATGCATCCATAATCATAGCATATGCATCATACATCATAAAAATATCAATGCATACAATGGCATTATATCATGGTTGCAACATACCCCAATTTTTGGTCATTGGAAATTTTAAAATTTTCCCCATCGAGATGCCAGTTAAAACTATGTTGGTTATGTAGAGTTTTTTTCTTTGCACCTATGGATCATGTATGAGTATAAGCCAAGTATTTCCAACAGCTTTATTTTTCATTTGAATCCTAGAAAGGATGTCACTACTCCTGAGAAATTATGTAGAAACATAGTGTGGTGAAGATGCTACAATCTTGAAATCTCTTCATATAGATAATTCATTGGTCAAAGATATGATTGAAAGCTCCAAGAGTAAGATAGTGAGGTCTCCTAAGAGGTTATGATGTGCCAATATGTAATGTGCTTCAACTATTGAACATATGCAAACAGGGCCTCGAGGGCTCCAGGTTTATATCATTGTACTGATGGAAATTTTGTATAGAACAACTGGGCACTAGATGGCATTTTTGGTCTTGGATGGTCCAATACATCTATTCTTCAACAATCAGGTTCAAAGAATATTATTGTATTGTGGCTTTATTTATCAGAAAATGAGAAGATGATTGTGATTGGAAAGGAAGATATCGAATGATGAGTGACATAGTGGCAATGCTCTATTCTTTCATAGAGAATTTATAAAGACTTTATGATTTCCAAATGACTTCGGAAGAATTTCTGTCAAAAATTTTGATGCTTACAAAGTCAGCTATCAATTTTATCATGTCAATTTAGTGTCGTACAATCATCTAAAAAATAAGGCAATGTGAACATGGTCAGTAGGTTGGCGAGGTCGACAATTCTGAATTCACTCTAGGTGTAGCATTTGCAATATGGATGCAGTTTATTCCAGGGAAATTTGAATTACTTTTAATTGACGACTCAAATAGAACCAGGTTGAATTAACTCCATCTATAACACCGTAACTAGCCCCATTATTTACCTCACCCATCAAATTCATGACATTTGGGCTTCACATGCTACAAAAGACATGATAATCATCTACCACCAGTCGATGTCAAGCCAAAGCATTTTAATTTTATTATAAATCTTGTGCATTTAATAAAAAAGAATTAAATGTTATGTTTTACGAGAATGTGGAGGGTTGCTTTAACTGTTTCTTTTAAAAATGACAGTAACAATTTTAAAGATTTCCAAAGGGAGGATTCATTCAACTCAGAGCTTGGGTGAAGATGGGAGCAATTTTATTTTTCAAACACAGTTTTTTGTATAGTGATCTTGAACTCATGGTTTTACATTCGGGAATAAAAGAAACATTTTAAATCTTTGTATTTGTTATGTTTCTTTTTTATTACAGATTTCCTATGTCTTTTGCAATTATCTTTTGATGTGTTTTTTGTTATATCAAATTGTGAATATGTTTGCTACATAATTTGTGAATTCCAATTAACTCATTAATTGAAAATAATTACTTTTATCTTTCCTAGTTATCATTCATGGGAATAGGGTAAATGATCTTTGTGTCATTCACCTTCATCTCTTGATAATCAATCTTATCAATCACATTTGTGTTATTATTATGCACAGATGTTTATTTTCCTTTCCTACTTTCAAATTAAAATCAAACCCCAAAACCAATTAAATCATACTAGGGAGTTGTACCTCTAAAATTTAGAGAAAGATCACCAATTCAATAGCGATCTCTTGAGTTGTTAGTTTGTTGGTCGTTACCAAATAGAGCATCTTAAGGTCATTTTCTTACATTAAACTCCAGTGACCAATCTATTTGCTAATAATGATACATATCAAATGTATGTGATATATATCAAAATATACATGATGATAGGGATAGGGTCGATTGAGACAGTCACAATCTCAATGCTCTAGGTCTCCAATTGGTAACCCTTGGTGTTTCTCTCCACCACTCAACCTATAGGTCCTAAAAGTTATTAGGCACCCCTAGTCCTCCCTGCCAACCCTGCTATCAAGTTTCAAATCAATCACAATGCCTTAACCAAGCATTTCTTGGTGCTTTTCCACTCATGCACTTGCTTTTCCTCTCATGCAATTTCTAGCCCTTAATGCTCTTAAAGACTAGTACAACTCCAAATGTTTCCCAACCTTGTTGCAGGGGTGTGTGTTAACTTAAATGGTTTTAAAATTACCTGTCAAAGGTCCTTGGTTGACCTACAAACCTCAATTCTCCATCGCTAACAAATAACCCTATTCTAGGGTTTGGGATGGCTACTAGCCTTTAGCCCCTATTAGCCCTCCTCAACCAAGAAAACAGATCAGTACTCCTCTCTCTCAAAGATTTATGCCAAACTCCCTACTGACACTTAGGTTCAAATTCCAAGCTCTAAAAGGTTTTTAAGGTTTGGGACCTTTTCTGGCCGTACACTGGCATAACACAGAATGTGCAAGAAGCTAGGGTTTTAAAGAGCATTTTCTGGACTATTTTCTTTTCCCAAACTCCAAATGGTCAGACAGGGTCTTTGTCTTCCGCCAAATCTTCTTGAAGTCTCCTGCAGTCACCATACACTTTAGATGACAAGTATTTCACACATTGCTTTAACAGAAATTCATCACCCCTACTACAAGGTCTGAGCAAACAACTGTCCCCCCAAGCTGGGTATTGACAACTCGCCTAGGGAGTGACTTTAATCATGCTTCTAGATCTTCTACTTACTCCTACAACTAAGATATGTACATGCAGGGGTTCTGACCACATTCCCAATGAGCTCATGCTTGCTGGCATGGGAAGAAATGCGGCCTAACACCACATAGTTACTAGATTTACAGACAGAACAAGAAATCAAGAAAGCATAGTATTTACAAAGAAAAGAGAGTAGCGATAAACCAACTAACTAAATATCCACAAGAATGATTAAAAAGACTTCTCTACATGCTGAATCAAAACAAAAAATGTCTAGCTCAGTTCATTTAATTGCTGTTTCCAAAAATAAAAACAGAAAACTATCTTTTATTCACCAAAAATCACTGTTCTCTTCACATTCACATGAAACTGCCAACTCACAAAAACACCCAACCTCTTTCAAAGGTCGAGAGTTCTCTATTACAACACAAGGAATTAGTTAGGTTTACTTTCTAGAGCCTAAGAACGGCAAAAAGCATCTTGTTTGAAAACACAGTGTGTTTTTCAACTTTTTTCTATTTAAGGAAAATAACCCAACTTAAACTTCCAAACTTATTCAACTTCCAACCTAAGAAACAAAAGGTCCTCAACCACACTCTAGATGGTATTTAAGACCTTACCAAAACAACAAAAAGGATTTTAAAACAAAAACCATCAAAATAAGTTTGCACTTAAGCACTTTGGCAGGTGCTCCTACACCATTCTCCCCCTCTCAGCACAAAGATCAACGAACTTGAGGTGATATCAGTGATAGATCAATTCCTCACTTCTTAAAATCAGCTTCCTCAACCTAGGTAGCCTCTTATTCATCTTTGTTCCTCCACTTGACAAGGTGTTCCATGTATGCCTTGTGTCTTGTAGCTTTCTTCACCCTAGACTCCAAGACCTTCTCTGCCTAAGGTTTCTCTTGATTTGGAAGGGGTATATTACTGATATCCTTAAATATTTCTTGACTGTTCTGAGCTTCATCACTGACTGTCCCCTTATACCTGATCAAATCAGCAACATTGAATACAGGAGATATACCCAAATCTAATGGAAGTTCTACCTTGTATGCATTCTTCCCATACTTAGCTAACACCTTGCATGGTCCTACTCTTTTCATTTTCATTTTGGTTGACATTCCCTTCTACAACCTTGATTTGTTCAAATGAACCATAACATAATCACCTACTGCAAACTGCACATCTCTCCTTGACTCATCAACTTTATCTTTCAATTTTTGTGTTGCTGTTGTAATTGTCTTCTTAACCTGCTCATGAATCTCCTTCATGGTATGAGTGAAGTCTTCTGCATGTCCACTCCTATTCTCCTAAGATCCAAGGTCTCTAAGTTCACAAACTCCTCTTGGGTGCATCCCATACACAACTTCAAATGGACTTTTTCCTGTAGTTCTATTGATACTGTCATTGTAGGCATATTCAGCTTGAGAAATCACCATATCCCAGGTCTGTCCATATTCCTTTGTCAAGCACCTCAATAGGTTACCTAACACTCTGTTAACCACCTCTGTTTGACCATCGGTCTGAGGATGGTATGCTGATCCAAATGGAAGATTTGTACCGAATCTGCTCCATAGTGTTTTCCAAAAATGGCTCATGAATTTCACATCCATGTTTGATACAATGCTCAATGGAAATCCATGGATTCTTACAACTTCCCTGAAGAAAAGATGGGCTATGTAACTTGCATCATGGGTGGTTTTTCAAGGAATAAAGTGACTCATCTTGCTAAATCTGTCCACAACTACATAAATACTATCAAAACCAGTTTTGGTCTTAGGAAGACCTACCACAAAATCCATTCTCACACTCTCCCATGGTCTATTAGGAATAGGCAGGGACTGATACAAACCAGCATTTCAAGCTCCCCCTTTGGCTTTCATGCAAACAAAACACTATTCCACATATCTTCTGACATCTCTTGCTAACTTAGGCCAGTAATAGAACCTTTGAACTAGCTCTAAAGTTTTATTTATTCCAAAATGCCCACTAAGACTGCCATTATGTTTCTCTTGGATCAGATTTTCCCTCATTGATCCTCTTGGGACACATAACAGATTGCCCTTAAATAAAAATCCATTTTGTAGAGTATACTCAGCATATTGACTATGAAAGTGATTTTCAAAATCTGAACATACCTTGTAGGCTTCTGAGAAATCTTCATCCTCACCATAGAGATCTTTGAAACTCTCTAATCCAATGCTCTTCAGCTATATTTCCTGCACTGTCAACATTCTCCTGCTTAATGCATCTGCTACTTTGTTTTGATGTCCCTTCTTGTGCTTAATGGTAAATGTAAAGGCTTGGATGTACTCCATCCATTTCAAATCTCTATTGCTTAACTTCTCTTGGGTGTTGATATAATTGAGTGCCTAGTTATCTTTGAAAACCACAAACTCTTTGGGCAATAAATAATGCCTCCACTTCCTAAGGGACTGCACTAAAGCATAAAGTTCCAGATCATAGGTAGAGTACTTTTGTTTGGCTTCATTGAGCTTTTCACTAAAGAAGGTTGCAGGCCTACCTTCTTGACTAAGTACTCCTACTACTACTACTCCACTTGCATCACACTCAACTGTAAACAACTTATCAAAACTAGGCAATAACAAAATTGGTTGAGTTGCCACTTCTTGTTTCAGTTTTTCAAACCCTTTATCAGCCTCTTGACTCCATTTAAACTTTTTTTCTGACCACCCTTGATTGTATCTAGTACTGGTGCACAGATGCCACTAAAATTCCTGATGAACTTCCTATAAAATTGAGCTAAACCATGAAAACTTCTTACCTCTGTTGTTGTGGTTGGTGTAGGCCAGTTTAGGATGGCTTCCACCTTGCTTGGATCCATCTTCAGGGTTCCTTGGGATACTACAAAGCCTAGATACACAAGTTCTTGTTTGAAGAACTCACACTTCTCAAGGTTGATTGCCAACTGTTTGTCTTGCAGCCTTTTTAGAACCATCTCCACATGTTTCAAATGTTCTTCTGTTGTCTTACTGAAAATCAGCATGTCATCCAAGTATACTACCACAAAAATCCCTGTGAAGTCCTTAAGCACCTCATTCATTAGTCTCATGAACATGCTAGGGGCATTTGAGAGGCCAAATGGCATCACTTTCCACTCATACAAGCCATCATTTGTTTTAAAAGTTGTCTTCCACTCATCACCCTCCTTGATTCTGATTTGATGATACCTGCTCTTAAGATCTAACTTGGTGAATAATTTTGCACCTCCAAGACAATCCATCAGGTCTTCAATTCTAGGAATAGGAAACCTATACCTAATTGTGATTCTATTAATTTTTCTAGAATCAGTGCATAATCTCGACTTACCACCTTTTTTTGTTGCCAAAACCACTGGGACTGCACATGGGTTGATACTCTTTTGAATTAGACCTTGACCTAACAATTCTTCCACTTGCCTAGCCACCTCTTGGTTCTGCTCAGGAGTGAGCTTGTATGCTGCTTTTTTAGGCAATGAGGCTCTAGGTATGAAGTCAATTTGATGACTTATTTCTCTCTTTGGTGGTAGAGTTGCTGGTGTTCCATCACTCACTATGCTCTTGTACTTTTCTAGCAACCTTTGAACTGTTTCAGGTATGACTGTCTTCTCAACGTTTTCTTCTTCTTTGGACTGCATTAGGACTACATAACCTTCATTCCCTTGGTGTATATCCTTGGTGAACTCCCTGCCACTACTCAACATAATGTTAGGAACCTTTGACTGCCCCTCATCATCCTCAGTCAATGACTGCAGCTTGAAGGTTCTTCCATCCTTCTTGAATTCTATGGTGTTCTCCTTCCCATGATATATAGCACCTCTATCATATTGCCATGGCCTACCAAGAAGAATATGGCATGCATCCATGGGTAGTACATCACAAATCAGCTTCTCTTTGTAGCCACCAATTGAGAATTCCACTGTAACCTACTCATTCACTAGAACACTCTGCCCTTTATTCAGCCATGTGACCTTGTAGGGATTGGTATGAGATACCTTCTGAAATTTTAACTTAGTTACTACCTCCTCAGAGATGATATTATCTATAGAACCAGAATCTACAATGACCTTGCATACCTTTCCCAATATCTTGCACCTTGCCCTAAACAAAGCTCTCCTTTGCTTGGGTTCTTCTTTGACCAGTTGTCTAATCAAAACCCTATTAAACATCAGATTTTCACCTACTTCTTATTCTATATGACTGATCTCAGGTGATTTGACACTCATGGTATCCTCTTGTGCATAGGCCACTCTCTTTTCATTGCTTGATGAAGAAGCTTTCTCCGGGCACCTATAAGTAGGATGACCTAGCTGATTGCAGTGATAATATTTCATGGTGGCAAAGTAAGAGTTACTTCTACCTGCTCCTCTTCCTCTGTTTGAACCTCCTTGAGGTCCTCTTCCTCTATTAAATCCTCCTCTTGATGATGTTTCACCTCCATGTTCAGTGAGCTTAGATTCTCCTTGGTTTCTTTGATCATTACCTCTACCTTGGTAACCTCCACGCTGTCCTCTTTGATCTTTGCCTCTACCTCTACCCTTAGAGGACTGATCATGCTTTCTTTTATTCCTCTCTTCAATCTTTATAGCCAGCTGATAACATTGGTGGACTGTCTTGGGGCTGAGTAAAGCCATCTCTTCTTGTATGTTCCACTTCAAGCCATTTAGGTACCTAGCCACTTTTAGGCTCCCATCCTCTGCCACATTTGATCTCAAGCAAAGCTTCTAAAACTCTTCAGCATAGGTGTTGACATCTTGATCTTTTTGTCTTAAACTCTGCCTCTTCTTGTGAAGTTGGATCTCATAATCATTTGGCATATATGCTTCCTTCACCTTAGCAACCATTCCTTTCCAGGTTGATATGGGCTGCTTGCCTTCTTTCTCCCTTTCAGTTTGAACAAATTTCCACCATGTCAAAGCTGATCCTCTTAACCTTGATTTTGCAACCTTCACTTTATGAGCTTCAGTGACTCCATCACATTCAAAGTGGTTCTCCATTCCATCTATCTAGTCCATGACCAAATCAGGATCCATCTTTCCATGGAATAGTGGTATGCCCTCAAGTCCTTTTCCACTCAGTGCTTTTAATGCCTCCAAGAAGGGCTCCTCCTCCAAAAAAGGGTCAGGTTCAGGGACCTTGTCCTCCTCAGCAACCTCTTCTTCCTTTGGCACTGTTCCTTCCAACCTTGCATTGTTCAATGCCTTCTCCAATTGCTCTATTCTTTCTTTCAGGGACTTGTTGTCCTCTTCCTGTTCTTCAAACCTCTTAGCTAACTGTGCATTTGTCACCATGTTGGGAGTCTCACTTGACTCAAATTCTGACATATAAGCTGCTTTCCCAAATCTTTAGCTGAGCTCTGATACCAATCTGATAGGGACGGGGTTGGATTGAGACAGTCACAATCTCAATGCTCTAGGTCTCCAATTGGTAACCATTGGTGTTTCTCTCCACCACTCAACCTATAGGTCCTAAAAGTTATTAGGCACCCCTAGTCCTCCCTGCCAACCCTGCTATCAAGTTTCAAATCAATCACAATGCCTTAACCAAGCATTTCTTGGTGCTTTTCCACTCATGCACTTGCTTTTCCTCTCATGCAATTTCTAGCCCTTAATGCTCTTAAAGACTAGTACAACTCCAAATGTTTCCCAACCTTGTTGCAGGGGTGTGTGTTAACTTAAATGGTTTTAAAATTACCTGTCAAAGGTCCTTGGTTGACCTACAAACCTCAATTCTCCATCGCTAACAAATAACCCTATTCTAGGGTTTGGGATGGCTACTAGCCTTTAGCCCCTATTAGCCCTCCTCAACCAAGAAAATAGATCAGTACTCCTCTCTCTCAAAGATTTATGCCAAACTCCCTACTGACACTCAGGTTCAAATTCCAAGCTCTAAAAGGTTTTTAGGGTTTGGGATCTTTCTGGCCATACACTGGCATAACACAGAATGTGCAAGAAGCTAGGGTTTTAAAGAGCATTTTCTGGACTGTTTTCTTTTCCCAAACTCCAAATGGTCAGACAGGGTCTCTATCTTCCTGCCAAATCTTCTTGAAGTCTCCTACAGTCACCATACACTTTAGATGACAAGTATTTCACACATTGCTTTAACAAAAATTCATCACCCCTGCTACAAGGTCTGAGCAAACAACTGTCCCCCCAAGCTGGGTATTGACAACTCACCTAGGGAGTGACTTTTATCATGCTTCTAGATCTTCTACTTACTCCTACAACTAAGATATGTACATGCATGGGTTCTGACCACATTTCCAATGAGCTCATGCTTGCTGGCACAAGAAGAAATGCGGCCTAACACCCCATAATTACCAGATTTACAGATAGAACAAGAAATCAAGAAAGCACAATATTTACAAAGAAAAGAGAGTAGCGATAAACCAACTAACTAAATAACCACAAGAATGATTAAAAATACTTCTCTACATGCTGAATCAAAACAACAAATGTCTAGCTCAGTTCATTTAATCACTATTTCCAGAAACAAAAACAGAAATTGTCTTTTATTCACCAAAAATCACTGTTCTCTTCACATTCACATGAAACTGCCAACTCACAAAAACACCCAACCTCTTTCAAAGGTCAAGAGTTCTCTATTACAATGCAAGGAATCAGTTAGGTTTACTTTCCCAAGCCTAAGAACGGCAAAAAGCATTCTATTTGAAAACACAGTGTGTTTTTTAACCTTTTTTCTATTGAAGGAAAATAACCCAACTTAAGCTTCCAAACTTATTCAACTTCCAACCTAAGAAACAAAAGGTCCTCAACCACACTCTAGATTGTATTTAAGACCTTACCAAAACAACAAAAAGGATTTTAAAATAAAAACCATCAAAATAAGTTTGCACTTAAGCACTTTGGCAGGTGCTCCTGCACCACATGAGGCTATCTATAGCCGATGAATGTGTATACATTATGGAATTTGTCTACATCAAACATATGGATACAAAAATATCTATATATATACAACAAAAAAATCTATCCTGAGCTCCCCCAATCCTCTTGATCAAGAGGAGGCTGCTCTGGTGGAGGCCCCATCAGTGGTCACTGATGACCCTATCCATCTGAATGGCCCTATGAAGGTCTGCCAACTAATCCAGCCTCTGATCTACTATGGACCCATGACACTCTTGTGTGAATAATTAGGTTGTCACCTATGTATTGGTACTTCCATGTGATACAGATTCTTATAGTAGGTGGCCTCATTGATGGCTTGTGTGTACTATGTAAGTGGAATCACCTGCTCATGTGTTTGTGTAGTAACCTCTAACTGTTGTTTATGTGTAGTATCCTAGGCTACCTATAGCTCGACCTACTATCATCGAGTAGTCTTTGCATTCAACTGAGTCTAGACCTAATCACACTCAGTCCTAATTTTATCTCTCTTTCTGTGTTTATGCTAGCTAGCCTAAGAGACCATATCTCTCCCCCCATAAATCATCATGCTCTTTGTGTGCTTTATCTCTCTCAACTTGAAATCCATTACACTCCTAGTGTGCCTGGTCTCACTCCTGGAGAGCAACTTGAAGTCTATGATCCTAACCCCCTATCATAACTACCACCTATTGTTATGGTGGTCCTTATGGTGGACCCTATTGTGGACCTTGTGGTACCTGGCCTTGTACCCAATCCTCTACTCTAGCTACCTTTGCCTCAACCCTGTGTCATTTTTGATGTTGTTTGTTGAACTCATCCCTACATCTCCTACCCCTTGCATCACCTCTAGTTGGATCTGTGAATCTAAAAGGTCTACAAGTCACAAACCCAGTATCATACTTTGCGGTTGTCATGGGATCATCTTCACCATCTGCATAGGCCTATGATACCTGAACAAGATGGTCAAAATCTGCTATGGTTCTATGAATAGTTGGCATGGGCACCCAATTGGCTATCTCTCTAATGGTCCTTGCAATCACTCCCTAATAATCATCTTGGGGAACATCTTGTTACTCCCCAAACAATCATCTCACCTTGTCTAGTAGGTACCTCTCTAGTATATATGGAGTGCATCCTAGCAACCACCGAGTCTACCTACAATATGGTATATGCTCACTGTCATCGTCCCAAGCCTCTACTTATAACCATAGCCTCCAAGTAAACTCGGTCATATCATTGATCATTCTCCTCTAGTAGGGTAGCTCCCCAATGTGATAGTATGTTAACATCCCATTGTATCTGAATACGGAAGGCTCACTAGCATCCTGATGTAGATCACTGATAGGAATGAGCACTGCAATGTGCTCCCATGCCCAAATGTGAAGAAGTATATCACCTATCAATAATTTAGTAGCACCCTTGTACATGACCTGATGTATGTCATGGTAGAGGTGTGCAAGAATGCAGGGGCCCCAGGAAAAAACAATTGCATCCTCCAAGATCCTCTCTAAGACCCTCCTCCATTTAGGGTTGAATAACCTACAGTGCCTGTCTAGTAAGAATGTCCCCATGATTAGTCTGGAAACCACGATGGTGCATCAACAATTCCTATCTACTCCCTGAGATCCACCTATCCCTCCAAGATCTCAATCTTTTCATCTCTCAAAACACGCTTCAGAGCCTTGAATCCTTGATACACATCATAAACAACTCACTCACCATGAATAGGCACCCAGAGTATTTTCCACACATCCTCGAGTGTGATGGTGGCCTCACCGATCGAAAATTGGAAAGATGAAGCCTCTAAGTGCCACCTCTTGACCACTATAGTAATGAGTGCTAAGTGCACCTGAATCTCAAGCATATATAGAACATGGCATAAACTACATATGGAAAAACTCAATCTCCATAGCTGAAAAGCTAGTCATCCTCTCCAAAACTTATGGTCTCAACTCTCAAGAGATGAGAGGGTGTATGGTAGCCTACAAGCATAACACTCATGACATAAATTTTCTAAAAATTTGTTAAAAATAAAAGTCAAAAACTCCTAAAAAATAAAAGTGAACCTTTTTGTAAAGGCGTCAAACTGTTCCCAATCAAAGGCATCACACTTTTGCAAAGGCGTGGGATTGTCAAGCAAAAACAAAGTGTCACTCTCTTTCAAAGGCATCACACCTAGACTAATGAAAGTGTTGATTTTTAACAAAGGAACTACAAAAATTTAAACTTTGATACTATTGATGATGTTTTCTGCACAACTCAGACAGAATATGAAATCCTATCTCTCTTGAAAGGTAAATCTCTATCAGCAAGCCTCAAGAGATAACCCAAGGTCTCTAATGTCAGGTCTTGACAATGCATAAACAACTCAGTGATAAATGTGAAAATGTTGGTAATCACAAAGGGACCTTACTACAAGCAAATACTGAATCTTTAACTTATCAGATCTAGCAATATGATGATACTTCAATCCTAAATCTAACTCAAATGATAAAGAAATAACAAAAGATAAGGGTTTCAGAGAGATTCCTAAATTTAACTACTCCTAATATTAACAATGCAAATGATGAAATACTTGAAATGGACCAATCCCTCATAAACTAATTCCTACTTAACCCAGATAAACCTACAATCTCACATAAATAGTGCAATCTTCTAAGGTGTTAAAGATTTGCAAATCATGAAAATTCATCCAAGACAACCCAATTGCAATTGAAATGAATAAATCTCCACAATTGAACTAAGGACAATGAATATAAAGGTACAGGCTAGCTTTGCAAAGCAACTATCAATCAGCTAGCTACAAAAATTATGGACCAGGGATTGCTGCAAACACTTCAAGCATCAAATCATAAACACTATTGAATCATATCTAAATGTAAATCTAACATATATCTAATAACCTTGTGCAATTTGAAAGATAGAATCATAAGAACCATGCAAGATAAGTCAACACAAAAGAGATCACTAGAAAATCACAATGTCCTCAATTGTATTGAATCACCAAATTTCAGCAACAATTCCAATGTTTTGTTACAACACTTGCTTAGAAATTGACTAACTTCTAACTCTACTCTACTACCTAATTCGCTCTTGTAGCAAAATTATCTCTATCTGTGTATATCTTACAAATGAGGCAAAATGCCCAATTTATAGGAATCTCCAAAGCATGTCAGCCTAGCAAGGGTTTACAATCATAAAAATAGCCAAAAAAAAGTCGGGCCAATTAATGTTTACAATAATAAATGGCCATCAAACAGGTCGGCCCAAGGAGAATTCAAAATAAAATGAATTTAGCATTAAATGCTTGAACTCAATCCAGGTCAGCCTGGGATCTTCAATACAATTTGGACCAAGGCACAAATTCCAATGTAACCCCATATTAACTGCTTCCTTCCATTCTTATCCTAAGCGCACCTCACCAAGTCAGCCAAGGGGAAGAGTAACATTAATTTCTTTTATAGATTAAACTTCATCTCCTAAGTGTTCAATGACCCAGTCAAACTCAGCCTGCACTCAGCAAAAACCACCATTAATATTCATCATAACATGAAGATTAGAATTAGCCCATCATCAGTAACATATTCATTATCCAAAAAAATCCGAGCAAAGATCAAAATCAACCAAAAAACATCGTTAAATCGCAATCTACACAGTTCAGAATTTCAAGCCAACCGCGAAATCTAGGCCAGAAAGGAATTTTGAGGAAATCTAGGCCAAGCATATTCTAGTGGAAACAACATGAAAAAACCCATAAGTATCATAATTTGAACATTATCAACCAAGAAACAACATGAGATATCTTAAGAGAGCTCAAATTAAACATAAAATGCAGTCATTCGTTAACAAATCATGCTATCTCAAAATTCTTCATTTTCCACCAAATTCCAGAGAAATTCGCACTGGATTTCCGCAAAAGAAGCGATAGCCTGTAGATTTCAGAAAAACAAAGGCACAGACGACTTTCGGGAAAATCCGAAGGGAGCGGAAATCTGCGAAGCATGCTAAACTCCAGAAAACTGTGAAATTCAAGAAAAATAGGAGAAAAATGAAAAGTCGGGAAAATCTGCTAGCGCAGGAAAATCTCAAAGCTGAAAGAAAACCCGAATATCGGCAATCTCACACGATCTTGCTCAAATTGATCGAAGATCACAAATTTGAGGACCCAGGGCATGAAACTAGCCTAACCTAAACCTCCTACAGATCTTCCTTGAATTCTAGGCTCCTTGAAAAGCAAATTAAGATGAAATGGCGATGCCCTAGGCATGAAACCCTAAATTTTAACCATTAGCACATAGAGCAAGCTCGGGACACAGATAATGGCCCACAAGTAAGCTATCTCTAGATGCAAATGAAGGAACAAACTCATAACTTGGTAAACCATAAATAAAGCAATATCACATACCATGAATAAAATGTCAGTTGACTCCAGCAAAGACAAACAGCAAATTTGAACACCCAAGCAAGCAACAACGATGAAAATGACAAGGGAATCACAACCAAATCAATAATTCACAAATTCAGTATACCACAACATGCCAAGTACCCCAAGATCAAATATCCCAACCCAAGAGGACGCAAATGATAAATGATAATGGCATAAACCTCAAAAATAAACCATATTCAAAAAATCGATGGCAAGAAAGAATTCCGGAAAAATCCGGCCCAGGCAAAATTCTGCAAAGACCCAAATTCTCTGAACCACGGTGTAAAACAGACTGAGCCAGACTTCGAGTGAAATCCGAGAAAATCCGGATAGGGCGAAAAATTTTGAAACAAAGCAAAAACCCGAACTTCGCCCAAAACTTAAGATTTTCAATATGCAACTTAGGGGAAATGCCTAAGCAAGTAGGATAAACACTTAAGCTCATGCCAAGGCAATGCAAATCCACAAAATCAAAGGGCCAAATCAATAAGAGCAAAAGAAAATGAGGGTCCCTGCTTTCAGCGGGGCATGTGTGCAAAAACTGCACAACAAATGGCGACTCTGCTGGGAAAATGCTTCAAAGCATTTGATGATGAACAAGAATCATGAACCCAGAATCTCTGGTTTTGATCCCACTATCAGACAAACAAATCAAAATGCAAAGATTAAAGAATCAGAACCAAAGGTAAACTAAACCTTCCATAGACTGAAAAGTGCACATGAGTTCATTTCCCTCCTTGAGCTACTGCAAAAACCAAGTTCAATCAGGTCAAGCTACGTAAAGATTCTAACTTCAAAAGTAACCTAGATAGATCATCGCTGCCAGTCAGGCATCTATATCCCCAATGAGGTTATTGTTGTGACTCTCTTGAACATAGCTCTATTTCCAGCCAGGCGTCTATAGCCCCGATAGAGATATTCAGATACCCCTGATAAGTTGAATTCATTCTTTTGATTTTCAATATTTCACTTTTCTTTTCTTTTGATATTCTTTTCTTTTCACTTTTCTTTTCTTTTGATATTCTTTTCTTTTCACTTTTCTTTTCAACCTGTGAACAATGAAGTTCACACTCAGGGCTGAGAAACACATATGCATTGAAGTAGAAATAAGATTTTAACCTGAAAAGACCTCACAAGGACCCTACCGCAACCTCAAGATTTTTAAGATATATAAGCGATATAAGATTTCAGATTACTTCAAATTAAAATCAAACTAGTGACCCATCTTCCTTAAATCATACATTTAGACTGCATGATGATAGCAAAGATCTCAACCATCCATTCAAGACATGGGATTAAAGTCCATCAAGGAAATACTCAGAACAATCCCAGAAAAAATAATATTTTCTATGCAAGTGCAACACATCCAAAAGAAAACAAGACCTCCAAGGAAAAAGTAGAGTAAAAACACAAAACCGAAAGCAAACCTATACTAACCAAAATAGAACAAAATAAAAGTAGAAAGGGAAACCTACTCTAACCAAAGAAAAACAAAGTAGACAAAATAGAAAGAAAACCCAATCTAATCCTAAAGCAACCTATCCCAACTATATACAAAGAGACTCATAACAACTCATCATCAGTTTTTGTGAACTGAGACCCACCCCCATATGGTTCATCAATGCATGGACAAGCAGCAAGGTAATGGTAAAAGTCCTCAAAAATGCAAATTTATCTTTATATTCAGCAAAATAGACCTCAAAAATGCAGCATTCAAATTCAACCTCATAATCAGGAATAATCAATAACTAAGGTGACTCATTGAAACCATGATCAGTCCATATGCAAGTTGTCTTTCCTAAACTACCATAATCAAATTGATAAGCTTCAGAATTTTTTGCAAGGAAAGAAACAACTTGATTTTGTATTGTTGTAGACCGAATGTGGTATTCATCATTCTTCAATTGTGAATAGCTGATATCTATGTCGTCAAGGGGTCTCCACTAATGGTACAACAATCCTCTCATGTTTGAAACATGCAAAACAGAATTGGATGCATCATTATGTAATGGAATGTGAAATTTAGATTGAACAAATCCATAATTATCAACATGGAACTTTTCACCTGTTGGAGTTTCTTCATGAGGTATCAATGACGAATGTGCAGAAGTATTGTCCTGTACAACAAATTTCTCAACAAGATGTTCATCAGAAGGCATCACAAACTGATCCTTAAACAAATTTTCTCATACAAAAGTGCAATCCATCTCATCAATACTGACTACAACATTACATTCTCCAACATCATTCAAGTTTTCCTGCATATCAATATGAACCACATTAGCTATCACATCATTGATGCATAAAGTTTGTAAATGTTCAGTGCTTAATTCAACAACAAATAGAGGAAAAGTAGAATTTGATAAATGAGAGAACTCCATGAATTCTTCCTCTATTGGCATTAGTTCAGACTCTTGATCATAGTCATCAGGAATGTTGACCGCCCTATTAAATGCTTCCTCATGTTCTTCAAGAAATTCATCAGCAGCTTGTTGGCATTCTTCTATCAGGGAAATGTTTGATGTATTTTTTTGTGTATCCCTCATATGTTGTGGCAGCTGCATTTGTTCTTCCACCTCCTTTATGGCTTCCTAGCACTGGAAGCATGTGAATTTTGAATGCTCTTCCTCATGTATCCTACACCAAGCTGGTAACAACAACTCCTTTAGGCAGACACCATAATTCAGGTTTGACCAATCTCTCTTAATTCTGAAAATAAACTCTTCAAATCTAGTCTGTATTAGATCTTCATCCTAAAAGGGAGGAGCTTGTATGGTAACTCATTTCTCTTGCAACTCATCCTCCACTGCATTCTGAGACATTTGACTAGCCTCTATAGGAACATCCTCCTTGACCTCCATGGGTAAGTCTTCACTTAAATAGTTCTTTGCTAACTCTAATGCCTCAGATTCGTCTTTCTTACACTCAGTCCCTTCTAGAGCCATCTCTACTTCTTGGATTTCAGTTTCATCAATAATTTGAGAAGCAAAGACATCCATGCTTGTGATAAAATCTAATTTATGCTTATCATCTTCAAATACCTGGAAGTTGGTGACATTGTCAGGCACTGAAGGTACTGGGGTTAGCTCCACTGTAAACTTCTTCAATCCAGAAAGAGACAGAGGTTACAATGTACTAGCTGCCTGAGCAAGAGAATCTACCATTTGATTCTTATTGTGTGGTATCAACTGAATGTTGAAGGCATCAAACCCTTCAATAAGGTCCCATACTTTGTGTCTATAATTGGTCATTCTTTTGTCATGACAAGAGTACTGTCTCCTAACTTGCTTAACCACTAACTCAGAATCCCCAAAGACTTGCAAAATCTTGACCTTTTTCTTTAATGCCATTAACAATCCCAAAGCCTTGTACTGTACTACATTATTTGTACAATGAAATTCAAGTCTATGAATAGAAAAGAAAGTCTTACCTCTTGGATTGATTAGCTCAAATCCTGCTCCGGCTCCTTGCTTTGATTTGGATCCATCAACCAACAATTGCAGACTTCCTTGTTATATCTCTTGCACTATTTTTGTTGGATGGTTCTTTAGAAAGCATCACTTTCTTCTCCTTAGGGTCTTCTTGGACATTTTGTATATTAATTTTGACTACTGGAGTGGGGTTGATACACTTCTGCACTTGTTCCAATGTAGTCTGGCATAAGCAACAATCCAGTTCTGAATGAGAGGCATTATGAACCCTACACCAATTTGGCAAAAGAAAATCTCTAAAATTCGTTTCCCTACCCAACTGAATCTGATCCTCAATGCACTTCTGAATGAATTCCTAGAAATTATCCAGTAAACTGAGCTGACTGTCTTCAAGATTATCTTCATTTTCAACTGGTTCTACCAAGGCTTCAGTACTACTGGATTTAGCTATGAGATCAGTAGGCATAGTGTGGAACATAAGGACTTCCTCTACATCTAACTCCTTAAAAGGGGTTGCAACCACATAGTTACCCATACTTACTTCAGATATTAGAATTTCATTGGAAATGTTTTGATACTCTGTAATCATTTATTTCATCTTGGGTTCCCTTTCAATTCTAATCTAGTTTGGCACTCCCTTCCAGGGAAGCCACATATGAGAGTTATCAGTTGATACATATCCATTCAAGGCCCTGGTAAAGTCTCTTCCCAAATTCAGGCCATAGGCGTAAGGTATATCAGCTACCTGTGTATTGATAACTTGTTGAATCCTAGAATCAGAAGCAACCTGCATATGAATCATGTTTAATTCCCCTACAACATTAACTTCATTTTTATCCAATTGTGTAACTTTCTTTTGGGAATCAGCAGGAGTAATACCCAAAGATCGACAAACACCAAAGGGCATCACATTGGTGGAAGCACGTAAATCTAATAAGCAATTGTGCAAGTGCTTACCAAATATACGGACCAAGATCAGGAATGGAGGAGCCTCTGCTTTCCCTTGAAATAGAGTTAAGGGAGTATCTACTTGAGCAACCTGATTCCTATCTTTCTCTTTTCGTTTATCTCCAGGAGGCACATGAACTTGATTATGAGTCTGATTTTTCCTTCCTACTGTTTGAGAGCTAGATACTTTATTGATACTTTCACTAGCTAATCTATCTTGTGATATAGAATTTGCATTATAAGCTCCTAGAACTGCATTCCTAATGGTTGGAACTCTCAATAACTCAAATGCAAAGAGACTTACCTTTAGCTTCTTGATCTCTTTTGCAACATATATGGCCAATTGATCTTCACTCAGATCAGCAGGGGTCTCTTTTGGATAGTCCACCACCCTGTCTTTGCTTGCTTCAATACTCCTTCCTTTTGACATGTCCATCTGTGCTTGTCCTTCCTTTGAAAAATACTGCTTAGACACATGAGGGTATAATGGATTATTGTTGGCATTAGGATATGGACGAGTGGTGAAGTTGTTTGGAGGGATGGAAGTGGTGAAGGGGCCTCCAGCCTGTGGATGTCTGTGGCATGTCTCTCAAATCATACTTCTTGGCAAGCCTCTGGAATGTTTGTACCTCTTTGACATAAGCTTCTTCTTCATCCAAGGGGCCATTTTCATTTACTGGATTTTCATCAAACAATTGTGAAATCTCATCTCCATTGCACACTTGATCTACGTCTTCCTTGAGCTGGTTTGACTCTTCTTTAGGCACATTGTCTTTGCTCTGTGGAAAGGGAGCATGATTCAGGACCATTACTGGTGAATCATAAGGAATAGATGGTACCATTTCCTGACTACTTGAATTGTTCTCCACTTCATACTAGAAGATTGAAGATGTTGTCTGGAACTCTTGGCAATCTAACTCAAAATGTTGACTTGTTTTGTGGAGCCTACAACATCCTGATAAATTAGCTTCAACTAAATATACACCAATACGAGGTTTCTTTTGGATGATTGGATAATTGACTATTTGATCCAATGGGGAGGGGACTCCTCCATTGTTAGGCCTCATATTCCAAGTCTCATTCTATCTGGGTGGTTGTCTCCTGTCAAACCCTTGTCCACCACCTTTCCCTCTATCAAAGTTTTGGCCTAAGGATTGTCCTTTATCATAATTTTGTCCTTTGTCATTGTTATATCCTTTTTCATTACTATATCCTCTTTCAAGACGTTTCCCTCTATCAAAGTGTTGTCCTTGTTGATTTTCTCAATTTTCTCTACTTTGATTGGACTGCATATTTCTCTGAGTAGCTTGCAACTGACTATTCTAGTTCCTCAAGTAAGTCACCTCCATATTCAGCTTCTTCACTTGTTCGGACAATTCATCCAGTCTCTCTTGGTTAGTATTTCTATATGGAGGTTGGCTCACATTATTTTGGGAATATCCTACTGAAATTTTGGTATTTAATGATTGGTTCAAAACTTCAGAATTTTGCAGATATGGGGGATAGTTAGCATGAGATTGTGGATGCAAAGGTTGATTCACATTTTGCTGAGGATAGCTAACTGTAGGTGGCATTTGACTCACCAGAGGCCCTGGGTGAGGGACCATAGGCAACTAAGGGACCAGATTCATAATTGGAGTATGATTATTGAGAGCCTGATTGAGAGCTGGGATCTGCCCAGGGTGAGTAGCGGGTCCTAATGACGGTAAAGGTCCAAACAAATATTGTCTTAAGGTAGTGCTAACCTTCATAGCCTCTGCATATGCATCAAGTAGGGTATTAGGAGGATTGTTTCTCCATTTCATGAAGGTGGCTGTTAGGCTATCAAGACCTTCATAATAAACCTCTAAAGTAGTGGCATCATCAACAGCATAGGGGGCCTACAGTCGAGTATAGGCACTATGAAACCTATTATTAAAGGACCCTATAGGCTCATGTACTTCTCTTTTAACATTAGTGAACTAAAGATAGAGCTCATTGGGACTAATGGGAATCCTAAACTTTTGCAGGAATGCAGCCTCTAGCTCAATCCAATGCTGGATAGACCCAGCAGGTAAGTGATTATACCAATATAATGCATCTTCTCCTAAGGAATAAGGAAAGAGCCTACATGCTACATCCTCATGATTGATTCCCCTATCCTTTAGGCTAGTCTGAAAGATCCTAATGTGTTCCTCAATAGTTCTATTGGGATCATTAACATGGAACTTTGAATAAAAGTGCTCAAGGTTCTTGGGCATGACATTGTAATTAGCAAAACTCAATGGAGATAGGTTGTTAGCTAGGAAAGCCATTGGTGGATATGGGGGTGGTAATGGCTGATTTATGGCTAGCTGAGGTTGTGGAATGGGAATGTCCTCAAATGAAGATGAAGATGAACTTGATGAAGATAAGAATGATGGAGATGATGGAGGTGGTTGGGTGGATGATGATTCTCCCCTTCTGCTGGTCCTTCTTGACCTAGTAGGGATTGGTAATTCTTGAAATTCCTCCTCTCCTGGAGTAGATCTGGTTCTTCTTCTGAATCTTTCAAGAGAGATAGCAGACAAAATTCGATTTAGCTTAGCTTATTCAATCCCTCCTTCTAATTCCAATCTATTGTTGTTGTGCAGAAAACATCATCAATAGATAACTATGAAGAGCCTTGACACCTTTGACAAATGTGTCATGTTGGGTTATAAAGGTGCACCATCGGGTTGCAAAAGTGTCACATTAAATTGTGATGATTTTTTTCTCCTAACTTCTAGCCTACATTTATCTATTTCAAAATGTGTGAAAGAAAAAATTAATGTGGTACATACTAGGGCACCTAAGATGGTTGGTCTCTGGAACTGACGGACCTGGTCAGCATAGTGTATGTTTCGAACAGCATGTGTCATGGTAGTAGTGTCTTTGTAGGATCTAAAAGCATAAATCTCTCAAGGGCTCTTTGAAATTACGAAGCTAAGTATGAAAATGAGATTAAAATTTACCCAAATGAACATATATGCATAGAAAAACCTATGGTTTCACCCTACAACTTATTTTTCTAGCCTTGGCTATCAAACCTAATCAATATTGAGGCTTTCTATGACTTATTTTTTATCCTCTTCTATTTAGCATAACTACTCTCATAACCTTGTTGCGGTCTTGACCCAAAATAAATTTTGGTCAATCTCTCGAGAGGGTGGCACACCAACATTCCTTCATCTACTAGGGAAAAATGGGGCATCAGGTTAAATTAGGAGAATTTAAAAAAAAAATCCGAGCAACATCAGGTCTTTGAAACAACGCAATAGGTACATTGCTTGAAAGAGGGGTAAAATGTAGACACCTAAAATTTCCCTAAGCATATCACACATCTTGATTTCACTTACTAATATCATTTTCCTCATTTATCACCCTAATTCCTCCATCTAATTAAATATTTTTCAATTATTTAGTTAAATTCACTTTATTCTCCTATTAATGAATAATTAAGGTTATTTGATTAATTCATCATTTTCATGCTAATAATCCCTCTTGATAAAATAATTCCCAATTATTTAATTAAAAATATTAATTCCCCTCATCCTCACAATTAAATGATTTTCATAATTATTTAATTGATTAATTTTCCTCCAACCCTCCAACTTGCACAAATAAAATTCCCTATTTAAATTCAAACTCTTCCCTCCAATTCAAAATATCTCCAACCTATTTTCATGAAATTAGGGATATTTTGAGCCCTCATGAATTCTCAACCATTGATCTTCCTTGATCCAAACTCATCTCCTTGATTTCCTCCCATCTATTGATTCTTAGATCGAATCTCAACCATTGATCAAAATTTCCAAAATCTATAAAACAAGCCTCCATCAACATGAAAATTATTCACAATCCTCATAAGCGTAGGCACTCTATATTTTTTGAGATATTTCTTAAGCATTTTGAGCCTATTTTATGAATCACACCTCTCATATCAATCTTTTGCAACATGGATTATGCACAAATTGAGCAATCAACATCACAACTATGCATCAATCCACAATGGGATAGGTCTACACTTCCTAAAACTTATTTAATTGCTTTGATTTATGTTCAATTTCTTAGATTAAATCATTTATATGTTTTGCATAATGAATTTCATTGTGTATGGGTTTGTATGATCTCAATTGTGTGAGTTATCATTGTTTTTAGGCTCTAATTTCATCGTTCATGCTTACTTAAATCCCCTACGACAAATAGTTATAACACACACATACCAAAAATTAAAGAAAAAGATAATTTTAGTGATGTTGATTGTTGGATCCCCAAGATAATCCTACATCAACATTTACTTTACATTCATTTTTTTCTCATTTAGTACACATTTAGTTTTCTAATATTAGATGTTCCATAAAAACCCTACTAATTCAATATCTTAATAAATATACTATATTTAATAATAGTTTCAATAGAAGCTATCATTTATTCCATATCTACATATTATACTTGTATGAGGCTTTCCTATCTCTATTTAAAAATATTTTAATCCCTTGATTCCTTTTTTTTTATCTTTTCAAAGGATTTCAAGCTTTTCTCCCACTATGTTTAACATCCAAAAAATATATAGCTTATTCCCTCACACATATTTTCATAAGTATACCAAATATATAGACACATAGTTCCCATTTTCATTGATCAAATAGCACTAATTTCATGTGATTCTTCTTTAAGGATAGATATAGAGACTCAAAATTCTACTTTAATTACTTCAACTACAAGCATAAGGAGAAAATGTGTGCAATAATTAATGACCAAGATTCCTTACATATTGATCTCTCTTAGATAACTTCACTATTTTAGAATTTCTATGAGAAACTCTTCAAAGAGGAAAGTCATTAGGAGGACATATGAGATACCCTTGAATAAATTGTCAAAGATTGAATCCTTAAAAAAAATGATCCTAGCTACTTCTCTAGTTTTTTTTAACTAAATCATTTCCTTTGAAGAGATTGAATGTACCCTCTTTTCTATGACACAAAATAAATTCCTAGCATAGAGGACTAAATGGAAATTTGGAGAGAGTTATAGAAGTCAAACAAAATAAATTTATAAGGAAAATAACATTGCTTCTATTCTCCTCTGTTATTCAATACATTTTACATATTTATAGGAGTTGCATGTCTTATATTATAGGGAACCTCCTATAACAAATCCCTTACATAGATAATTATGAGACTAGCAAATAAACAAACTCCTAAATATATGAGTTGTTTAAAAACTCATAATACAAATAAACACTCCCAATTAATAATTAAATTGTACTAACAATTATGGGAATGATGTAATATTACCAACAGCCCCCTTATTACATCATTCTTCAAATTGGGATAGGTGGACTAACAACACTTGATGAAAAAATTTAGTATTTCATCAACAATAAATGGTATAAGTAGGGACATACACATCTACTCAAGATAAAAAATAGTTGAACTCACCTCACTATGCTTCTAAAATTTATCCAAGGATAGGGATAAACACATCTATCCATGGAACCAAGGATATAGACTAACACATCTATCAAAATTCATCTAATAAGTTTAGATGGGAACAAATATTTCTATTCAACATCAAATTTATGAATAAGGACGCACTTATTCTCATAACACTTATGATAGGAAATAAACACATATAATCACAATCACTCAACAAATGTGATTGGGGAAATACACAATCACAAATATAAATTTGAGAACTAAGTTCTCGTTGTCCCATCTGAATCCATCATTATAGATCTTTTTCACCTTGATCACAAATAATATGAGATGATTGCCACTACCACCTAGAAACCAATATTAGATTTAGTTCTTTTGGAAAAAGTAGTTTTTCCAGTACAATAGTTTGCAACTTTGTCGCTAATGACTAAAAATAATTTGTTGAATGTCCTCCAACCTCCTATGCATTCATCCTCTATTTGGTTTTATACTTAGGAAATTCATCTTTGAATCTCAATTTTAGAATTCCTCCCCACAATATGGTCACATACGAGTGATAGTGTGTTCAGTTACAATTGAGATATTTTTATTTTTTATTACTTTTTGACACTTTTGAATTTTGACATATATACCTTTGGTGACATGATAATTAACAAACAATAAAAATGGACCCTATTTTTAGAAAAAATGATATAGCTTGACTTTGAATTCTTTCACAACATACAATAGTTCATTGGAATTTTAGATGATGACACAAAACATCTCTTAAGAATGAATAATGAATTTGTATAGGAGTGAATTTGCACTCCGTGCGCAAATTCCCCTTTTTCCCTTCTCCACTTTAGAAATCCAAATTTAGAGGCTAAATTCCACATAATCCTATTGCCTTCATTCCACTTGGTTCCTGTTTTGAGCGTCAACAAAGGAATAACTATTGGGGATGCCTGTGTGACGCACTTACGTTCCTGGCATATTCTTGCGGCTGGAGCCTGTAGAGGCGTTACACTTCTCATTGGTGGTCAACTTGTAACGCCCTCTTCAGACGACCATCCCGAATATGGTTGTTTTCTTCATTATTTCCTTCAAATTTACTCCTCCTACATGCATTTCATCTTCTACAATCTTCTAAGAATTCAACTCAACTTCTACACACTCTCTTGCACTCACTTCTTAAATTCCCAAGCACTTTTAGCAATGCTTTTGCACTCCATAGCAGCAACAACATCACTCCATCAATTTAGTAGAGAAAGTGTGGGACAACACCATTGTAGCAGTGGCTTGAGTACTCTCATTTTCTCCCCAATTAGCCTTGAGTGCTCTTGGTGGAGGTGGTAAGTTTTCTACTCCTCTCCTCTATTACTTGGTTGAGTAGCACTTTCACTATTTTGTAGTGTTTTAGTGTTCTTTACTTCATTCCTTCTTTATCACACTATTTCTCCATCATTTCAAACTTGGTTGTCCATGGAGATAGAAAAACAAAAGTGGGGGTCTAACTAAGGTGGACCCCTTAACAGCCCCAACCAAATTTCCCTCTTCTTTGTGTATAGGTGAACGTGCTACTAGGAGCTAGCTGGCGAACGAATTCCTTTGTGAGATTATTCTTGCCACCCTAACTCTTGTGTATTTACTTTATCATATTAGATAATATCTTGTCTACTTCATAGCATTGTTTTGGCCCTTTGGAAGTGGTTAGCTAGGTCATAAGTTTGTTTTCTAGAGTTTAACCTCATCTCTTTAGTCCTCTCGTCATGTAGACACTAGCGCACTTGAAAGATACTAGTGTGTCATGCTATTGTCTCAGGACCACACTTTCATCCTTGGTAGAGAGATTCCTGAGGCGTAGTGTTGAACCCAAAAACTAGCTCGCCTAGCCCCATTATGTGTTTTGGGTCTAAAGAGACATTTAGGGACTTTATAGTCCTCATCATTCTCGTCCCACATTTCCTAACACCCCGTTAAGCTGAGGTAAGTTAGGGAAGCCTTCCATGTTGGCATATGGCTTCTGGTGTTGTCATTGATGGCAACCTAAGTCATTGATCCGATCTACACTTTAGTATCTATCCATACCGGGAGATAGAGTAAAGAATAGGGTATCTGACTGAAGTTGAATTTGTCAATCCATTTGCATTACCAATTTTGTTAGTTTGGGTTGTGGATCTCAGGGAAGGTCATTTGGTATCTAGAATATCTTATTCTTGAGTTTTGTGTCATCACATCAATTGGTGTACAAGTTAGGAGATCCGGTTAATTTATTTTCTATCTAACAGTGCTAGAAGGCTGACTAAGTGAATGTGGCATGTTGCCAATGTTCGAGGCAAAAAAATTTGAAGTATTTTTTAGTTTGAGGATTTTGTTTTGGGTCCTCACTATGTTTTGGCTAACTTTGGTGGATATGCATTGAATATTATTCATGATTTGAGCTGATGGTTTGTACATATTTTTATGTTTTATTGAAGCTAGCATAAAGCGATTAAATCCTTAGTAGCGGATATATATAAGTGATTGATTATATCATTTTGGCATGTGCTCGAAGTGTGTTGATGTGTGTTGCAAATTTCAGAGAGATTGTAGAGTGATTATGCACATTTTCACTTGTGCAATAAGGATTTTGTGACGCGAGTTAGAGCATAACAAAGCAGAAGAGTAGAATTAGACAAAAGGTCAAGAATGCAGTTGATGAGCCTAACCAAAACTATAATAAGGAATTTGTAGATGCTACTTTCTCAATTCAATCCTTTGGATGTAATTCAAATCTTTTGTAAGGCAGTGTGCCTTTCTTTTTTTGAGTTGTGAGCTCTAGGTAGTGTGTCTGAATGCAAGTGCATTCCCATTTTGTAAACTTTCATTTTGAGTATACTCAGATAATATTGTGGATTGAACTCCACCGTGGTTTTTCCCCTAACAGGGTTTCCATGTAAAAATCGTTGTGTTATGGTGTTGTGGTTATTTTTCTTATATTCATGCATCTTCCTTTTGGTTGAATGTTATAACTACTTTGAAGACCATATTAATTAAGTTAAAAATAGCAAAACACTGATTCACCCCCCTCTCAGTGTTCCTTGATTACAACAATTGGTATCAAATACTAGTTCCTTAGAAGAAGTTTAACAACTTGAGGTGGATCTTAGAATGTAATGGACTCTGGTAGTCTTCAACAGCAGCTTTTGGTGGCATTGATGATCTTGATCAGTCATAAGCGGAAGTCCAGGAATTGAAAGCAAATCTTAAGGATGCTGAGAAATTCATTCAAACTTTGAAGGATTAGATTATTAAGTCTAGGGAGAAGAGAAAGGTTCTGTATGACCAGATTAAGAAAAAAGAGAGGAAAAGCATGGATGATGTTCACCTGAATCAAAACTTGAAGGAAATAACTAAAGAATGTGAAAAGCTTGCCAGAGACAATGCTACCCTAAAGCATGAGATGGAAACTATGGTGATGAAGTTGACTAAGGAGATTGAAGAGAGAAAGAAAAATGAGAAGAATCTTGCTCAGTCCTTAAAAGAAAGATCTGATGAATGTAGTAGAATTAATGGAGGATTCATTCAATTGGAGATTGAACTGCAACAATCTAGAAACAATGAAGAAGAGCTTGAAAGACATATTGTTATTCTCAAGGATGAACATTCTACTACAAATGAATACAAGGAGAAGTTCAAATTAGCTCAATTAAGCTTGATGAGTTGACTCAAGGTTAGAAGAATGGAAATGACAAGCAAGGTCTTGGATATGAGAAAGGAGAAAGTTTTAGATCTGGACAAAGGAATTTCAAGCAAGGAAATCAGATGAACAAAGCAAAAAGGCATCCGGTAAGACAACCTAATGCTCAAAATTTTAATGGGTACTATTTTTCTTGCAATAAATTTGGTCATGTGGCTGCTTAATGTAGAAGTAAAATGAAATCAAGTGATCCATCATTCCCTAATCGGTGTTTCAATTGCAATAAGTTTGGCCATAAGTCAATTGAATGCAGAAATATGTCAGACAATCTTGTCAATAGAAGGAATGTTAAATGTTATACCTGTGGAAGATTTGGGCATATTGCTAACCAATGCAAATCAAGAAGAAATCAATGGAATGATTGGTCTAGGCAAGGAAATGTTTTTTGTTACAATTGCAACAAATACAGTCACATTGCAAGATCTTGCGAAAACAAAAATATGGATAGAAAAGGTCTGACATACAATACACAGAAAGATGATAAAGGAAAATGGAAAGTGATTGTGGATGAAATAAGAGATCAAATGAAAAATACATGGGTAAGAAAGAGCAATTCTATTGCAAGAAATGAACCAGCACCAAAACTAGCTTCCAGTAATTCCTCCGAGAATTGATTTCAGGCCATTGGCCTAGGGGGATTTTTTCAAGAAAATCCTTTTCCCCTATCGGTAGTTGATGTCGAAATGTGGAAAATTATCAACAATTGTATTAATGATTTACAGATAATGTTGTAACAGTTGGAGAGAGTGTTTATGCAGATTTGAAGGTTCACAGAAGATTTATCTTTCACAATGTATGGAAACAGGCTATCTGGAAAACGTAGGGAAAAAATAAATTATTACAACAAAAGGTTAAGTGTGTGAGTTATAAAAAGCAAGTTGGCACCCTTATTTTTCACTTTATATCGAAGAAAAGAAGAAGGAGAGCACTTTGCATCAGAATTTTGAAAGCGTGGAGATAATTCAAGGGTAGAACCCTAACCCATCAAGTACTTCAATTGCATTGAGAAATTTCTATTTAATTTGGTGTGCGGTTGAAGAACTTCTTTGGTAGAATCAAGACATAAGTACGGAAGGTAAAATGGAAAAAATCAAAGGAATTATAAACCTAGATGATTATAGCAATGAGAAGATTAGAGTTGTAAGAAACATGTTGTCACATGACGAATTGAAATGGCTGAAAGAAGCAAAACATAAAAGCTTGGATATTTGGAGTGAATTCCCCTATTTCAAAAATACAAAAATCATTGGGTTTATTCTAGACAGATTGAATGACGATATTCTAACTCTGGATAAACCATACCATGTCTCGAAAGAGGTGATTGGAACTGTAACTAGATTATGCAAAGTTGGGGATGTGCCGAGAAAGAAGTCAATCTGAAATAAAGAAGTCAAAACCCTAACTAGAGTAACTAAAGATCAAAGGGCATTAATAATCTCAACAATTAGAGATTCAGTGACAAGGTACATTGTGCATGGAGTGTCCTACAAAATATTTTTAAGAAACATAGAAGTTGCAACTTCAGCAGGTGTTGTTTACATTTCACACAAGATGATAATGGAAGATCAAGATTTTGACCTTTGTGGATTAATGAAAGATCAATTGATGGAGAACATACAATTGACAAAGAAGAAAGATTACCCTTTTAGGTTTGGTACTTTAGTTATATGTCTTGTGATGTATTTTTTGAATTGCTTACCACTAAACAACGACGTAATATGGGAAGAGAGTGAACTAGTTTGCAAGAAAATTTGCATACACTCTAGCAATTTGGCAAACTGTGATCAAGTATATGAAAGTTTCTTTAAAGGTTTTCTAAGAAATTTTGGCTCAATTGGTATTCCCATTTCGGCAAGGGCACTTGAATTTGGTTCCTCCTCCGGTGAGATGGAGAGAAAGAAGAAAAGATCAAAAGAAATTGGTGTATGTACTCCACCAACATGCAAGGCTCCAAGAGTTGAAGGGAAAATAAAAGAACTGGAAATAGTCAAACCGGAACAAGAAAAGGAAATGACAGAAGAAAGTGAAGAAAAAGGTGATTTAACCAAAGAAGAGCTATTGCAGCTTATTCATGAGGAAGATGGAATGCAAAAAATAGCAAACATATGGTCTATCATACCTTCATATTAGTAGGACATGATTTTAAACATACTAGATGCTCATCTTGTGCACAACCATATTAAATTAGAGAGTTTACAGAATACATTGCCAGAAGAGATGATTGAATGCATCAAGGAAATCATGGACTCTGAGTCTCAGAACAAGGAAGAAGGAGAAATAATTCTACACTTGAAGAAGTAGTACAAATTATCACTCACCAAGCTAAAAAGGAATATGAATCAACTAAGGAAATGCATAAACACAGCAAACAACATCTATAACTATTGTCTTCGATGGCCTCATGCAATCGGCAAGTACAAAGAAAAGTTGGAACAAATTGAAACAGAGTTGAACAGTATTGGACAAGATTTTAACATGTTTCAGGATCAAGATGGTGCAATTATTAGAAGGATTCAAGAATTACAGACAGAGCATACAAATGTTCAAAACTCTAGAAATAGGATTGTTAACACCTTTTGGAAAGTAAAGGACATAACAGAATGCAGACTGGAACAATTAATTGAGATACTGAGGAAAGGAGAGATATTAGAAGAAGCCATCATCATTCTAGAATCCCTCATAAAGATTATCAACCTGACATCTAAAAACAATAGCATGGTCATAATCATCGGGATTGCAGTAGAAGCATGGAAGAATTTTCTTCTAGAGATGAAGGAAAAATACAAAATAATTTTCTAACACAAGTAGCGGTTGTATTTCTTCAAATTTTTGAACCAGTTTTTGAATAAGTAAGTTTTTGGTTACACTTCAAAAGGGAATACTGTAGGAAAATATTTTATTATCTATTTTTCATTGATTTCAAAGGGAGAGAGAGAGAGCAATGAAAAATGCCTTATCAAATTTAGGGGGAGTTGTGTTAGCTATGACTTTTTGAAGTCTTAAAGAATTGCAGTATGATGGTTCTGACACATAGTCACTTTTCACTAAGTGTTGCCATCAATGCCAAAGGGGGAGATTTTTTCCATATGCCTTTTGGTGTTGTCATTGATGGCAACCTAAGTCATTGATCCAGTCTGCACTTCAATATATTTCCATACTAGGAGATAGAGTAAAGAACAGGGTATCCGACTGAAGTTGAATCTGTCAATCCATTTGCATTACCAATTTTGTTAGTTTGGGTTGTGGATCTCAAGGAAGGTCATTTGGTATATGGAATATCTTATTCTCAAGTTTTGTGTCATCGCATCAATTGGTGTATGAGTTAGGAGATCCGGTTAATTGATTTTCTATTTAATAGTGCTAGAAGGCCAACTAAGTGAATGTGGCGTGTTACGGATGTTCGAGGCAAAAAAATTTGAAGTATTTTTGAGTTTGAGGATTTTGTTTTGGGTCCTCACTATGTTTTGGCCGACTTTGGTGGATACGCATTGAATATTATTCATGATTTGAGTCGACACTTTGTAAATATTTTTATGTTCTATTGAAGCCGACATAAAGCGATTAAATCCTTAGTAGTGGATATATATAAGCGATCGATTATATCATTTTGGTGTGTGCTCAAAGTGTGTTGATGTGTGTTGTGAATGTCAGAGAGATTGTAGAGTGATTATGCACAGTTTCACTTGTGCAATAAGGATTCGGTGATGCAAGTTAGAGCATAATAGAGTAGAAGAGCAGAATCAGACAGAAGGTCAAGAATGCAGTTGATGAGCCTAACCAAAACTGTAATCAGGCATTTGTAGATGCTACTTTCTTATTTCAATCCTTTAGATGTAATCCAAATCTTTTTTAAGGTAGTGTGCCTTTCTTTTTTTGAGTTGTGAGCTCTAGGCAGTGTGTATGAATGCAAGTGCATTCCCATTTTGTAAACTTTCATTTTGAGTATACTTAGATAATATTGTGGATTGACCTCCACTATGGTTTTTCCCCTAACAAGGTTTCCACATAAAAATCCTTGTGTTATGGTATTGTGGTTATTTTTCTTATGTTCATGCATCTTCCTTTTGGTTGAATGTTATAAGTGTTTTGAAGACCAGATTAATTAAGTTAAAAATTGCAGAACACTAATTCACCCCCCCTCTCAGTGCTCCTTTATTCCAACATTCCACTCTTAGCTCTCCATGACCTAGGGCCTTTAACATGGTTGGTCCCCTACCTTACATTTTTGGTGAACCCAACGTGAAACATTTTGGTTCTATTTTTTGATACTAAAATTTCCTTTCCTCATATTCTAGGAGTGTTGTAGGTGTGAGTGTTGTGAGGCTGTTACCTTACAACCCAACCTATGACCCCTAGTTGGCATAGTTGGAAGGTTTTGAAGGTGTTGCATAATGAAACCTTAATTGGCTCACCATCTTATCCTTTTTCCTTTAGGGACTATGTGAGAGTATCTTCTAGTATGTGTAATGGTTTCCTTCTTGCATCAACCTATCCCCTCTACGCATCCTATGGACAATGGTACTGGCATAACCTTCACTTCACAAGACCTGTTGATGGGTTTTAATATGGAACCATCTCCTCTCTACATCCCTACGTGGATCAACGAAAATATCATATAAGGTTTTCTCGTTGATCTGACATCACAGGTAAACATCATAACTGAGGAGATCATGTTGATTAACTTCTTACATAAAGATGGGTATGATGCACCTGCGAGCACCATCTGCATGTACGACAGACTTTCCAGGCCCCCTTAGGGTAGTATTGTCCTATTGGTCTTGGTCATACCTAGATTCATGAAGCTCCTATTTGAAATTATCCCTAGGTCAGAACTTTTTAGAGTGAAGTTGGGTATCCCTTGTTTAGCGGCTATGAGTGCGGTACCCTCAATCGTGCATAAATGTTTAAAATTTATCCACAAGGGTTTCGTACATGTAATTCATGACGTTAGTTACAAACTATTGGTTGCTCGTGGTAGCTACTCCTTGGACTACTCTTGGCCTATGCTTATTGGTACAAACCTCCTACACCAAACATATTAAAATTATAAGAAAGGGTGCCTAAGGCCGAAAGTGAGATACCCTCCATCACCTTATGTTGTTTCACATAGGGCTTGCTGAAAAGCTAACAGTGATGTTGCTAAGGCACGTAGAAGGGAAGAAGAGAAGCGGTCTTGAGATCCTCCTTCTTTGTTTTTCACTGTTTAGCCTAATGCTTCTTCTCGCCCCACTGAGATGACATCGGATTCTATTCCACATTTACAAGAGAATCCTATGGTGCCCGCTTGGTGAAAGCCCAAGTGCCCCATGTTCGAGCATCTTTTTTTTCCTACGGAGCCTAGGCCCGTTCAATATAACAGGAACAAAGGTCCCCATGGAGAGTCCTCTTTTTCTCGACCTTCACGGACTCCTACCACTCCTGCTCCCAAAGTAGCAAGCAAGAAGAGGCCTGTTGTCAATCCACTCGCGCTAACTCCCTCTAATGTTCCTCAACTTGCTCCTCCTACTCCCATTTAGGATTCCATTCCTCTGTTGGAAGTGGCTATAGTGGACACTCCCATGGCCAAGCTGGAGCCCTCTGTTCCTTTGCATCCTCTGGCCTCTAGCTGAAAGAGTCATAAAACCCTCCTTGCATGCAAGCGCAAGCACCAAAAAAAGGCTCTTCTAGCTGAGCAAGCCACCTCATAGAGGAAGGAAGAAGAAATGACCATCCTTGCTTTAGGGCCTCCTATAGCGTCTTCCTCTCTCCTTCCCTCTGCTTCCCTTTAGTCTAGTTCTGCATCACTTCTGGCTTCCGCTACAAGTACGAATACACTTGACCCCAAAGGAGTGCAGGTTTTCATCACTCCTTCAGTGGAGCCACCTTTGCTAATGTCTATTTTGGATGTCCCACCTTTCCCGAGACCCATAGATATGATGAACACCTCAGTGGTGTCTACTACAGTTTTATCCTCCTCCTCTTCCTCTACACCTCTTACCTCATCTATGGGGAGCTCACATCCCTAGATGAAGAAAAAGGTGGAGGGTAGTTCCTCCTACAATGAGGAATGAAAGAGGATCCCACCTTCTTCACAAGGTGGTCTCATGCTGACTTGTTCTATCCTAGTGATGGAACTAGTTCTAGCTTCCCTTGAGTTCATCACTACTCTTGAGTCATTCAGCGAGCCTAGCAGTGAATCTTAAGTGCAACCTGCCCTATCCATTGAAGTTAAACATGGCACTCTTGTAAGGTGCATGTTTAACTCTATGGATGAAGTTTTGGCCTTTTCAGTGATCATGAAATCACTGACCCTAGCTCCACAAGAGCTCAGTGGAGAGGACCTTGCAGGGCCCTCTTCCTTAGCCCTTGTTTCGGGAGGGTCGAAAGTTCCTCCCCTTAACATTACACCATTGTAGGCTTGTCCTCATTCCCCCTACGATGATCTAGAGTGGGAAGTGAATGACCTCTTGGTCGATCAGTGTTAGGGGAGGTCCTCTTCTTGATCTTTAGATTAGATGTGTGTGTGTTTTGTGATGTGATTCCCCCATGATCATGTTATGTGTGCCTGATGACCCTTGACTCCCTTGTCAGTGCTTGGATACATGCATGGTTTTTGTGTCATAAACCTTCCTCTATTTTTATCATCATTCTTCCATGTTTATGTTTGATTTTTGGTAAATTGGGGATGATGCAAAGCGTTGGGGGAATTTAGGCTTCCCTTCCATGTTGACCCAATTTTTTATTTTTATTTTTTCTTCTCGTGCTTTCTTCGCATGGTCTAATATAGTAGCGAGTTGATGGCAATTCATTTATATACTATTACTATACATATATATATATATATGAGCAATTTTGACCCCGAAATATCAAGCTACCCCTATGCCCTTTGTTTGTATTTTTCTCTTTTGCTTCCTCTTTATCTTTCTCCCTTCTTTGCTTGAGTTATCCCTTTCATGTGTGACAACGCCGCTTCTACAACATTTTTATTTTTGCAAAATTCATTCGTTGTCAACAAATATTTTCTTGGAAATCCTTATAAACATTCATTTTTGAAAACAACATTCAGAATTAGGAATCCTTTTGAAAGAACTTGAGAATTTTCCCCTGAGGTGGGAGTAGCTATAACCTTCCCCTCACGTGGGGGCATTCTCTTTCTTTATGAGGTGATTCCTTGATGATGGATCGATTCAAGAAAGAAAACATTTGCTTTCGAACTGTGCATCCCTTGAGTGGACCTCTTTGAAAGCTTTCCAACTTGTTGACGATCTATATGACTATCTGCTTACTTTCCTACGTGGCTACTATCTAACATGTTCTACCTGCGGATAGACATGTCGCTTTGAAAGTGCGCATGTAAAGCCACTTCTTGACTCTATAGAGTTCACTTTCTTGGGTTTCCTCCATGTGAGAGATCTTGGGGGATACCTCCCTGCAGGTCTAAGAACCTATAGGGAACTTCCTTTGAGCTTCCTCCATGTGAGAGATCTTGGGGGTCGCTCCCCTATAGGTTTGTGGGTTTGTAGGGAACTTTCTTGGGGTTTCCTTCATGTGAGAGTTCTTGAAGGATACCTTCCTTGCAAATCTGTGGGTCTATAAGGCACTTTCTCGGCTTCCTCCATGTGAGAGATCTTGGGAGATGCCTACTTGCAGGTTTGCAGACCTGTAAGGTACATTGTCTTAGTTTCCTTCATGTGAGAGATCTTGGAGGATGCCTTCCTTGTAGGCCTGAGAGCCTATGAGGCACTTACTTCTTGGGGCTTCCTCCATGTGAGAGATCTTGGGGGTCACCTCCTCATAGGTCCACGGGCTTGTAAGATGCTTTCAGCTTCATAGTTTTGAGAAGATATGAAGTCCTTTGCTTTGCCTACACCTTCAGGTTCGTCAAATCATGGTCTACTTCCTCGATGGTTTAGGTATACATTTCTAACCCTACTATTCTTCGATCTACTTTATCAAAGCACTCATCAGTATTCGTGCTCGCTAAAGTGGGGGAAAAATGTATAGGAGTGAATTTGCACCCCATGCGCAAATTCCCCTTTTTCCCTTCTCCACTTTAGAAAACCAAATTCGGAGGCTAAATTTCACATAAGCCTGTTTCCTTTATTCCACTTGGCCCCTATTTTGAGTGTCGATAGAGGAATAACTGTCGGGGACACTCGCTCAACGCATAGAAATCTGCATGGCATGCTTACATCCCTGGAAGATTCTTGTGGCTAGAGCCTACAGAGGTGTTACACTTCTCATTGGTGGTTGACTTATAATGCCCTCTTCGGCCAAACAACCTGAATATGGTTGTTTTCTTCATTCTCTCCTTCAAATTTACTCCTTCTACATGCATTTCATCTTCTACAATCTTCTAATCATTCAATTCAACTTCTACACACTCTCTTGCACTCACTTCTTGCATTCCCAAGCACTTTTAGCAGGACTTTTTCACTCCATAGTAGCAACAACATCACTCCATCAATTCAATAGAGCAAGTGTAGGACAACACCATTGCAGTAGAGGCTTGAGTACTCTCATTTTCTCCCCCATTAGCCTTGAGTTCTCTTGGTGGAGGTGGTAATTTTTCCACTCCTCTCCTTTATTACTTGGTTGAGTAGCACTTTCACTATTTTGTAGTGTTTTAGTGTTCTTTACTTCATTCCTTCTTTATCACACTATTTATCCATTGTTACAAACTTGGTTGTCCATGGAGGTGGAATCACCAAAGTGGGGGTCTGACTGAGGCAAACCCCTTAACATCCCCAACCAAATTTCCCTCTTCTTTGTGTGTAGGTGAATGTGCTACTGAGAGCTAGCTAGTGAACAAATTCCTTTGTGAGATTATTCTTGCCACCCTAACTCTTGTGTATTTACTTTATCATATTAGAGCATATCTTGTCTACTTCATAGTGTTTTTTTGGCCCTTTGGAACCCAAAGTAGTCAATTGTTCCAATGGTTGAAGCACGAAGCTGAATGTAGAACATGGTCCACAATCGTCAAACAATGTTCCTCCCCTTAGGAAGAAACAAAACCAAAGGTGTATGAAGAATGTCTTCCCATTCCTAAAATGAATATGAGGGAAGAAAGCTCAAAAAGTATGAAGTCTCTGAAAACTGCTCATTTGTCTCCATGTCGATGCCAAAAGTTTCCACCACCAAATCAGGCGTTCTAGGCCATACTGATAAAGATGACAATCCAGATCCTAGTAGAGATGTATATAAAACAAAATCCAAAGACTTAACTACCTCCTCTGAAGACAAAGATTCCTCCTCCAAATGTTGCTCAAAAGTATCCACATTCATGTCAAATTGTGATGAATGATCATGTGGAGGATGAACAAGAGGATCCAAAGGTTCTTCCATAACAACTGAAGAAGAATCAACTTCATCAAAGAGAAGATGGATGTCATGAATAGTGTCTCCCAAGTCTGAAATATGAGACTTTGTGAACAAACTTGCAATGTTTGTCAAGTAGTCATCCCAAGCAACTATATCTAGAAGACGATGTCGATCTTGTTGCACTGAATCACAAGTAGCCATGAATGTAACACAAGTATCCTCAGAAGCAATAGTAGATAGAGGAGAAGGAATGCAAGGCTCAATAACTGGATCTAATATGAGAATACCAAGATTCAAATAGCTAAAATTCTCCTCAAAATCAAATGTCACACAAGAAGTGTGATCAACAGCCAAAGGATCAAAACCATCATCAGGTGCAAAGTCTGAAAAGGTATACAACCAAGATTCATAATCAACTATCCCAGTAGCAATTATCTCTCTGCTTTCCAAGTCTCTGATGATAACTTAATCAGGTGTGAATTCCACAGTCTTCCCTGCTCCACCATGAGTGATCTAATAGATGGAAAGAAGATTGTTTTTCAAGTGAGGTACACACAAAACATCATTGAAGGTGCCATCCCCAATATCAATAGAACCCTTCCCAATTACACTCATGTAAGTGTTTTTTCCCATCAAAATAGGTGGCATAACACAAGGCTCAAAAGAAGAGAACATAGACTATGAAGAAGCCATATGATGAGAAGCTCTAGAATCTAGGAGCCATTTCCCTGATTCATGACTTATAGAAGCACAAAGAGCTTTACCTTTATTTTTCTTAGACTCAGAAGCAAATCATGCATGACCTTTATCCTTACTAGATCCTGACTGTTTGGAATGTGAAGAAGAAAAAGTAGACTCAGACATTCTAGAAGGTAGATCAATGTTGTTCTTCTTAAGAAGATGTTTCAGTTCATCAATATCCTTCTTATAACAAGAATGTTCTTCATGTCTAGTCCTCTTGCAATATGAACAAGTAGACTTCTCCTTCTTAGATGATTCCTCCCTGGAAGAGGATTTGTGTTGTGCTTCATCTATTTGTGGATTTTTCTTAGATTTCTTTTGTTTCCTGTCAGATTGTCCTGACTCTTTATGTCCCTTAGGCTGACTATCCAACAAGGCCTGAGTCTGTGATGGCTTTATGAGACCCATAGAAAGAAGCTTATGTTGTTCATGCATTAACATCTCAGAAAAAGATGCAAATGAAGACATAGTATATGCAGATCCCATAGTCAGTCTATGAGTATGAAAGCTAGAAACAAAAGCTGCAAATTTAGGACCAAGTTTATTCAGTGTATTATAGATTAACTGAACGTCCTTTCTATCAATGCCACAAGCTTTACATTGTGCTCTTAGATCATTGACCTTAGTAATATAATCTTGGATGTTACCAAAGTTCTTTGGATCAAGTCTCATCAGTTCATTATCAATCTGATAACCTTTGACTTCATCTGTTGTGCCATACAAAGATTTTAACTTTTCCCAAGCATCATGTGAATTTGTACAAGATTCAATCTGAAACATAAGATCAAGGGAAATAAAATTACGAAGACATCCAAGAGATTTTGTATGTTCAAGCATCCATTTTATCTTATCCTTGTCATCTTTAGGTTCAGCTACCTTGTTTTCAACATATGGAGTATACCCAAGTTGCATTAAGTCATTCCATACATGTTGATGCCATGTCGCATAATTATAAGGTGTTAGCAAAGGAACCTTAGAATGATCCATGTGTGAAGGAAAAGAAGAACACAAGTGAACAGATCAAAAACACACACACACACACAGACCCCCCTTTTTCACTCAATCAAGAATCCCCCCCAACAAAAATGATTTGTCACTTTATAAATCAGTGTGTTTACAATGCTGGAGTTGTTTTCCAGAGTTTTACAAATGTCTAAAAGCGACCCAAATATTGAAAGTACAATCAAATTTCAGAATGATAACCTCAAAATAGCACCAATGTGTAGTGTTCAAAAAAATATTCACTTTCAAAAAAAGAATCACCTCAATACGAGGTCGTACATGAAAGTTACATCCATTTAAAGTTCAAAAAAATGATGACTGTGCTTTAGATCTGCTGAAAAAACTGAATTTCTGGAAAACTGAAATCACTTGAGCAAAAATCAATCACACCACTGTAAAAAGCACAAAATTTTACCCCAAAACAAAAAAAAATGCACTGAAAAAACCTCTGTATGACTGAGAACGAGCCCTTCGAAGTTGAGGTGCAAAAGTGAAAACTTCAATGGAGGGGTCTAGATTTTCAAAATATCATATCCGCCAAATTTGGTTGAACAGCTGCTAAATATGGAGAACCTCCAACGTTGTCTGCACTACCAATTAAAAGTAAAAGTCTTCTACATTTAGAAGATCGCTTGCTAAAGTAAATCTTTGCCAAAATTGGAGGGATTACCAAATTTACTGCTAAACTTAGCAGTACCACCAAATTGCAAGAAAGTCAAAGTGCTGATGTCAACACTGTGTAGTGCAGGTATGCTGGCATTAAGTACATTAGCAAAATTTTAAATTGCTTTTTTTCTTTCTGAAGTTTTGAAAAAAAAATTGATAAAAATGATAAAAGCAATTTAAAGTTTTTTTAAATAAAAAAAGTTGTTGGTAAAGGGTGCAGGGTACCTGCGTACCCTCCCTGCAGGTATGGACTGCAACAGGTATGGCGCAATTAAATCATTTGCAACCTTTTTAAACTTTTGATTTATTATTTTTTTCAAATTTTTTACAAAAAGAAAATTGCAAAATATATATTTTTGCAATAATAATAATACTTTTTTTTTTTAATGCAGAAAAATAAAGTTTTTTTTTTCAAAAAAAAATGTATTGTACCGTACCGTACATAAGTGGGGCTGTACGGTTCTGCATGAAAAAAAATTGCTTCAAATTTTGACTTTCTCCGTTTTTGATGAGTTGGTAGTTAATCTTTAGGTTTTGATGCCTTTTGAGTGCGATGGCGAAGTCCGTTTGGGCTGAAAATGCTCTGAAAGATCAGCGACCTTCAAGAACCTCTCTAAAAACCTCTGATTCAATCCTTCACAGATCTCACACCCGATGTCTGATTTGAACGAAATAAAAGTCAATTCTAACTTTTATGGCTGCTTTGAACTCAATGGTGAGCTCAAAATGTCTCCAAGAAGCTCCTAAATACCTACAAAAAAATGCAATAGAAAAGAACCCCACTAGAATCTAAGATCTCTATCAAGCATTTTTTATTCTCCAGGTCATCATCGGATGCAAGAGAAGATCATACTTTTCTTTCAAGAATGGATTGAGATATCTGCTAACGCACAACTCACAACCAGCTCTGATGCCATGTTAGATTTGGTTGTGAAACCACCCAAGATCAAAGTGACTGAAGAAAAGCAAGATAAGAACCCAAAGATGAACAAAACTCAACAATCTCCTAGCACTGAACTAGACTCACAATTTCAGATAGTGCTCTCATTAGCATAGGGAGAGGTGAGGGCTTGTTTATATAGAAAAATATAGGAATATAAAACCAAGAGGAATAATAACTCCCCTTAACCCATAATAGGTGGGAGGTTTTACCTACTTGGTAAATGCCAAATACATGGTTATGCCAACTCAAGTAAAGACAAAAAATGGTTATGGGGAGGTGGCAAATAAGTCCAAAAGAGGGTGTGACATTCAACTACCCAAAGGTGGGTGTGAATGACACATGTGATTGTAGGATTATGCCACATGTCCTTCTCCTAACCATTATAATATAACCTAAGAAAGCTTAATAATGTGTGTAGGAAAAATAAATATTCCTTAACATAAGGAAAATTAAAAGCCTACACCAACAGTAGTTAGCTAGGTCGTTAGTCTATTTTCTATAGTTTAACCTTGTCTCTTTAGTCCTCTGGTCATACGGATGCTAGCACACTTGAGAGATGCCAATGTGTCGTGCTTTCATCCTGAGACCGCGCTTTCATCCTTGTACGGAGAGCTTCCTGAGGCATAGTGTTGAACCTGAAAACTGGCTCGCCTAGCCCCATTCTATGTTTCGGGTCTATGGAGTGATTTAGGGACTGTATAGTCCTCATCATTCTCGTCCTACATTTCCTAACACCCTGTTAAGTTGAGGTAAGTTAGGGAACCCTTCCACTCTTGGATCTCTGTGACTTGGGGCCTTGAATGTGGTTGGTCTCCCTACCTTACAGAATTTGAGACATTAAATTGAATACAAAATAACTTATAATAATTACCTACTATGAAGGAGGGAATTCGCTACTCCCAAGTCCTAAGCCAAAAAGGGTCTAAAGGGAGTGAATTTTCCTCAATCACCTCAAGACTAACTGAAACGAAATAGGAAAAAAGGGAAGGGCAAGCTAATTTATTCTTTTAATGTTTTCTGAGGAAGGATTTTGGAAAACGAGTGAATAGACCACAGAGGTCTCAAACTGCAAACTGGCTAGCTCTCAGCCAAAGGATGCTAGCATGTGAGATGGACGATAACGTGATGTGTAGTCATCTCAGAGACATGTTGGCGTCTCATATAGACTAAGAGCATATTTCATAGATAGAAACTCATAGGGTGTGTTAACAACCTGAGAGTCTTAAACTAAAAGTTTAACAGTAAACAAATAAATGCATGAAATGAAAGGAAGAACACTATGACTTAAAATAAAAACTATCTAATTAACAAATGACAAGAGAGAAGGAATAAGAAGACCAACTCACAGTAGTTGCAGCCTCTCGCAAGCTCCTCATAAAAATATTGCACCTACACACACGACAACAGAAGTTTTGTAGTTGTGTTTTGTTTTTTTTTGTAGTCAAACCCCTATTTTGGTGTTTCCACCTCCATAGACAACTGATAGACCATAGTATAGAGAAAATAATAAAGAAATGGAAATAGAAACAACGTATAGAATATAAAGACAATCTAAATGTTATTCTATAAACAAGATAATGTAAATAAACAAATGGGTTACCCTTCTTTCTATGTGCTTGTAGAAGCTAAGAGAGGAAGGAAGAGAGCAAGACAATCATTCCAATAGTATGGAGCTTGGAAACTTGCAATATACAATGATGTAGAAGCAACAACAATGGTGTAGAGCACAGAATGGGAAGAACTAGAGTGAAGGTTGAGTGAATGGTAATGAAGTGAATAAATTTTGAGTCTAAGAGAATCGAGTTCAAAAGTGTTTTTAGGAGGTAAGAGACATTTTTGGGTGATCAAGGTTCATAGGGGGCTTTACAATTCATAGGGTGGCAAAGAATGTAACACATCCAACACGCACTAATTCTAGAATCATGTTAGGATGCCAGTGCAGCATGTAGACATCTATGCAGCATGCGAGAGTCCCCAAAAAAATTCCCTCACCGATGGAAAACGACAAAGGCACATGCAAAAGGCAAGGAAGTTTGTAGACAGAAGAGAAGGGGCGCATCATATAAAAGCTCATAAACTGTAAAACTGAGCTATTTTCTACATAATGGAAATGCAGAAGGTATTATTTTACTGAAACAATTAGATCACAAGTGATAAACATACCAGAATGCTTCCAGATTATTTATTTAAAAAGATAAGTCAACTTGCCAGCATATTATAGGAAATTGCACTAGGTGTAATTTTACACCATAACATTTTACCCCCACTTTGGCAAGAATATGTGTCTAAGCATGTGTGAGCTAAAGTAGAAATAGATTGAAGAGAATATACCAAAAACTTATAGGAAGCAGTCCTTTGGTCTAGTATACCTAATGTAGAACAAGATTCACCAGGATGCGAAGATGACACAGGTCTTCGATCCTGCAAATCCTAGTGTGATCTCACCAAAATCATGTCAACTACAGAAAAACATGTTAGGAAAAAAATCAAAAAGTGTTAGACACCATAAAATATTCAAACACAATAAGACACTCTGATCAAAAAAAGGCACTGCTAATAGGTATGGATAGCTTGGCTAGAGACCATATGGCAAGCATGTAGGTTTTTGGCTGCTATAAACTATGTTGTAGGACTGTCATAGAAAAGACAGGTCTAGTTAGGCTTCCCCCAAGCTAGATACCAAGAAATAAGATATCCAGACATCAAGACACAAGGATGTCAAATATCAAAATAAGACTCAAATTATAAGACACCAAAGAATTCTTTTGAAAAAGACATTCATAAACGGGTTCTATCATCAGGGAACCCTTTTCATAAGACTTTAAGACACTAAGGGGCCATTTTGAAAGAATGCTCCTTTTGAAAGACTACAAGTGATTATTCCATCGAGGAACCCTTTTGAAATATCTTTCATCAAGCAATCCTTTGGAAAGAATGCTCCTTTTTTAAAGGAAGTTTTCAGATTCTTTTGCCAAGGGATCTTTTTGAAAGAAACTTTCACCAAGGATTCCTTTTGAAAGAATACTCCTTGTTGAAAATTAAGCTGATATGAGAGCCCCCCTTAGAAGGATGTGTGCTATGAAGAGGAGAACATTTCATTCTAAGGAGAGAAAAAAAGGATGAGATATTTCATGGCACAAGATACATAGCAAGAAGTATTCATGGTATGTTGTCACACATGTCAGGGGCAACACATTGAAAACCACAACATCATAAAATAGACAGGTAGTGAAAAACTCCAGGGATGTGGGGACCGCCTCCGTCATGAGGATGAAACAATACAAAATAGAACCAAACTCCACAAGAGACAAGGATTTCTTATGACCCTCACTCAAAGCGAGGTCATCCTCAAGCTTGCACTTTAGTGGAGAATGCAAAATCCGCATTGAAGAAGCAAAATTGGAAGAAGGAAGAGACAAATCCATAGTGGAAACCACCTTTGTATTAGGCATTTTGATGGGTTGTAAAAAAGGAGGAATATCTAGAAGGGAAGTGGGAAGGCGAGGTTTCACTAAAGGAGTGATGAAAAATTACACCCTTTTGGGGTGAGGTTCATCGGGATACACCAATGAATTTGGAAGAAGCACGGAGATGATGGGAACTGAAGCAAAAGAAAGAACAGAATCAAAAGTGACCACAGAAGAGGCAAGAGCAAAAACAAAAACAACAAACTCGTCGACACTCTACTACAAAGTTGTGTGCTCCTTGGTCAGATCCTTTCACTGGTGCTTATGCTCATGTGCAAGTTGGTTGTGTCAGCTATGGGTACTTAAAATCATGGCTTGAGAAGAGGTTGGGGGCTTCTACTCTACCATTGGAGGGACCTCCACAATTATTGTCAGTAGAAGAGGAGACTCCTTAGGAGGAGCAAGTGGAGCAACAAACACAATAGCAGAAACAGAAAGAGGTGTCTTGGTACTAGGCCTCTTCCCATGCCCTACCCTAAAGGGACATGAAAGAATAGGAAAAGGCCATGGAGTCTAAAATGTAGGAAAAACCCCACAAAAATACTTCCCCCTCCCATACAAGGTGGGATGGGGCACTGTGGGGAGAATAGGAAGCTCAAAAACTCAAGGCTTCAAATTTTATAGCATAGGTTCCTTTCCCTTTCCTATGGAAAGCATAGGAGAAATAATAAAGGATGTTAGCAAGGGCTAAGAAGAATAAGCATACAAAATAGAGTAACTCTAGAAGGAGAAGGCTTGAGAGCAAGCTTGTCCTTCTCCTTTGTAGGAGAAGAGGACAAATCCTGTTGTTGCATGCACAAGAAAGCCTTCAAAGACACGGTAGAGGGTGATGGAGGAAAACCACATTTTTACACCAAGCTCCCAGTCTTATACTTATAATAAGCTTGATATAATAGATCTCCCCTAGCAGGGAAGTGTCCAACTGGGGTGGACCAAAAATGATCGAGAGACAAGCCCCCATGTGCTACCAACTTGGTTTGTATCCAATTTCTTAGACAACGTGCATGACACCCTCATGGGGGTACTTTAGATATTTGAGGATAACGAAAGTGACTACATTCATAGAGGCTAGCCATGGAATTCCCATCCTTTCTCTAAATAAGTTTGATTTTAGGATCACAACAAATGAAACATTCACAAACTTAGGACCAACTAAAACTAACAAAGAAATAGACCCCATATGAGCTATAGAAAACCCATGATGAGCACGAAGGGTGTCATTTGACTCATCATACTTCTCCTTGTGCAATTTTTTAATAAACAAGGCCTCTTTCATGATCATTGTCACTCGGCATGATGGATCAACCATAACACTAGTCATGATGTTAACATTAATCTGGACAGGAACATACAACAAAGAGGGCTCCTTATTTAAGGGAAAATCATGTGAGGTAAAGGCTATATCAAGAACAACACCCACATTTTCTTCATGAATCATACAAGTGAATGACACCATGTTCACATAATTAGACGGGACAGGATCAGAAGACGCGGAAGACTACATTACCAAGTTAGCAGAATGGGAAAGGAATAGATCTATGTAAATTTGTAGTTGGTTGTTAGGCTTAGCTACAGATTTATTAGATTTTTTTTCCTTTCATCGAGATGGATAGTCTCGTTATCGATGTGATCTTGAATCTCATGACATAGGCAAACACACCACTTGGCATCATGCATGTGTACTTGATGGAATTGACAAAACTATTGTGCATCATACCATTGCAGATATGGATCTGAGAGAGGTCAGATTTCTAGTAATTTTTTAATTTTCTCCTTTAATAGCTTTTGCAGGATGCTGGTATAGGATTCAGAAACTTTGTAAAAGTTCTATCATGCCCTATACTTTTTCCTTTAAGAATAGAGACTATGTTTGCAATGGCCTTTTTCTTTCTTGAATCACTATAAATCGACACTACTAACAGGTTAACCAAATGGGAGCAAGAGGATGAATCCCAAAACTGAGCAACCATTTGTTGATACTCACGCAACATGCACATAGATGTGTGAAGGAAGGGTACTTCATTAGGACTAACTTTTCTGACAACGATCATTGTAGGTTCCCAATGAAAACCTTTTAGACATTGGAATTAAGCAAGGGGTAAGAAATCTAAGAGAACAAAGCCTGATAACGAGCACTGAAATTAGTAACCTTTTGTGCTCTCCCTGCTTACATTGGACAAGATCAGTGAATTCCATATTCATCCCAATATTAGCTTGGAATTGTCTAAGGAACTGATTCACTAGATGATCAAACAAGAAAATAGATTTATCCAGTGAAGAACAATACCAATCTAGGGCAATGTCTTTAAGAGAACACAAAAAAATCTTCACCATCAAAGCATCATGGTGGAAGAAGTTAGTGCACATGGCATTGAAATATAGCACATTTGTTTGAGGTTCTCCACGATCACTATACTTCTCAAAATTAGGAATCTCCATCCCCTAAGGGATAGGAGTGTTTAAGATGGCGATAGAAAAGGGAATATGGAGAGAGAAAGGCTGGAGCATAGGTTGAGATGAAGAAGAGTTGGCTAGGTTTTCTAGATGGTTCTACATTCATCCCATGTTTTGCAACATATCATTTTAAAGACAATATCATCAAATGAAATAGGACTAGAGGAACCACCACTAGAGCCACCAACCCCCATACTAGTAAATCCTTTGACACCAGGATCAGTAGGGGCACCAGTATTACCACCAAAGTAGAAAAATTAGGGGTAGAAAAATTGAAGCCCATAGGTACCTTATTAACTTTGATAGTGTGGATCTTATCAAGCATAGCGGTAGTGTTGATAGAAGGACCTATCTCATCCATAAACACTGACACTTCGGGCATTGAGACTTCTAATTGTTTTGCAGTGGTCTCATAACCAACATCTTGGGCAACACCCAAGTTATAGTTATAGGCTAGGACATCAATGTCCACAATGTTTGTGATACATCAGAGAAGTTCTATACCTCTTTGATCTATATCCAACATGGTTCTCAACCTATTGACAACAAGAGTTGCTTGGGAAAGACTACTATATTTTTTCAAAGACCACTCAAACTCCTCAAGTCTCTTTTCTAGGGAAATGAGTTGCTTTGTAGGAACCTCAAGAGAAACTTCTTCCTCCATAAAATAATTAGAAGGAGAAGAATGGGGTAGGAAAATGATTGAAAGCTCCCCCAAAGGGGTTGAAAATTCTGGAAGACAACCCTGAAACCAATTCTTCAAAAGAGGGACTAGTTTGACCATAATTGGCCTTCCTAGATTCCATTTTTGTGTGTCGAATACTTCTTCTAAAAATGAATTTGGAGGTGGTAGATTGGGTTGTAAAGTTCATAAAATCTTCATGACACACTAATCTATAACACACCCAAGACTCGAGGGAAAAAAAAATTGTAACATACTAACCCTTCAATGAAGTAAAAATTTCTATTTTTTCACCTTATGAGTAAATAAACTATGTAACAAGCCATAGCAATAAAAAAATTATTTTCTTTATTGAGAATATACGAGCAAAGATGCATAACATATTACAATAAGGATTACATTTCAGTACAATATTTCATAAGTTACATCAATACAGAAATGCATACATTTACATACATAGCTCAATGAGGTTTGGAACAAATAGTTGTAAGATGGTCTAGGATCCTTCCTTTCAAATCTTGGTTCTATTGTCGCTTGTTGTGGAGGAGAAGCATCATTCAAGCACTTTTCTGCCAAACTCAAGATCTTAACGCAATCCCCTGCACATCTATCATTTGATAGATGGCCCTTCCCTTCGATGAAGAGTTTGGTAGAGTAACTGATAACAACAACCAACTAAGCATAGTGTTGTGTCCTACATAACTAGAACTTGTAATTATACAATCTAGAACTAGCATGTAATACTGGATCACTATGAACTGACATTGGAGCCAAAGGTCATCACACTACTTTGGCCAAAGTTTTCTCATTCAGTACTTTGAATGAAGGTCATCTATCACATACCCTACTCAGGGCCAATTTTTCTTAAGGCCATCTTAAACTACGCATAGGTATTTCCTTCAATGGATAATATCTATCACCCGAAAGATAACCTATCACCTTTTAACATACTTGGAATAAATCTACTTTAACAAAGTAAATACACAAGACCCCTCCCATACTGGATAATCAATCCTAGGAGTAAACTCAAGCTACCCTAGTTAAATCAATAACCCAGCTATGAGTAACTCATATGCTACCTTAGTTTGATCATATGTAGTATATAATACCTATGATAAACACCAACCTCCTATTATGGAGTACATACAAGCACATCATAAAATAACATAAAAGCTTCTATTCCCTTTTTCAAAGACATTCTTGATTCCCTAAATGCAAGTTCTAGAAAAATAAATTTCAAGAATTCATGAAGAACAACTCATTCATAAATAAAATAACAAAGAAGAATATCCTCATGCCTGTTATCACTTATCCAATCAACTAACAACAATGTAGCTTCTCCAAACATAAACAAGCTTGATAATAACTTCCCAAGAAAATGCCACAATGAAACTCTATCTCTCAAGTTGATAGTTTACTCCTCTCAAACAACAACTCTCTCACAAATAAATAGAATTATCTCTTTCTCTCTCACAAATGAAAACAGAGTATAAGCTGAAATAATGCAGAGTAGAAACTTGCAAGAAGAATGTGTCTTCCCAATGATCAAGCACCACTATTTATATAGCAGCTTGGTATCTTCTCAGCCTATATTTTAGGCATGAAAATGGACAACAAACACCATGCAAAGTAACACATAAATCACAGCAAAAAGGTGGTGACTAAACAAGTTCACACTCAGCAAAACATCTACAAATCGACTTGCAAAATTGACAGCAATGGAGACTTATTCAAATCTGCACATGGATAATTTGAATTATCTCTAGCAATATACATCTACAGAAAACATGTTTCCAGAGGTGAAACCAAAGCTTCCACACTCCTCTCAATGTTGGTGTGGTTTCCTTGTAGTAAGAAACAATCAATTACCAATTTGCAACACCAAGCATTCATTGACTTGGTCTTGAAGTGAGTCAACTTAGATATTTACTCTCTTTGAAAAAGTCATCAACTATTCCCCATGTTTCAACAGATGTATTAAACATGGCAATTTAAGTTTACCAAGTCAAAGATAATCTTCACCATAGACATCAACTAATTCTATGTCATGCATCGACATAAGGCAGAAAGCTTTAAATGAAATATATGTGTTCCATAAAGTGTGACAGTATGAGTAAAACTCAACCTCTATAAACACAGTCATAAGTAACTTAAAATTGGCCTCTAATAATCAGCCTCTATCATGATAAATGATAGTCAATCTTCAAACAATAACAAATATGTTAAATATATATTTATATAATATAACATATACATATATATATTTAAATATCATCATATATTTATATATATATATACATATATATTTACATATATATATAAATTTAAATATATATGTATCACATGCCACTAATGCAAGTAAAAATTCGATATATATATAAATAAGTACAAGCATGATAGTATATAATAAATACAATATATAGAATGTATGCATATATATGTATATAAGTATATGCCTCTATGTACATGTATATATATGTATATCTATATCGATACATTCATATGGGCATTTCCATTCACCAACTTATGCATGTATTGATACATATATACATATTGATATGTGTATATAATATACATATATATATGTTCACATTTGATTCACATATAGCCATTCAAAATTACCATCATATTGATAAATATTTACGTGTGCTACATCTATGCATGTGCATATACATGTTGTTATATCCGATTGACATGTATGTGAATATATATACACATACCCCATGTACATCCCTCTTATCAATATGATCGTAATATACAAGAAAGATCTCAAAAGCTCAAATAGATAAACATCACCCAACAGTGCATATAGTAGTAAACAAGACTCTACCAATGCAGACATATCAACTAATGATGACTTACCAACTTCCCAAAAACTAACTCAACTCAATGATTCTACTATGGTGTGTGTATGCTCAGATAGTTTGCTTTTACCAGTTACCGACCAAGATCTTCTCCTAAGTGATACTTCCCCTCTGCCTAGAGGAATGGAACATATACCTACAACCACTAACACATGCGCACTACAGTCAATTGTTCACAACATATGTAGTATACATAAATCATCTCCAAAGTTATAATAATAATTCAATAACCATCCATTCACATATATGTAATACTTTTCATGAGATAACATTCACTCTGATAATAAGATACAAGCATAATTTATTTTGATTGTCCTTATACTCTTTGTTACCCTACATAGTAATAGTAAATAGTAATTACATAGTTGAGGTGTAGCATTTTGACACAAAGAAATGAAAAGGAGAAAGTTCACATTGAGTTCACCAAAATGTGGAGGGGATTCGCTTCTCCCAAGTCTCAAGAAAAACAAGGTCTAAAGGTATTGAATTTCCCTCAATCACCTCAAGACTAACCAAAAGGAAATAGGTTGAAAATGGCAATCTAAGCTCTGATTTTTAGTTTTTTGAGGGAGGATTTTGGGAAATGGGTGAACATACTACAAAGGTCTCATAGTGCAAACTAACTAGATCTCATCCAAAGGACGCTAGCGTGTGAGATAGATGACATCACAACGTGTTTTCATCTTAAATGTGCATTGGCATCTCATATAGATAGAGAGTATAGTTCAAAGACTAAAACTCATAGGTTGTGTTAACAACCTGAGAGTCTTAAACTAGCAGTTTAATAGTAAATGAAGAAATGCATGAAATGAAAGGAAACAACAAGAAGAATACTATAACTTAAAAGACAAACTATCTAATAATGAAATGACAAGAGAGAAGGAAGAAGAAGACCAAATCACAAAAGGTCCAGCCTTCCGCAAGCTCCTAATAAAAAGATTGCACCTACACACACAGAAATAGAAAAGTGTTGTGGTTGTGTTTTGCATTTTGCCTTAGTCAAACCCCAATTTTGGTATTTCCACATCCACAAACAACCGATAGACCACAATATAGAGAAAATGATAAAGAAATGGAAATATACAGCTTATAGAATGTAAAGACAATCTAAATTTTATTCTATAAACAAGACAACATAAGTAAACAAATGAGTTACCCTCCTTTCTACATGCTTATAGAAGTCGAGAGAGGGAGGAAGAGAGAAAGACAGTCATGCCAATAATATGGAGCTTGGAAACCTACAATAGACAATGATATAGAAGCAGCAACAACAATGTAGAGCATATAATGGAAAGAACTAGAGTGAATACCTTTGAGTGAATGGAAGTGATATATAGTGAATGAATTGAGAGAGTCTGAGAGAATCAAGTTCAAAAATGTTTTTAGGAGGTAAGAGGATTTTTTCGGGAAATCAAGCTTTGCAGGGGGCATTACAATTTGTGGGGAGGCAGAGAATATAATGCCTCCAACATCCACTGACCTAGGAATATTTTTAGGATGATAGCACGACATGCATATTTTTGCATGGCGTGTGGGATTCCCTGATAAAAATTCCCTCACCATCAGAAAACGGAAAAGGCATTTGCAAAAGGCAAGGAAAAGGTGGCAGATTTTTTTGCATTGTCAAGTTTATAAGGCTAAAGTGAGGTAATATTATACGAAATTGTACTAGGTGTGATTTTATTTCATAACACCTATCATTATGAAAATATTAAAACTTAGTAATTCCCTAGATAATTTGGATCTTTTCCTAGTATACACAATTGCTTCAAAACATGATAAAAGAGAAAGAAATGATAAAGAAATGGAAATAGACACAACTTATAGAATGCAAAGACAATCTAAATGCTATTCTATAAAAAATACAATGCAAGTAAACAAATAAGTTACCCTCCTTTCTATGTGCTTGTAGAAGTTGAGAGAGGAAGGAAGAGATAAAGACAATCACACCAATAGTATGGAGCTTGGAAACCTACAATAGACATTAATGTAGAAGCGGAAACAGTGGTGTAGAGAGTAGAATGGGAAGAACCAAAGTGAAGACCTTTGAGTGAATGGAAGTGATATATAGTGAATTAATTGAGAGAGTATGAGAGAATCAAGTTCAAAAGTGTTTTTAGGAGGTAAGAGGATGTTTTCATGTGGTTAAGGTTCACAGGGGGCATTAGAATTTGTAGGGTGGCAGAGAATGTAACACCTCCAATGTCCATTGACCCGAGAATCATGTTAGGATGCTAGTGTGGAGTGTAGACGTCTACATGCTGTGTGGGTGTCCCCGAAAATAATTCCCTCACCAACGAAAAATGAAAAAGGCACGCACGAAAGGCAAGACAAAGGTGGAAGATTTTTTTGCATTGCCGGGCTTATAAGGCTAAAGTGAGGTAATATTACAGGAAATTGCACTAGGTGCAATTTCATGCCATAACACCTACCACTATGAAAATATTAAAACAATAATTCCCTAGAGAATTTGGATCTTTTCCTAGTATACATAATTGCTTCAAAACATTTTTGTTTTGTGTATATGTCAAATATTAAACAAAGATTTGATATGAACATATAGTAATAGTTTTCAATACCAAGAATAATCAAGGTGAATTTTCCCAATCTAGAAATATTTCTAGATTCCAATGGAGTGGATAATAATATATAACAAATTCAATAAACACCTAATAATACCTTTATATATAATGATAAGACCCATTGAAATTAGTCATCGTAAAAGCTCTTTAAAAAACTCAATCTATTGATTGCAACAAAAAAGGGAAGTGTTTGAAAGGTCATAACTTTTATGTTACAAAGCCAAATTTTAAAAGTAAATATGTTTCATAAAGGTAAAAGAACAAAGAATAAAACCTAGAAAGTGTTTTGCAAGAAACTTAAGCATACACAAACAGTTTTTTCTGCAAATAGCCCACTAAAATTTTATGCAAAACCATAAATTGATAGCATCCCAACTTTGTAAAATTATAACTTAAAAAAGAAAACTCTCTAAATAAGTGATGCATCTTTGTATGCTATAATTTTATTTTATTTTGCTTTCCTTGCAAGTTTTTCATATGTTTTTTTTCCTATGCATATGAAAGTCCATTAATAAAAGATAGAAATTCTAGATTTCTTTATAATGGTTAGAGCTTGATATAATGATATGGAAGATTAGGAGTAATAAATGTTCTACTGGTTTGCAAATTCATACAGCCAGGAAAAGTTATTAAGGAAGTTGCTTTAAAAGTGAATCAAAAGTCTGCAACTAATTCACACACATGGATGCCCAAAGGGTGATGATTCTTCTCTTCATGAAATGAAAATAACTACCTGCCTCTTTGCATAATAGATATAATAGGTAAGAAGATATCTATTGATAATAATCAAGAAAGGCAAATGTATTTACAATGTCACTTGTATATCATGTTTCATGAAAAATCAACCTATCTAAGTCTATCCCATTTATCCTTATGCAGCCTCTCAACTATGGGTAAATGATGGTGAGGGAAAGCAACCCTCTAACATAAACTATCAACAACAAAAGATGTACTCAACAATTGTTTGCAACAACAACAAAAATATGCAATAAGTTTTTTCTTTGTTCATTCAAAATCTCTTAGAAATTCAAGAATTACATAACATAAATAAAACTAAATGGTTGTGCAGCCACATGAGCTGATGAAAACCATTAAAAATATGAAATATGGCTGATACAAAATAGCAAGGATCAATCCCAAATTGATCTCCTCCAATCCAACTTCTTTCACAAGATTCTAGTTCCTTCAACCTGCATTCATCATTAGAAATCACAGCTGCAAACAACCCATAAAATAATGAATCTTCTTGCTACTATATCACACCTTCAAACCTGCAACAAAATTTTATTCTTGGTCTCTTCCAACCTTCTTTTAGCTGAAGCTCTCAAGCTCCCTTCACACAAACTTCGCTAGCAAAAAATCTCTCTAAATATGGAGCTCACTAGCTCCCTAAACCATGGGCTTCTATGCAAATAGAAATCTGTAGCAATGGAGTCTTTGAATCCTCTCTTCAATCTAACAACATATCCCCATCTCACATACAAAACTCCCAAAGCCACCTTCCAAAATGACAAGTTTTGAATATATAGATTTGTGACTGAGGAAAACTACTATGGTTTTCCCAAAACCACAAGAAAAATCCTGTCACTTTTTCCTATCACTACTCCATCATTCGTCTAAATTTTTTAAAATGGTTATCTATGTTTTGTGTTCCTCATTTCCATCTTTCTAAATCATTTTTAAATTCTTAATTTTGTTACCGTATGAGAAAGTTATGGTCATTTTACTAAGACTATGTCTCACAGATATGACCACAAACATGCAACAATATGCAAAGCTTGTGGCCAACATGCAAGAAACATGCAAGATTATTTTGCAGCCCATTTTATGAAATTGTATGACACATGTACATGTAAACAAGACTTTTTTACCTTCTCCAAAAGTGGACACCCAAAAGTCATATTCCCCTCCAAGATGTTTTCACTGGTTTACCAAGACTTATTTCCCATCCGATTTACATTTACAATTTCACACCAAGTGAATTTACATTGTTGCAAATTAAAATGTTATTCTCTTAACCCCTAAGCCCTTATTAAAAATAAACAAAATTAAAATAACATATTTTTTTTGTGATGCAAGATTGTCTTACACCCTGGATGCTACTGCATCAAACACCCAAGATAGGAAAAATTGTGTGAATATGGATTCACAAAATAGAGTTGAGTGGTAGTACCACCCTTTCAAATTGCAAGCAATCCTTAACAAACTCCATCACTGAAATTGGTACCTCTTATTTATTCTTCTTTCTCCTCTTCCAATACTTAGCTGGGATTCTTGTCGTCCTCATCCACCAAGTTTGCACTCTATTTATCCTTTTTCTCGTGGACTCACATCCACCATACACCATCATTTTCTGCCATATCTCTTCTTCCTTTCTTTCTTTCTTCGTGGGATCCAACCCACTACAAACCGACCACCTCCACCACATTCCTCTTGAACTATCATCTACAAACTCTATACACAAACATGCAATATTCGTATGCCCATTCACAACTACAACTTCATTTTCCACTACTACAATCTCTTCTTTAAATAGTAAATAATCATCCCCTTTAAAATCAAAATCAAAATTTACCTTATTCTTTTTTGTTGCTACAACATCACCTTCTTTGTCCTCAAAACCTTTTATGTATGCATCTTCATAAGGCTATTTGAATTTCTCCCATGTATTCATGTCCTCCAAAGGACCATTACCTAGTGCATCCCCTTCTTTGTTGTCTACAGTGAAGATAACTTCATCCATCATTTGCCTCCTGAATATCTTATCCAACATCCTCATCTCTTCTTTCAACAAGAGATCATCCTCTTCCTCACCAACCCACTTGTCAAATCTAGGACCATCCATGTTCACATTTTTTTATTGCAAACATTCTTCATCCACTTCACATAATGCACTCCATTCACATGCTATCACTGAAAATTGCACCTCATTATCTTCTCCATTTGTGTGGGATGTCCCCACATATTCTTTCTCACATTCAACCCCTACCAAAGGGCAGCAACACTCTTTCTTTCTGATCTTCTCTTTGTTGTCCTCTTTCAAGAGAACATTCTTCTTCTTGTATCTCTCATCCCATATTCTCATGTCCTCCATAACCATCTTTTTCAATACATCTACTTCATCCTTGAGATTTTTAAATTCTTCATGGTGCTTCCTATTTTCAACTTCTATCCAATATTGTTCCCAGAACAAAATTCTTATGGGCCTACTTATGACCCATCCCATCCTCTCAAGTATAGACTGTCTCATGTTCGACGATCTATCTACATGTAAAACACAAACACACCACCCCAGGTCTTGATGCAAATTGCTTCACATTGACACTTCTTCCTGCACACTCAAGAACTCCCGCAACAACTCACTCTCAATCTTCAATTTCTTATAGACCATCTCACATTCGACGATCGGTCTATACACCACACATACTCCACCACTAGGTCCTAGTACAAACTCCTCATGTTCAGCACTCTGGCTACACACTCAAAAAATCCTACTCTAATACCATTGATGGAAAGAGAAATAAACCCTCTAACATAAATTATCAACAAAAAAATATGTACTCAACAATTGTTTGCAACAACAACAAAAATCTGTAATAAGTTTTCTTCTTTATTCATTCAAAATCTCTTAGAAATTCAAGAATTACATAACATAAATAAAACTAAATGGTTGTGCAGCCATATGAGCTGATGAAAATTATTAAAAATCTGAAATGTGAATAATACAAAATAGCAAGGATCAATCTCAAATTGGTCTCCTTCAATCCAACTTCTTTCACAAGATTCTAGCTCCTTCAACCTGCATTCATCATTAGAAATCACAACTGCAAACAAACCATAAAATAATGAATCTTCTTGCTGTTATAGCACACCTTCAAACCTGCAACAAAAATATCTTCTTGGTCTCTTCCAATCTTCTTTTAGCTGAAGCTCTCAAGCTCCCTTCACACAAACTTCACTAGCTCACTATCTCTCCAAATATGGAGCTCACTAGCTCCCTAAACCATGGGATTCTATGCAAATAGAAATCTGCAACAATGGAGTCTTTGAATCCTCTCTTCAATCTAATAGTATCTCCCCATCTCACATACAAAACTCCCAAAGCCACCTTCCCAAATGGAAACTTTTGAATATATAGATTTGTGACTAAGGAAAACTACTATGGTTTTCCCAAAACCACAAGAAAAAAATCATCACTTTTTCCTATCATTGCTTCATCATTGGTCTAAATATTTTTAAATGGTTATCTCAATTTTGTGTGCCTCATTTCTATCTTTCTAAATCATTTTGAAATTATTAATTTTGTTACCGTATGAGAAATTTATGGTCGTTTAACTAAGACTAGGTCTCACAGATACGACCACAGACATGTAACAACATGCAAAGCTTGTGGCCAAAATGTAAGAAGCATGCAAGATTATTTTGCAGCCCATTTTATGACATTTTATGACACATGTACGTGCAACAAAACTTTTTGACCTTCTCCAAAAGTGGACACCCAAAATTCATATCCCCTCCAAGATGCTTTCATTGTTTTACCAAGACTTATTTCCCATCCAATTTACATTTACAATTTCACACCAAGGGAATGTACATTATTGCAAATTAAAATATTATTCTCCTAACCCCTAAGCCCTTATTGGAAATAAACCAAATTAAAATAACATTTTTTTTTGGTGATTCAAGATTGTCTTACATCCTGGATGCTCCTGCATCAGTAAATAGATATCAGCAAATTTTATATGTACATATTCTTGGTATTGAAAATCTATTACTATATGTTCATATCATATCTCTGCTTAATCTTTATGTCATATGCACAGAACGCAAATGTTTCAAATCTTAGAATAATGATGTAGAGCTTATTACAATTTACTATTTGTTTCACTTAGATTATTTTACATATTCAGATCTGAGAATTTGATCTTTATAGGTCTTGTTTCCTATTTTAGTGTTAAGCTCTCCTAAGATTGATATGAAGAACTTCTAGTTTTTATTCCATTTAAAACTCTATTTTTTTATCATTGTGAGAACTACATGAATGGAGGTTTCAATAAGTATATATCATGAGGTTAACCAAAGAAAGGAATAGTGAACATCTTTTTCATGTAAATCTATGATAAAATCATTGATTGATATTCAATCATTTGATCTTATAGCTATATATGACTTTGAATATATTCTTTAGGAGAAATAACTTAAATAGCTATGTTAAGATTATATGTATTTATATATTGAGTTAGATCCAATGATAATTGAGGCAATGCATAATTATTAGAAGGTAAAACTCTAGAATAAATTATGATTAATATTTGTATGATGATGTTTACTAGACCATGTTAACAATGGTAATTCTCTACTAGTATATTATAATTTAAACCCTTGGTTCTATTTCAAAAGGGTAAATAATTACTTATTATGTATATTGGAATGGTTGTAGAATTTTGTCTCTTCATTTTTAATCCTATAGTTCTATCAATAGGACTATTAACATATTTTAGCATGAACTATTTTACATTAAGGAGATGACATAAGTGATTCACTCAACTTAAGTGTAATAGATGAAATACATGAGATTTATTACCCTATTTGTAAAATCAAAATATAGAGGGAGATACCTTGAGTATAGAAGAAAATCAATATAAGAGCATGTATTAGAATTTTTACAAAATAGTGAAGTTTAGTATTTGTGTCCATTATGATTGTGATTGAGATAGAGTCATCTTTTGAAACCCAATGGATATACCCCTTTTGTTAGTCAAGTAAAAATGAGTTGGAAAAAACTCAAGTTGTCAAACTATGAAGCCTCTGCGCATTACATAGGCAAGGCCATTAGAGATGAGCCCCGAGGAATAGGTTTGGCCCTAGGTCTTGTTCTCTTATTATTGTTGAACCCCTGGAATACTGAGAGGGGGGGTGAATTAGTATTCCACAAACTGATAATAAAATCCATGTAACCATTATAACAATTTTGATTGAATTAGCAAGAGAGAATATAGAAACAAGTCAATGCAATCACACACATGAACACTAGGATTTTTACGTGGAAAACCAAAAATGGGAAAAACCATGGTGAGGGTTAACTCACAATATATTATATCTGGATACAAAATATTATAGGGCTCACTTTCAGGACTCACTGTCCTTAAAAGGCTCACAGCCTAAGTACAAAATATGGCTCACTACCAAGATACAATGATAGTGGCTTACTGCCAAAAGAAAGAACTGATGGAATACACCTTCAATGTGCAGGGTTCAATTCCACTGAAGATCAGAATATAAAGTACTGCATCATTCAACAAATTTGTACTACTGATAAAGCATTTAATCTTTGATATTTTCCTCTATTCACTTGCTCACACATACACTCACACTTTTCCTCCTTGCTCTCATGTGTATCACTTTCATTCCTCAAAGCATCTTATATATATACAAGCATATCTTATTCATCAATTAGGTTGGCCTAATTGGATGAACACAAAATAACCAAAACCTTTCTTCATTGGCACCATATAGGATTTGAACACTTTCTCCATGTAGTGCAATATGCCAAGTCGGCTATTAGTCCTCATAATATATTGCATTCACTGAGTTGGCCAAGACTAAAACACAATTCTCCAAACCAACAAATAATCCTCAAAGCAAACACCTTCTGGATCTGAGAACACATTAATTTCCCATCATACTACCAGTAAAGAGACTATCAACCAAATTTGCAATGCAAGAATGTTCACCTTAGTAGAATGTGGAGTCTCCCACAGAGTATACCTCACACAGAACAATAGTAGGATACATAGTTAAATTATGTCAGAGATAACTTTATGTTCATAGCAAAAGACATCTTAAGATCCCAGAAATAGCAATCTAAATGAGCCAATAAAACACAATTAAGAGATTATATTCATATCAGATCTTGCGATGAGTTCCAAACTCAAATACCAACATATTGATTCATCACAAAGGAGTATTACCAACAAATAACAACTTTAGGTAACCCAAGCAAACTTCTCATATAATTATCACCATGTAGTTATTACTATGTTGACATCAATGACGACATAGGAACAACCAGCACAACCATCCATACTTTATGCTCATGTTGCAAGGCTTCCAACAATCCCCCCTTTGGCATTGATGGCAACATGCATCACAAAAAAATTTCAAGTATACCACAACTGAATGCTCTGACTAATCACCCTATCAAAACTATTCTTCACAAAAAAAAAATCATCTGACTCTTTATCTCTCCCCCTTTGACATCAATGAAAAAGGAAGGGGTCCAGTATAAGAATGTATATCAAAAAAATGTAGTCAAAAGGATATGAACATAGAATTAAACTAAAGAAGAACCTCTGAGACTCTCCAGGATAGCCTTCCATGATGCTTTACCTTCTTCCCATAAACCTTTTGCATTGACAAGAGTCTTGTAAAATAGCTCAAGTTTAGTTAGAGATTTTATACCATTTGTTAAAGTATTGGGACTAAGATTGATCTCTAATAATTCATCAATACAGCCAAGAGCACTAGAAACATAAGTATGTATGTATTTAATCATGTCTCTGAGTGCCATAAACTTCTTGATAACATATATTCTTCAATATTATACAGAGAAATTTTTTTCCTAAAGCTGCACAATGTAAGACCACCTCTGATTATCTTTATCTTCTGCTAACTTGTATGTATCTACCTAACTACTCAATCGAGACTCATTCATCCTTACCTCATTTCTCATATCCAATGTATTTCTAGACTAATCTAGACAAAAGGAAAGTAGTTCATGTTCCTCTTTTTCAGAACCTTGTACATTTTCCAATTCCATCATTACACGATCATGTGCATTCATGCATTTTCCTTTGATATCATTCAAATTTTCTTTATCAAACTTAATTCCAGCAAACTTTTCAAATTTGGAGATGTAGAATTTCAAAGAATTAATCATACCACAGAGATTCTCCACAACAGAAATAGATGAGTCAAAACTAGCATTGGGAATAACCTTCTGCAAATCTTCCAAAGCTTTCTGAATACGTTTTCTTTCATGCTCATGTTCAAGCTTACTTTCTTCTGCATCTTCTAGCTTCGCCACACTCTTCCTTTTCTTCCCTATTCTAGTCACGCTACTAGAGGTACTTTCTTCATTGAGATGCTTGGGATTTCCAAGAGAATTTTTGCATATTTATCCATTTTAGCCTCTGACATTTCATAATCCAATTTAGATATCCAAACTAACCTTGATTCAACTGCTTCCATATGATAGAAATTTGTGGAAAAAAGAAAATTTATGCTTCTGGAGTATCTTTCCACAACACTTATTGGAATCCTAGACTTTTTGTTCATCCTCGTCTAAAATGTTCCAAAGAATGCAACAAGGGTGGATTCTTGTGCATCCAAACTACCAAGATTTATCATGAAGTTCCTAATTAGATAGGAAATAGGCTCTAAATTTGACCATTCTAACCTTCCTATTACTAGTAACTCTTTCAAAAATTAAAAGAGTAGACAAACAACCAAATTTCCATACCAAAAATTATTCTTTATGCTCTTCATGATCTCCTTTAAATTTTTCAAAAGATGTATACGAAGTAGTTCACACAAGTCATATTTCATACCTCTTAATACCATATCAACAACAATATTCACCACAACAGTAGAAATTGTAGAGTCAAATTTTTAGGGATACAAACTTTATGACCAATGACCATAGCAGCATACCTTATTACCGAATCAACAATCGATCTCAAACCAATTTATTTTCCTTTAGAACTCACACTTGTAACCTCAATTATTTCTTTCTCATTCATAGACTTTAGTTTTGGAACTAGTTCAGAGGAATATAGACCAGTTACATCTCTAATTGCTTCTTTGGTAACCAGATGTGCCTCATCAATCCACAAAGATTCATCATGAATTCTACTCAATACCATTCAAATATATTTCTTCTCAAATTCAAACAAAGGAACTTTCCTCCAAACATCCAATTTTTTCTCAACTAATACTCTGTAGGCATCATGATTCTCTCTCAATTCATTTTCCCAAAGCACATTCAACTAAGTTGATGAAATTTCTTCAATCTTACTATAGAAAAATGCATAAATATCTTTTGTAGGAAACATTCTTAGAGGGATGCAAGAGAATGCACCAACAGATTCTTCTAATACATTCCTCATATATCTCTTCAACCTAGCTTTATCTGCACAATTCACAATCTTTGAGTTATCCATCAATAAAAGTGAAAGATTGTGCAAATAGGAATACCTCTGAAAATGCTAACCATAAATGTATAGACGTCCAATTTTCAGAGCTCACTTCAAATTCATTTGTTATTTTCTTCAAATTCTAAAACTCTAAAATCCCTTCTAAACTTCCTTTGCACACTTCTATGAAAATACATAAGCCTTATTCCTTTTATTCTGAATGATTTTGCAATAAATGTTTCAACTTGTAGGTAGATTTCCTCGAAAACTATGTACACTTCCATTCTTTCAAATTTTGCAGACCTCATTCTTCACACATACAATTGATAAAATACTTTAATCTTGTTACCACATTAAATATAATTTTGTCATGATATGACACAAGTACCAATAAGGGGGTTTATTAGATTTTCTAAAGATTTCTCCCCCTTAGCCGCTGCTTTCATTTAGAATTTGACAGGAGCATCTGTACCAAAGGTCGACATAGATAAGACTGATTATTCCTTTCTCCAAATCCTTTCCATTTATTTTCTTGGCATTCCTAGATCAAAGGTTTGATCATTCTTCTTTGCTAGATAGATGTTCTTTCTTCTGCTGTCACTACCAGAATGTTCTAGTTTTTTGCACTTACAACAAGTAAAATTCCGCTTTCAATCTTCTCTTTTATCCAACAAACTATCTTTGTATCCATTCTTCTTGCCATTAGAATCATTCACATTATATTTGTAGTCCTTTTCCTTATGACAAAATTTCTTGCAGAAATGACAAACACCATTGAAGTATAAATACCTTTTTGCATCATGCCATTTTATAGGAGTTTTTCCGGATTTGCTTCTTCGCTCCTTGACTTGTTTATCTTTGTACCGTTCCTTCTTACCAATGAATTGATTTTCTTTAGAACTATGACCTTTTTCAAACCCTAAATCACTCTTATCCCTTTCCATTCTTTGAGAGTTAATCAATTCATCAAACATCTTTGAGCTTATCTTAAATTTTTCTTCAAAACTCTTTTCCCTTTCTAGATTAGATCTTAGGATTTCTGCTTCTAATTCAAGCTTCGTGCATTCATCCATTCTTTTCTTCTCATCCAATTGTTCCAGCAGGCTAGTGATGATTTCTTCTCCTTTAGTCAACAAATCGCATGCATCCATACTTGTATTTTGTAGCTTTTCAATGTGCTCATTTTATTTTATCAACTTTTCCTTCAGGGCTTCCATTTCTTCTAAAAATTCACCAGAGACTACTTCCGAGGGAAAAAATTTCTCATGTTCAAATTTTGGGATCTTCCTCAAGTTGTTAGGATTTCTGAGGAACCAAGCACTGATACCAAGTGTTGAACATCCAGAATACTGAGAGAGGAGGGTGAATCAGTATTCCAAAAATTGATAATAAAATCCATTTAACCATTATAACAATTTTGACTAAATCAGCAAGAGAGAACATAGAAACAAGTCAATGCAATCACACACATGAACACCCATATTTTTACATGGAAAACCCAACATGGGAAAAACCACAGTGAGAGTTAACTCACAATATTATATCCAGATACAAAATATTACAGGGCTCACTACTAGGACTCGCTATCCTTAAAAGGCTCACAACCTAAGTACAAAAGATGGCTCACTGCCAAGATACAATGATAGTGGCTCACTGCAAAAAAGAAAGAATTGATGGAATACACCTTCAATGTGCAGGATTCAGTTCCAATGAAGCTTAAAATATAAATAATTGCATCGCTCAACAAATTTCTACTAGTGATAAATCATTTAGTCTCTAATATTTTCCTTTGTTCACTTACTCGCACATACACTCACACTTTTCCTTATTGCTCTCATGTGTATCACTTTCATTCCTCAAAGCATCTTATATATATACAAGCATATATTATTCATCAATTAGGTTGGCCTAATTGTATGAACACAAAATAACCAAAAACTTTCTTTGTCGACACCATATAGGATTTGAACACTCTCTCCATGTAGTGCAATATGCCAAGTCAGCTATCAGTCTTCATAATATATTGCATTCGCTGAGTTAGCCAAGACTTAAACACAATTCTCCAAACCAACAAATAATCCTTAAAGAAAACACCTTATGGATCTGAGAACACATTAATTTCCCATCATACTACCAGTAAAGAGACTATCAGCCAAAACCACAAAGCAAGAATGTTCAACTTATTAGAATGCAAAGTCTCACACAGTATACTTCACATAGAACAATAGTAGAATATAGAGTTAAACTCTGTCAGAGATAAATTTATGTACATATCAAAAGATGTCTCAAGATCCAAGAAATAGCAGTTTGAATGAGTCAATAAAACATGGTTAAGAGATTAGAGTCATATCAGATCTTGTAATGAGTTCTAAACTCAACTACCAACATACTAATTCATCACAAAGGAGTATTACTGACAGAGAACAACTTTTGGAAAACCAAGAAAAATTCTCATATATTTATCACCATGTAGTCATTACCATGTTGACATCAATGACAACATAGGAACAACTAGCACAACTATCAATACTTCATGCTCATGTTGCAAGGTTTCCAAAAATTATTACTTTGAAATTATTATTGATAGATATTATTTGGTTAACATGTGACTTGAGTTATGCTTTTTATTATTAATGAGTTAGTAGATCTAATTAAGTCTATCTTGATGATGTGAATTTCATGTCTCCATTTGAAACCCTACTCTGATTGCCTAAGCAATTTTGTTATCTAACTAAATATTATAATCTATAATTGGTCAAATGTTGTTATGCTTTTAGGAAATGTGTGTTTGGAAATAAACTTTTGTGAGTTATTCATGTGTTGTGGCTAAAATTTGGAACTTGTGTCATGTCCTTAGCTATGTTTTTGGTCTAAATTTTTGGGCATTACAAGTAATATTATAGGAAATTGCACTAGGTGCAATTTTACGCCATAACACCTACCACTATGAAAATATTAAAACTCAATAATTCCCTAGAGAATTTGGATCTTTTCCTAGCATACACAATTTCTTCAAAACATCTGTAAATCTCTCATAATATTGACTTAAAATTGAGGATTGGTTGGTGTGAACAAGGCCTTTTACCCAACTAGATCACCTATTAGGTCCTTTTCAAACATGTTCACATGTTATGTTTATGTAGGGATCTAGGAATATTTATCGAAGTCTTAGTTGGCAATGAGATCTTATCGTATAATATCTCATTTACTTCTTGTGTACTAGGTCATTTATTTTTTATTTATTTAATAATCTCATTACAAAGGATTAAGACACTTCACAATCTTGTGTTGTCCTGATGACAATCAAGGTGGAATCCAACACAACTCCAACACTATTCAGCCAGTATTTGAGACTCCAAGCCCTAACAAAGGCTATACTGCACACAATCACTCTTCCTTGCTAGTAGGTCTGCAGACCTATAAACTTGAATCAAAATCACTGAAAACACTCTCAACCAACCAACTTCTTATGTTTTTAGACACCCATCAAAACACCCTTAAACATATCTCTAAATCTCATCCAACTCTTTTAGAACATCAACTTGAAACTATGCCTTCTACAGTAACCTAGGCCATGAATTAGGCCAGTTTTACAAAGAGACAACTCCCTAATCTTGAAACCAACCCAAGAAACCAATGGGGCAACACTCACCAACCTCCAAAGTCACCAAATCCACCATTTTTTTGTAGAGGCACACCTTCCCAAATTCCTATTCAAGAAACCCTTGTTTCAAACTATTCATATGAGGGTTTATTGAAAAACCATATCCCAAACCTTCCCGAACCTTGGAACCAGTTCAAACACACTTATTTAAGCCTACACATTCTCAATATTTCAATAAATATCATTGTCTCTAATTATTTCTTCAAACCCTAACCTTAAACCTCCATTTTCATGCTCTTTTCCACTCAAATTCTTCAGGGACAGCAACACAAACCCCATAAATATTTTCTCCCTTCATAAAACCTTCATCCTAGAATCAAAACCTAACCTAAAAGACTCATTCCTCTGAGCCACAAAGATTACAATAGGAGGAATGAGTCAAAATTCCATTTAAAACTTCAAAAACCCTTAAAATTTGCAAGTTCAGACCCACCCCTGTAAGTTAGCAATAAAATAAGTTTTATTCAATGAAATTGTTCCTAAATTGATTCAAAAGAGATATACAATATTACTCCACAAGTTCTCAACAATTTGAAATCATGGTATATCAATACAGGTCCTTACAGACCTATAATTGACAAGAAAACACACAAAAATTATGAAAACAGGGGAAATTCTTGTTATTATTGCTTCAAAATCCTCCAACCAGCCATTAAATCGATGGAATTCACATATTTAAACCTTCCCCATCATGAACCAACTGAATCAACAACTTCCAACTGATTTTCAAACTCCCCATGACCGTTGGGGTTCAAAAATTGCTCTTTTTTCATATTTTGTTGACAACATTTTGCTATTTTTGCATTACTTTACAAATTGACTCTCCTATTCACCTAGAACATTACAAATGGTCTATTTATACCTTATTGAACCCAAAAACATGACCTTACACTAGAAAAATGACATTTTACCTACCTTGACCACTTTTGTCAACATTGACAACTTCTTGACATGATTTGCATCCTTTACAATATAGACCAAAAAGACACCAAACTTTTCCAATTACATAAAAATGGTCTCATTGACCTTATTTAGACTCAAACTTTCAAAACTATGTAGACCCAAACAACCTAGACTCAACTCTTCATAAAACTATTAAAGCAAATCCATTAAAAGGATTGGTGCTCCTGCACCATGTCTTATCTCTCAACCTTGCCTATATAAGAAAAGTATCACATGTGCATTTCAATCCAATTTCAAGTCATGTAATCCATGTAATCATATTAGGGTTTAATAAAATTCATTGTGCCTATAATCAAGAAATGTTTTTTTCTCTTGTTTCTCTCTTGTCGAAGGAATTTTTTGGTTCGCAAGTGATCTAGAAGGCTTGAGTCCATTGGTGAATCTAACATGGTATCAAAGCTTTAGATTTGTAAGCCCCTTCTTAAATCTAGGAGATAATCAAGTATGAAAAAATTTGATTGCACTTTGTAAAATATGGACCTTTCCATTGAGTCCAAAAGGCCAAAAAATCCCTAATTTGATATAATATACTTGATATATGGGCAATAAAAAAATTAGCCATTTTTCTAGGGTTTGTACATTTATCAATCAAAAATTGCATATATTTGTATGGTCGTATAGAATCCATATGATTTGTACATTTGTATAGGTAAATTGTACAATCAAGTGCAATTACAAGAGCATATTTGTAGAATGTGTGTAGGTACGCAAACATCACATCATCCCTATGTCAACAGAGGTACAAATTTTGTAGAGTTTGTACTTTAAAAAAATTAGTTTTATTTTTTGTGTAGATTTAGTTGTGTACCAAGAGCCTAGATGTTGTTTAGTGAGGTCCTTTATTCATGTGGGCTCAATCAGGCATGTTAAATCCCAACAAGTGGCATGGGAATTACATTGTCACTTCACTTGCTCAAGTGTCGCTTACTTATTTCCAAGGGCAATGACATTTTTTACAATCAGATTTGTGTGCCAAGTCATATGGCCAACCAATGTCCTAGCACTTAGGGGTCGAATCTTGCCCTTCAATGTCCTAGCACTTAGGTGTCGAATCTTGCCCTCCAATGCCCTAATTGGGAAAATATTTTCAAATTGACATAAATTTTTGCTAAAGTATCAAAATTTTAAAAATGAGATACCAAAAATTTGTTTCAATGTGCTTCATAAGGGTGCGGGTTATTTTCCATATTTTGTTGCAAATGTAATTAATTATTGATTGAAGTTAGATCTTCATTTTTGGCTCCCAAGCTCATCACTCTTTTTAGGATCTTCAATTTTAGTGATTCCTATGGTATTGAGTATCTCTATCAAGCCATCCATGTAATTTCTCCATATTCATCCGTAAGTACATTTTATTTATATTTGTTCATATTTGTATTCTAGAGGATTACTTGGGCATGTTGGCACTTGGGAAGGTTTTTTTTTGGTCAAATCACTTCATTTCAATTGTTTTATATGTATTGATCTTTGATTTTATCAATTGAGTGTATCATTTTTATAATCATGGGTCATTCAACTCATCCTTCTATAATCATTTTGACTAAGGAAAAATGTGAATCTTGGAAAAAAGGCATCCTAACACATTGCATATGGCTCAATCTATTGTCTCGTCTTTATGGACTCCTCCTAAGCCAGATTCACATTGGAATAAATTAGTTTTGTGCTATAAAATGATCATATCATCAAATTAATTGTTACAACCATTGGTGTTGACATCTTTTGGAAGATCTCAAATACTGAGTACCCAAGCACACTTTGGATGAGAATTTGGGAGATCTATGGAGATCCACATAATCCTACATTAGATTGCATCATTCCACTTGATGATGTTAATAATCTACCCTTTGATGATGATTCATTAGAGGAGCTTGAATATGATGCATAAATCAAAATACCTCTCTTGCAACTCCAACTAGTTCCTATTTGGAATGGGAAGCATTCTTATATGTGTACTTGTTTATATTTCTTATGAAAGAGAGGCATGTTGTTTTTAGGCATTGGATCATGTTTTATGTTTAAGCATTCACCATTTCTACAATACATTACACTTTGTGGGGGGGTACTAGTCTCTCGCTTTCCCTCTTATGGGGAGATATTAATTGTATATTTATGATGGATGCAGTCCTTGGTGGGTCATGTTGAGTCCTCCATCCATCAATTCTTCCATAACTTGTACATGATTATTTTCTTGCATTCTATCTTTTGGAGAGGGTTTTTTCTTGTTTGGTTTTTCTCCTTTTCTCCATTTTTGAGAGATCATTTCTACATGGGTACCTAACATGACCTGATTTTCAAGGCCCATAATAATTATGGTATTGCATCATTTTCATTTGTTTACTTCTACCTAAGTTTTGTTTAACATGAGGTTTTGGTGTGAACAATGTATTTTAACCAACTAGATCACCTAGTAGGTCCTTTTCACACACGTTTGCATGTTAAGCTTACTTAGGGATCTAGGAATCTTTCTATAAGTCTTAATTGTCAATGAGATCTTATATTATCATATCTCATTTACTTCTTGTGTCCTAGGTCATTTAATATTTGTTACTCTAGTTATCTCATTGCGTAGGATTAAGAAACTTTTCACAATCTTGTGTTTTTCTATCCCTCAACCTTTCCTATATAAGAAAGGCATCATATGTACATTTCAATCCAATTTCAAATCATGTAATCCATGTAATCATATTGGGGTTTAATCAAATCCATTGTTCCCATAATCAAGCAATTTTTTTTCTCTTGATGCTCTCTTATGGAAGGAATATTTTGGTTTTGCAAGTGATACTAGAGGCTTGATTCCATCGGTGACTCTAACATGGTATCAGAGTTTCAAATCTACAAGTACCTTTTTAGATCTAGGAGATCGGGTGTGAGCTTTTTTGGGTGTGTTTTGTGGAAAAACAGGGCTCACTATTGAGTCCAAAAGGCCCAAAAACCCCTATTTTGATATAAAATACTTGATTTGGGTGATAAGATAAAATTGGCTATTTTTACTACGGTTTGCATATTTATCAATCAAAAAATTGTACATATGCATTGTCATACATAATATGTATGGTTTGTACACTAGTGCAAGTAGACTATACAATTGGGTGCAATTGTAGGAATATATTCGTTGAATATTTGTAGGTATGCAAACATCATGTCATCCCTACATCAATGGAGGTACAAATTTTGCATATTTTTTATTAAAAAATTAATTTTTATTTTTTTGCATCAATTAAGTTGTGTACTGAGTGCCTAGTCATTGTTTAGCAGGGTCTTATAGTCAGGTGGCTTCAACTAGGGGCATTAAAGCACAATGGGTGATGGAAGAATCCCATCGTCACTTTGTCGCCCAAAGTGCTACCTACCTATTGCCAATGGCAACAACATTATTCTACAATCAAATATGCACTCCAGGTCATACGGATGACTAGTGACCTAGCCCTTAAGCTCCAAATCTTAACCTCCATGCTCTAATTGGGAAAATATTTTTAAATTGACATAAAAAAATTCCAAAGTATCAAAATTTTAAAAACAAGATATCACCAGAAAGTTATTTTAGTGTGATTTTCACTGGTGTAAGTTATTTTTCCATATTTCACAGCAAGTGTAATTAATTTTTGTTTAAAGTCATATCTTCATTTTTGGCTCCCAAGATCATAAATTTTTTGCAAGATCTCTAATTTTAGTGATTCTTGTAACATTGGAAAGGTATTGAGGATCTTTATCAAGCCATCCATGCAATTTATCCATATTTAGCCCCAAGTATATTTTATTCAGATTTGTTCATATTTACATTCTTGAGGATTTCTTGGACATGTTGGCAGTTGGGAAGTTTATGTTTTGATCAAATCACTTCATTTTAGTTTCTTGATATGTATTGATCTCTTATTTTATCAATTGAGGAGTGTATCATCATTATAATCATGGGTTATACAACTCATCCTTGTATAATAATTCAGACTGAGGACACTAATGTGTCTTGGAAAAAAGGCATCCTAACACATTGTAGGTGGCTCAATAATTTTCCTCATCTCTATAGACTCATCCCTAAGCTAGATTCACATTGGAATAAATTAGTTTGGGGTAATAAAATTGATCATATCATAGGATTAATTGATACAACCATTGGTGTTGATATCTTTTGGAAAATCTTATAGATTGAGTTCGCGAGCACACTTTGGACGAGAATTTGGGAGATCTATGGAGATCCACATAATCCTCTATTCTTAGATGATCATGCATCATAATACCTCATTTTCCACTTGATGGTGTTGATAATCTACCCTTTGAAGATTATACATTAGAGGAGCTTGAATATGATGCAGACCTTGAGCATCTTGTTAATCAAGAGACCTCTTCTATAACTCCCACTTCTACTGAGATCACAAACCTATCTTTTTTTGCACCATTAGAGTTCATAGATGCTTCTTCGAGAGCTTCCAATGATTCTTTTCAGTAGGTAAATCATAGTCTTTCAGATACATCTTTATGGGATGATTACTTGACAAGTATTTCAAAATTGTTTGTGGAGTCTCACTCTCAAATTTGGAGGAAAATTTTGAGTGGTTATCTCTCATCTTTGATGATAGATACATTATAGTTGTTTTCACATCATATTTTTCTTTGGATTGTGTTCAACATCAGTTACCACTTGATCTTGGTTTGATTCCTTCTTCATTGTTTGGGCATGTACCTAATTTAATTGTGCCATCATCATCTACCATGGACATGGTGACATATGAGCAAATTTCAAAGACACAATCTTCATACATTTGGATTCCTTTTTCCTTCTAATTCCTATCTAAAATGGGAAGTTTCCTACATTTGTACTTTCTTAAATTTCTTCTAAAAGGGTGGCATGTTGTTTGTAGGCATTGGATCATGTTTTTTCTTCAAGCATTTACCATTTCTGCAACACGTTACACATTGTGGGGGGGCTACATAGTCTTGAATCCCTCTTATGATGGGGCTATCAATTGTATATTTGTGATGGATGCAGTCCTTGTGGAGTTATGTTGAGTCCTCTGTTCATATATCTTTCACCACTTGTACATGATTATTTTCCTACATTCTCTCTTTTGGAGAGGGGTTTTTTCCCATTTGGTTTTTCTCCTTTTCTTTGTTTGTGAGAAACAATTTCTACATGGGTACCTAACATGACCTAGTAGTTAAGACCCATAATCATCATGTCATTGCATCATTTTCATTTTTTACTTCTACCTAAGTTGCACTTAGGGGGGTTTGATGTGAACAAGGTATTTTACCAAACTAGATCACCTAGTAGGTCCTTTTCACACATGTTCACATGTTAATTTTACTTAGAGATCTAGGAATATTTCTAGAAGTCTTATTTGTCAACGAGGTCTTATTGTTGATGGTGGTTTTAAAATAACTAACTTGCTAAGTAACAATGAATTATTACTGTTGAAAATTAGGGGATTCCTACTCCAATGTTCCTTTTAAGTTAGGTCTTGATCATGATGGACAGCTAAGTGGTTCATGTAAACTTGTTTCAAAAAGGGGCTTGGATAATTTAAGTATTTTGGAAAATAGATTTAAGAAATGCAACATTAGTTATAAACATTCACTTATTTAAATTCAAAACTTATTGCATGTTCAACATTTCTTAAGTAGATTTATGTTATCAAGTGTGTTCTTTCAAAGATCTAAAATATTTTAAAATAAAGAATAAAAGATGTAGGGTTGAAATAGGAATTTAAATAAAAACTTTAAAGTAATGGACAATAATAAATGTTATCCTATTTATCAATTTTGAATGGTTAGGAAAAGTCACAATAACCAATATTAAAGCAATCAATATTCACTCAATCACTATTAACACCAATGCAATCTTTAAAGGAAATGTAGAACCTAAATATTTTTAAGCCACATCACATCAGACTGCCATAAAACATGTGCAGATTTGAGACCTTACTCTATTTAAAATCATAATAACACAATTGACTTCACCAATTTGTTCAATTTAGATAAACAACATAAACATACCATCACCAATGATCAAGATCTATGTGCATACAACAGGTGTAATCCTTAGATACTTTATAAAATCTTCAAAAAATATAATACAAAAATCCATGATGAAATTGTATAAGTTTCATGTAAATACAATAGTTTATAATGATGCAAAGTATATAGAAATGTGTCCCATAATTTGTGGATCTAAAATAAAAACTAACTAAAAGTCTAACTAAATCTATCAAGGGTGATCCCACAATACTGGTTTACAATTTTTGGCCAAATTGGACATTGAACTGAATTTTTTTAACTAAATTTTCACTTTCGGGCACCTATAGATGCTAAACCATTAAGAATTTGAAGATGATGCAAACTAGTGATTTGTGAAAAAATTTCTATAGATTCTAAATATATTTAAAACCAAAAAAAAAAAGATTGAATCACATAGCATTTCTTTTTCCATCTCCTTTGAAAACTAGTTTTTATCAATAAACACCATTTTTAAAGAGTGATGCTCACCGTAAACAACATAACTTTTTTTCTATGAATAAAATTCTATTTTTTTTTAATTTAGCTTTGTAACTATGATATCTAACAAGTTCATTTGGTTTCATAGTGTTTTATTGAATATTTTTTCTTAATCAAGTTTTGAAGTCAAACCAATTACGATTTAGACATAGGCGGATTGTAAACAACATAACTTTTTTTGTATGTATCGAAATTCAATTTATTTTTTTTACTAGATCAAGGACATCAATACCTATCCTGAACAAATTTTTTAGATTTTTTTTATAATCTACTATTTTTCCATATTTGTAGAATAGAGAACTTTATTTTCGATGAAAAACCTATATTTAATTAAACTAAAAAAATACATAATAAAACCAAAATATATTAAAATTATATTTGATGGATAGTTCATTCTGAGGACTACCATCATCCATTTGAGTCTCTGAAGTTTCCTCCATTAGCAAAGTGGGGTTCGCTAGAACCCCCCTTCTAGCAAACCCCCCTTTAAATACAATTAAAAAAGAAAACCCATTAAAGGGGGGTTCCTTCTAAACACTTAAAGTGTTTTCCCTCCAAAAATGCATTTTTCCTTCCCTTAGCTTCGATCTGAAAATGAAATTTAACCAAACTGAATAGACAAATTAGAACTAGAGTCTAACTTAAAACTCAATGCCACATTAGAACTTAATTATTTGGGCATTGATTTATTACAAAATTTATTCAAAATAAAATAAAATTCAATATTTTGATTTAATACATGCCAGGGAAACTTTTTGAAAAGGCACTAATGACATCATTCATGGTGTCCATAGGAGGACCCTGATGATATTTCAATTTGATCCTTTTTGAAAATGAAGAACTCTCTAGTTTTTCTTGTAAGTCGATGAAGCCCACTAGTTCCTCTTGGAAATCCTGCAACTCTGTCTTCTTGGTCATCATTTGGTCAATTGTCTCTTGAATGGCTTGACCTCATAGTGACACTTCCAATTCCTCAACCATCTTACTGGGAGATGCAACTAAGGATGAATTTTCCCAAAAAGTGCATCCCATGCTCTCTACAAACCTATCTTTACCATAGCCTATTTGGTTAGATTCCTATTATTATTGAATTTGTGTTTATAATTATTTAGGGTCTTTACCCTCAGTTGTGCTCCTTTAACCATTTTTTGGATTATTTTGATCTTTTTCTTCAATTATAGTTGTGTTTAACAAATATTCTAAGGAAGTGGCCTTCATTATCTACAAAATTGGGATGTAATCATCCCACACCATTAAATCCTCATTTATTTCCACCTCCATTCAGTGGACCAAACTGGAATCATCACTAATGTAGTGATAAGCTTTTTTTTCTCAAAGATCTAGTAGCTAATGCCTATAGATCATCCTTCCATCCTTTGGAAGCATTTACCCAACCCTCGGGGTTGAGATATAGAGCTTATCCTTTTAGTGCAGCTTGCAAAATTGGTTCAAGGGTAACATAATCAATAGGCCCTTTTAAAAAGTTAACACATAATATTAACTAGGCTACTTGGGACTTAAGTTCTTTCATATTTTCATCTTTATGCACCTTTTTAAGGATAGGGGACACAACCATCTATAAGGATTGTTGTTCCTTTTCTCTAGTCTATGCACCAAGGTTGACTCATCTTATCTAGTAGTCCTCAGTTAGCATGTCAGATTCAGGCTTTCCCACTAGAGGAATAACTATTTGAGTTATACCATGTTTCCTTGTTCATCCTCAATGATAGTAGAAAATCTTATTGATCTCTTCCTTCTTTATGTAGGAGCCCAAAATGCCTTTACAAGGATAGTGGTATTCTCCTCTTCTTCCTCTTGGACATATGTCCTTTTTCTCTTTTGGATGGTATGGTTTAACCATATCGAGAGATTGGAAGAGACTTCATGTATGGGAGAGGAAATGACTTGTGTATTATGAGTTCTTCTTCTCTCACAACTTCTTTTATTACCTCCTCATTTTGAACTTCCTCATGGCTTGATTATAACTCTTATTTCTCTTGGGAAGGAGGAGGAGGAGCACATATGGAGGTGAAGGAGGAGGATAAGTGATTGGAGGACTTAGAGGAGTTTTATGGTTTTGAGGTAATGGAGGATGAGATGGGATTGGAGATGGATGAGGTGATGGAGGAAGAGATGGCAAAGGAGATTCATGCAAAGGAGAAGGGGAAGGAGTAGGAGAGCTAGATCAAGGAACACTTTTAGTTCTTTTCCTTCATTTTAGAGGAATATCTTCCTCATCTTATTATTCACTAGACTCTATCACTATCTTCTCCTTTTCTTTCTTTTGTCTTGATTTAGATGTTGAGGATGATGGTCTTTGTTTCTCAGTAGCAATAGCAGATGGACCCTCTCTTGCTTGCATTTTTTGGATAAGGATAAGGTTTTGGCAACTACATCATAGGAAAAGGAGATACCAACCATATTTGTGAATATGCCTTGATGCTTGCTAACCTTGTGTCCATATTAGCACCTTCCTCCATTGAAAAATCTATATTGTAGATTGGTTGATTAAAGATTCCTTGGCCACTGTAGATAGGGTCTGGGAATTTCTTGTTATCCCTTAATTCCTTTGGTACTTTGGCCACATTGCAAGCCTTCATCATATCTACTAGCAGTATGTAGTAGTCCTTCATTCTTACTTCAAATTCCTCTTCACAGTTTTCCCAATGGTCCTCAAAAGAAGGCTCATGTTTGAAGAATGAGCCTGTGACCTTACTAATTTTACCAATAGGGTCAAATTTGGCCCTTGGGTCATTATACAAGTCCATTGTATACATTGTTGGCTCCACTTCTATTTTTTTGGCATTTTGCATGTTTTCACAAGAGTATACTCCCATCTTCACAGGGAAGGAGTATCATGATTTATGTTTGATAGTAATTAATTTTTGAATCTCCATTACTTTTTTGCACAACTCCAACAGGATTATCTTGTTAGTGGGGTACCTTGGAAGCTTGAGGGGAGCCTTATGAAAACCACCCACTCTGATGTATGTAAAGGTCTTAAATTAGATATACCAATTCCCCAATTCTTCAATTTTTCCATGGATTCCAAAGAGATTCTTTTAGCAAAGTCATTTTCCTCCCCTTTGATGATGGCATGAACAAAATTATCATTTATAACATAGTAATTCTTGTTACTAGCATTCAGCTCTAGTTGTGGGTAATTTTCATAAATATTGACCTCTCCAATCTTAAAAGATCCCACCTTGATAAGCCCTAGGAAATTTTCCTAAGTAGCCAATAAGTAAACCAAATAAGATGTCATATATAATTTTTTTTTTGCACAACACATCTTTGAGTTGCCCGTGCAAGGTGTTGCTAATGAGGGTAGCCCAATCAACCTTCTTGTCATCAAATGACCAACATGAAGTGACACATCCAAGAGTAGAAATATTGGCACTTGGATAGCCATAAACCCTACTCAAGAGTGTGATTTGATCTTTGATATCCTGTATGAACTCTTTCTCATGCTACACTTTTTCCATTTTGAGTGCTAACTCCTAGGGTTGAGCAGCATTTGAGTGAATAATATTGAGGCAACTTGAATTTTTCTTCTCAAAATAGATGATTTCTTTCTTTATGTCAATGGACTCATACTGGGGAGCAACAAGAATTTTGAACACCCTTTCAATCATGTATGGGTTTATATCAAGGACCACCTCCCCAGACGACCCTAATATCATTAGGTGTGTGTGGTCATAGTATTGAGTACATTTCAATACTAGCTTAGGATATTGTACTATAACTAGGAAGGCAGTTCCCTCTACTAGCCAAAATTTGGCCAAAGCAGTGGATTTAATTTATCTCTCTTCTTCGTTATAGATTCTCTTGTGGAATTCATCCATATCCACTTGGTTGAGATCAGTGTCTCCAATATTTGCATAGGGAGAGAACATCTTAGATGGAGGATGATATCCCTTGTATTGGTACTTCATCTTGGCACCTTCCTTTGGCATGTTAGCTGCATGTGAAAATACTATCCATTAGAACATTTAAAGAGAGGAACAAATTTTTGTCCCTTGTTGAACTTTGGAGATAAGTCATTTTAAACTACATTGCAATAAAAAACCCTTTAAATCCATGCTTAAGAAAAACTTTGATTTGTCAAGCATTAGGTCTCGATCATACCTCTTATCTCTTACTAAAAGTATCAAGCATTCTAAACAAATTCACTCCAAACACCGATTTTTCAAAAGGTATGTTCATTACTTTATTTTTTTGATTGTCGACATTTGAGCTAAACCTTAAGATAAATTGTATATGATATTTTTGAAATCTGATGTCGAAAACACAAAGTGTTCGAATAAAAAATTTCAAATAATTTCTTTGTCGATCATCTAGGATCAAAGATATTATTTAACATTTGTTTAAAGTTTAAGATAGACATGAAGGGCATCCCTGATGCTTAATATCCAAAACATGAGGCCAAACTTAAGAAAACCTTAAGGAAAAATACATTCATCAAGGACTAGCCAACCATCCTTTAGAAAGAGGGGTAAATAGACAACTCAAAACCTTATTAGATGATATCATAAACATAATCGATCAACACACTTGGATAAAACATGATTTGATAGGTTCAAAAACAAAAATAGGGAAAAAAATGGAAACAAAACAAAAACCTAGTCAAATTGAAGCAATAATGAGACCAAGCAAGGCATGAATATAAAGCAAGAGTTCAATTATTGATCCTACCTAAAAATTTGTGAGGGATCCAAAACGAGAAACAGGTGCAAACAACAACAAAGAAAGCACCCACAAACACCACTGTGAACCATACAAGGACAAGCAACGACGCGACCACCAACCAAGTACGATGGATTTTGATGAAAAGTGAGTTGAAATTGTGGAGGATTTTGAGAAAGTTACAAAGCTCATTGACTTTCTTTCTCAACAATTCATAAATGATATTTACAATCCCTCGACCCCACTTTTAAACCTACCCAAAAGGATACATTAATGCTTCAATAAATGTGGGGTAGCGTTATTGAATGTTCTGACAAGAAAGAAAAATGAGACCACAAGATGTTTCCACCATCAGGCCTCAAGGATTGGGAATATCGCAAGGAAAACATTCTAATAAGGAAAACCCTGAAGATGGAAACTTTGAAATGGAGAACGATGACAACAAATAAATGTCGGGAGTCAAGCCTGACAAGGATGGCATACCAATCTTAAGGATCCCAAAACTTCGACAAGTGAAAAAAAAATAAAGGAGAAGAAAAATAAGAAAAGGAGGAAGAAGAAAGGAAAGTAAGGGAGGAACGAAAAAAATGAAAATAGAGAGAAGGAGAAGAAGAGAAAAATAAGGGGGGTCCCCATTTTTGCTAGATAGAAAAATGGGGTGGGGGTGCAAGGCACAACACTTATCTTATCTCATTTACTTCTTGTGTCCTAGGTCATTTAATATTTGTTACTTTAGTTGTCTCATTGCATAGGATTAAGACACTTGTCACAATCTTGTGTTTTCCTATCTATCAACCTTGCCTATATAATCAAGGCATCATATGTTCATTTCAATCCAATTTAAATTTATGCAATCCACATGTAATCATATTGGGGTTTACTCAAATCTATTGTGCCCATAATCAAGCAATATTTTTGCTCTTGTTGCTCTCTTGTGGAAGGCATCTTTTGGTTTTATAGGTGATCCTAGAGGCTTGAGTCCATTGATGACTCTAATAGGATATACCACCGTCTCTCAACAATGTTACTAGTTAAAAATTCCTCCACACAAAACTATCTACTAAAGTTGAATGATCCTTTTGCAAGCTTAGGAAAATAGATTAGAGTGGGGATGACCATAATTTTTAACTGTGTTGGCATATGGTTAATAATCCAAAAATTATGTGTCCAATGCTTCTAACAACATGTCAAATTGACTCTAAGAATGTAAAAAAAAATATCATCATGCAAAATTGACATCCATAGACAACATAAAAAAGCATAATATATTATACAACTACCCATTGCAAAGCTCTTAAAACCAGTAGTTTTGGTAGCTTTTCAATCATAGCTTGAATAAAAAAGATGGCTAAAATTATAAGGGCTACCAAAATTGTAGAAATTATTGCATTTAATAAAAAAACATCTTATACTTGTTGGCTGATTTTTGCAACTAATTTGTATGTAATAACTAAAGAGAAGATATGGCGTGTAACCACATTTTGGGTAAAAGCACAAATTGGCCAAATAAATAGTTCTAAGCGAAACATTTTCTGTCAGAAAGGTTTCAGCCGAATAGGTTTCGACCGAAACCACGTGGCATGTACGTGGCACACAGGGTTTTGGTCGAATATGTTTCAGCCGAATCCAAAAAAAAAAAAATTCTCTTTGCTGCTTTGAAATTGGCTTAAATTGGCTTATTTTATTGTGTGGGGTTTCTATAGAAACCATTTCTACTGAAACTTTCTATGTGGCATCCTAGTTGGCAGCCAACTCACCTTTTTTCAGAATTTTCATAAACATTCAACTTTGGCAGAGTACTTATCTAGTCAAAATGATTTTTCTACAAAAAAGAAAAATACCCTTTTGTAGAGCTCGGAGTGGTGAATCCAAATATTTTTTTTTTTTAATATTTCAATTAGTTTTAGTATATTTTATTTTAAAAATAATTCAAGTGGGTTGTTAAAATTAAAAAAGAAGTTGATTAGAAATTTTTTTTAAATAGTAAAACATATTAAATTTTTTTTTAAAATATATGGGGCACAAGAGGAGAGAGTCTTCTTCAAAAGGGTATAATTTTTATTTTGAAAATGATTTAAAAAATAAATAATAGTTGACAGCCTGTGAAAACTTCTAAATTCTAATAAGTTTGACATTAAAACGTTATTACGAGAAAAATATACATCAAAATTTGATTTTTTTTCCATGCACAAGATATTGAAGTTACCTATTTGGAGAACAAAAATAGAGAGAAATGAAGTTTTTTTCAATTTATTTCTTCATGGCCCGTGAAGTCACTTTTTTCTGAAATTTTCAACATTCCAAAATTTGTTCTTAAATTGATTAAAAAAAAAAAATTTAAAAAGCATTTTTTTTAAATCTAAAAAGTTACAAGATTAAACTTCATCAAAAGTTCTATATTCCATTAGTTTACATCATTTTGAAATTCAAAACATAAAGACCACTTTTATGTGGTTGAAGTTCAGAATTTTTTTTGCTATTGGTCGATTAGTTTATAAAGTATGACATAGGATTGTGCTTTTACCCTTTTGAAACTATCAAAACAAATAATATAAAGCTTCAAATGAACTCAAACATGTAAAGTGGTATGAAGGAGATATTAGCAAAAATGTGACTATTCTAGAGGCTACCAAATAATGATGTTTCTTTTTTCTTCATTCATGGAAAATCATATCTATACAAACTTGATATGAGTAGATAGACTTGTAGTTTAAATAAAACATAATTGTATATCACACAACAATAGTAGCAACTACAAAATACAAGACACAAATTCATCTATGGGTTTCAACAACTAGAGATTGAACCAACAAATAAGAGATAATAGTGATAGAATACTTCACTATATTTATGTATTCAGATACAAATTTTTTATCTAAAAAACCAAATATTATAATAGAAATACTTGTCGTAGTTAGTTTTATGATCACCTAACTCACATAAATCATCAATAGGCTCTAATTTTTTCTCATCCCATATATGTCTAACACCTTTACATTCTCCAAAGGTGTGAACTCTAGCAGGCCTAATCACAGATACCATGCTAAAACCTTTGTTTCATTGCTAGACATATTGTCCTAAGTATTAGATTTCTTGGAGTTTATCCCTCAACTCCACGACTCTCAAGGATCACCTGCAATCAAACACATATCACAAAAAAAGAGAGAAATAGAAATGTTATGGAGTCCAAGAGCTTAATCATCCAAAAACATGAATCATCATTAATGTGCAAACCTCAATAACTAAGTACAATACAATAAAAAATTCTTATAAAAGATAAAATTAAAAAGTAAAAAGCAACCCTAGAGAAACCTAGGTGAGGATGAAAGGAGATCGTGACATACATATCCTTATCATATGACTTAAGATGCAAAATACACATTATGTAAATAAGACTAAGTACTAGATTACTCTAACACCCCCCCTTAAGCACAACTTATGGAATAGATAAAACCTCTAAATGTGAATGCATAAAATGCAAAACATGGGCCCCAACAACTAAGGCCTAATAAGGTACTCATGTACAAATGAAAAGTTCTCTCATAATTCGAGAAAAGGAGAAAATTTCATGGGAAAAACTCCTCTAAAAGAGAGAAATACAAATGAAGGACTAAGAAACCTCAAAAAATAATGTCCCAAAAAGAATAGGAACATGAATAATATCACTAAAGCACAAAGAAGTTGCAAACAATTGTTAAAAGATGACTACTATAGTGCTAAAATGAAGAACCTCCTATAAAAACAAGATGAAGATCAAAATCAAGAAGACAACAAGATGCGTGCAAGTTCCCTCAACAACACTACTCAAACAATGATTAGATGGAAAATAAAGGAAAAAAATCCAATAGTCGAAGATAAAAATGGTACTTGATCTACATAAGTGACCCCAATGACACTACTCAACTAATGCAAAGAAGCAAGTCAAAAATATAGGTGTCAATAGTTTGAAGAACACTAATCAACTAAGGATGGAAGATCACCTCCATAAAACAAGAATGCAAGAGTGTTATATGGTAAGTGTTTCATCTCACCAAAATGCATGGGTAACCAACCGCTACATCCACCTAGTATATAAGAACAAATACTACATACACAGTTCACTCCAAATCAAAACCAAGGAAGCATTAGCACCAACAATATGAAACCCCCATAAAGTTGACAAGGCAGAGGCATGGCAGGTCCATTGAAACTATGTGTCATCATGTAATGCATGAAGGAGAAAAACATTTGAAATTATACAAGGGAGTACCTAAAACTAGAAAAGGGTGTGCAAACCAAGGCACACACACATGAAGGTAGATAAGGTTGTGATTACAAACAACACACACAAAAAAATCATATGGCACTTTATAATGTGGTGTGAATATAAAATAAGGCATAACATGATGTGTGAAATCCCCAAAAAGTATACACAAGAGTGACACTTTATCTCACTGCATATACAAAAGAGAAAGTGCACTCAAAATATGCCTATAATGCCTAAAAGGGATAAAATTCCAAAAATACAGGTAAAACACCTCAAAAAAAAGTCATCCCATGCAACAAGAAAAAAGGTTTTCAAGTGTCGAAAACATCTAAGTAATCAATCAGAATGTGAAAAAAGAAAATTTGAATAAAATGTACCTAAAGAAAAATATATAAAATTACATGGACATATGTGAAGAGACCTTAAAAACCTTTCCAACACTACAAGAATCATGAAAATGGAGGAATTGATCAAAAGTTATGAGCTCAAGAGCTAAAAATGAACATCTAACTTCAACAAATGATAAAATACACCAACAAAAAAATATGAAAAAATATCTACACCATTGGAAAGTTCCCAAAACCATATTTCCAATGATATTGTATGCCCAATTTATGCCAAAAATAAAAATATAACTCTTTAGGCAAAGTTAGGGTTTGAGGGGTTGGTAGGAGCTAGTTCATACAGATGACATCATGTTAAGGTCAACAAACAAAATATTTTGTGGACCAGATGGAATATTCCTTCATTGACAAAAAAATCAATGTCAAAAATTGATTAAAAAAGATCAAAAACCAACTTGAGAAATCTCAAAAAATGGTGAGAATGTCCAAAAAATGTGAAATAGTCAAAATATTTTCCAAGAACATAATATTCTATCCACTTGTCAAGAAAAAGTGTGGATCTATCATTAAATTAAACTAGGCAACCAGGAAAAAGTGTACACACAAAAAAAAAATGGGTCGCTGAGAAATAAAAATCAACAATGGAAGGGAAAAGGTCAGTGATTTGGGGTCTCAATCAAATAATCATCATTAGGATAGCATTGGGTGCTAGCTAGAAACCTTTGGGCATCGGTGGAAATTGTATGGTTGGCAAAAACTCAAAGTCAGTTGTCAAAAAATTCTCAAGACTAGAGTCATTTGAAAAGTAGAAAAGCTCGGGGCGCCGGTCCGAGCTCAGTTGGTTAAGGTGTTCCCTGTAGCAGGGCGCCCACCATGGGTTCGACTCTCTGGCACTCCCGTGGTACCGGTTGGTGTGTCCCGCCAGCACTACCAGTCACGGTAAAAAGTTTACCGGCGGTGGGTTATATGGGGGTCGTGGCCGCACCGATTCCCTCTAAAAAGGTAGAAAAGCTTGAAAAAATAGTGGAAAAGGTATTATCATCAATGCAGAGAAAAGAGGTCACCGCCTATGGGTTTCCCAAGCTACGATGAAGAAAGAGATGTAATTAAAACTAGATATTGGGTTGTACAAGAAAAAATTATCATCAATCATGAAAGAAACCAATGTCGGTAATTGTAGGATTTTATGGTGAACTCCTCAACACCCCAAGATCACCTGGAAGATAAAATAACTTCCATAAGAGATAAATGACAAAAATATCATGCTATGATTATGGATGCAAGATTTCCAAATTGAATAAATCAATGTATATATGATGTCTTGCTTATAAAGGCAAGTTGTGAGATAGGATTAGACATGATCATGGCATGTGTCTTAGTCTTGTACAATAAGACAACTACCTCAAAAAATATTAAAGGACTTAGGACACAAGCATTAAATGCCAAAAGATAAGTGACAATTAATGCTTAACTAGAAAGATTCCCTCCTAGGACCTAAGTGGACTTAACATGTAAATAGGATAGATAAAACATCTATTTATACCAACACCCCCCTTAAGTAAAACTTAGGGAGTAATATTATACAAATGACACAAATATAGGTCCTGACTATGAGGCCATGTTAGGTACCCATGTACATATGCAAATGCAATATCTCACAAACAAAGAAAAGGAGAAAATCCAATGGGACAAAACTCCTCCCCAAATAGAGAAAAGATATAATAATGCTCTCCATGAAAAATGAGAGGACAAAACCCCATTCAAGGAAAAAGACCCACATAAGAGAGATGAAAAAGAGACCATTTAGCCCCCCCTTAATGAAATAACCTATTGCAAAGAAATAGTAGAAGCACACTGGTGGAGTAACACTAGAACCCTTAATCAAAGTAATAAAAGGAAAGGTAAGTTTGATTCTAGAAACCCTAGAATCTCTTTGGAGCAATCCTTGAATCATGATAAAGCAATAGTATTCCCAATGCTAAGGAACACTAGAACACTCTCGATACGGAGCAACTCTGGAATCTGAATGAAGCAATAGGATATAGAACATCATTCTAGAACTAAAATGAAGTGCAAAGATCAAAATTTCACTCTACCAATTGTCAAAATATCCAAGTAATCTCTAACATACCCATTAGGAAAGAATTGAAATCAAGATATTCTTGGGATAGAAACAGAAAAAATGCATGGATGGCATAATAGAACTCCTCAATACTCCTTTCTAACACCACAAGAATCACGAAAATCGAAGATCATGGCAAAAAGTTATGAGCTTGGGAGCCAAAATTGAAAATCTAACTTCAAACAACAATAAATGCCACCAAACAGAAAAATTTTGGAAAATAGCATGCACCACTGACAATTTGAGGAAGCTTGCTTTATGGAAATATCTCGTTTGTGAAAAAAGGCCTCCTGGATTGCAAGTTATGATAGTTTGAAAAAAATGCCTGATTTGGGCCTCAAGGGAACAAAATTGGGCCCCTTAGGCTTAATCCCTCAAGTGCCCCATGTGACCATAGGTTTAAAAAATTATTAAAAAAACTACCACTGGGGCAAGGTGCTCAAGGAGTGGCGGGCTAAGTCGCGTTGCCCCAAGGCTCTAAGCTCCCTTGCTAAGGTGGGTTCGAGGTGTTTAAACTCCCCATTACTGTGGCTTCACCAAATACATGATGGACATAAATAATATGGTTGACCAATATAATATTTTAAAAAACAAACTTTAAATAGAACCTACCAATTATAAATGAAATTGTACCGACTGAAAAGACTAAAGTGACCTTTAACAACTGAGTCGCAAACAAGTATTCAGATGGGGTATAGGAGACCTCAAAAATGACACAAAACTACACCAGAAGTGTACGATTATGCGGTGAAAATTCCCTATACCACAGACCTGCAAATGTTGACGATATCGTATGATCTATATACTCGTACAGTCAATAATTTTTTTTGCACGATACCTCGATTAATAGTGTCAAAATTTGACGAATTGGTAGTCAATCCTTAGGTTCTCGAGCCTTTCGAATGCAATGGCGAGGTCTAATTTGACCTAAAGTACTTTAAAAAACCAACCCCCTAGATTTGGCAATTGAAACCCTCCTTCAAACCCTTGTAGATTAGTCAAAACATCATGAAATTTGACAAAATAAAAGGCAAACCTAACTTTCTATGATGTACTAAATTCAATGGTGAGGTCCTTGAAACTCCAACTCACACCCAACAAAAATTTCATGTCAAGATTGGTCTATCGCATTTAGGAAGAAGTCTACAGCACTGAAGCTCTGATACCATGTAGGAGTTTATGGTGAACTCCTCAACACCCCGGGATCACCTACAAGACAAAATAAATTCCACAAGAGAGAAATGGTAGAAATATCATGCTATAATTATGGATGCAAGATTTTCAAACTGAATATATCAACGTACATATGATGTTTTGTTTTAAAGTTAAGTTGTGAGATAGGATTAGACAAGATCATGACATGTGTCTTAATCATGTACAATGAGACAACTACCTCAACAAATATTAAATAACTTAAGACACAAGCATTAAATGTCAAAAGATAAGTAACAACTAATGGTTAACTAAAAAAATTCCCTCTTAGGACCTAAGTGGACTTACCATGTAAATAGAACCTAAATAGATAAAACGCATATTTACACCAATAGCAATGAAAATGCAAACTATCAATAGGTGAGACAAACAAGCAAAGTAACTATGCCACCAAAATAAAGTTATCAAGCAAATATAACCCACCAGTAAAATAAAACTAGTCATCATTTTATGGACTTAGCCTATTGCTGAGAGGAAATAACCTATTGGGAACCCAGCAAGCTACACAAAAAAAACCTTATAGCAATGGGCAAAGATCGAGTAGGAATAAAGTGAGAGTTAATGAGTGAGAGCACTTCGATGGAAATTTAATGCGCCCAAAAATATAGATTCATTATCAATCTTAAACCCCTCCACGCAAAATAAAAATAATTTCGTAGAACTTCAAATCAATTGAAAACACGGATCTGCCAAAAAAACAACAAACGTCACACCGACAAAAAAAACAGTCATAACCTTCAAATCTTGGACAAAAAAAAATCCTAGAACAAATCTATCACTATGATGATTGTACGAACAACACAAAGGTTTGACGTAGATGGTATGATTGAAGCCATGCATTGTACAAGTGCATGCACGAAATTCATTGCCTCAAATTTTAAAGGTTGCGGAATGCAAAATTAAATACTGATGTCGGTAGCGAATGTTTTTCCCAATGCAGTAGAGGATGTTTTTCCCGATGTCAGAAGCGGATAAAATTAAACGTGAAGATTTTGAGGTGTGTTGGTAGCAAAAACAAGTTTTAGGCTTTGCAAGAAGAAACAGAGATCAGATAAAGAGATGAGGAAGCGGATTTTAAAGAAAGATCAACCACAAATATTTTGAAGATCAAAGAGTTGCATCACAAATATTGTCCAGAGCTTTGAAAGGCTAAAGAATCATCAGTGAAGATTAAGCCAACGGAGCATAAATTTGACCAATTCTTCTAAAACTATCTGCTTATTTCTCCATGTACGCAGAAGATATTCTATGCCACCTCTTATGATGATTAATTTGTTTCTCCCTTGTCATGTGCTATTTTGCAATGAACTCATAGCTTGTGTTCTATAAAAGGCAGTGAGTTACTTAGTTTTATATATCAAAAATTGTTGACAAGATATAGCTTATATGGGATCTATACCAATTTAGTTTCCATTTCATGTTTTTTTGATCAATTTCAATAAAGACTTGTACATACTACAGGGGTTGGTAATATTGAACCAATCGAAAGGTCATTCCTAATCATATATTTTGTGTGACTATAATCATTTATTCCTGGAGAAATAATCAATTTGTTATGTCATTTTTGGGTGCATTTTGAAGATATTTCATTGGTGAACAATTTTATTCTTTAAACTCTTGCATTATGTTGTATATAGTTTTGAAGCAATCTGGGGAAATACAAAATAGTTTCTGCTTTAGTTTACTTATCTTTCAGTATGTGCATGGGAAATATCTGGAAGCAATTAATTTCTTAAGCTTTTCTCTTCTTACCTTTAATATTTTAGTGTTTATTTTGGAAATAGTTGAAATGGAATGGATTATGAGAAAGTGATGAATGCATGATTTGTTGAGTTTTTTTTTTTTTGGCAAATCGCTATCAGAGAGGATAGCACTCTTTCCATTGCTTTGAAAAATCTGATTACATATTTTCAAGACATTACATATTCAGATTACTTGCATTTTTAGAGGACCTTAATATCATCGGATGCTTTTGTTTTGAAATAGGCGCCTTTTTGCGTTTCACCTCCGTCCATTCTTGTTCTTTTTCAAGACTACTGCTTGCCATGTTCAAGTTTACTTGTTCTTTTTCAAGACTATTGTTTGCCAAGTTCAAGTTTACATTGTTGTCACTATTTGCTGGAGTAACCCAAGATAAGGAGGAGATTTCTGTGTGCCTGTGCAGCGAAGGAGACGATTGCTTAATTTCATTCTCTTGAAGATTTTGGACATACACTGGAGAGGGTTGAGGCGACATTGGAGCCTTCTCTTGGAGCACTGGAGGAGATGCAGCAACAACTTCCTGCTCAGAAGGAGAGATAACATAATGACGAGACTCTGCCCCATCCCACCAAGATGGATTGTAGATGGGGGAAGCCTTAGGCCGACCCTTACCACAATGTGCAGTCACATGTTCAGTACTAAAGCATTTCCTGCACCAGAAAGCAATCTTTTCATAATCAATTGGTTGGCACCATTGTCTATTTCCAACTTTAAGGAAAATATATGTTGGAAGACCTTTAGAAACTTCCATTTCCACGTAGAGGCGAGCAAAGGTCGAGTTCTCATAATTGATTGTTTCTTTTGAAATGCAATGGTATTTGCCCAGCCCATTGCCAATCGCCTTTAGACAATCAATTTCCCCATACTGTAATGGAAGATAGGGTAAATGTACCCACAAAAAAGCAGAAGAAAAAGACTCTATATGTGGATCAAAAGAAGGAAACCAGGGTTTCATGAATAGGAAATCTCCTTGGAAGAACCATGGACCAGTGTTTAATATCATTTCTTTATCTTCTACAGAATCAAATTCCAAAATGAAAAACCCCTTAGCGCAGGGATAAATACTTACTTCTTCCTCTAGATATTCTTTCCAATTCGAACATATCCAAGAATGGAGATCACTTAACTTTGGCCATGCCTTCATAAATCTGTAGACAAGAGCATGGGTTTGTAAGAAAGCCTCTCTGTCAGCGACGAATTTGTCCAAGCAAATCTCAGGGGCTGTCAGGGAATGACGCACAAAAAACGAGGGCCTTTGATTTACACTGCCATGGGAGGGCGAGTAGAACCCTGGCTGCAAATCAACCTTCTGTCGGCCTAGGGCATCACCGTTTAAGGCAGCCTTAAAGTCCCTACCGCCACCAACCTTGACCCCTGCGGAAGAGCCATGGTAGGATGGATGCACACCCTGGAGTGGAGAAGACTTGAAGCCATCAGACTCCTTGCAGGTAGCGGACGAGAGGAGAGGAGATGCGGGCATCTTCCGTTGCAGAGCGGCAGTCGTGTTCAACACAAATCCGCATGATTTGTTGAGTTTATTTACATCACTTGTTATTCAATAAGAACAATCTTCAGAACATAAGTAGGCCCCCATGTGAAAACAGCGATTGAACAACAAATCTTGAGTGGAACTACATGACATTCTCGAGCCTTGGGATAGCTAAATCCTTAATTGAATGTAGTGATTATTTCAAGAGAATATAGGTTTTATTGTCCATATAATAAAATCTATATGTTGATGTATGTAAAACATCCACATTAACACCAAGGATCACCTACAATCAAACACATGTCATAGAAAGAGAGAAATAGCAATGCTATGGAGGCTAAGAGGTGAATGATGCAAAAACATGAATCATTATTAATGTGCAAACCTCACTAACTTGGTATAATACAATGATAAATCCTTATAAAATGAAAAAGTAAAAAGTAAAAAGCAACTCTAGAGAAACCCTAGTTGAGGATGAAAGGAGATCATGACATGTGTCCTCATCATAGGACTTGAGACACAAAAAGCACAACCTAGTAAGCTTAAGTAATATTACTCTAACAAGATCAAATGCCAAACTCCTCCAAATTCTTTACCCTTTGCTATTTCCTTCCATCAAAATCTCACTAACGTTGATACCATAATGAAAATTCTGGGAGAAGTATAGAAGTCAAAACAAAAAAAAATTATACCCAAAATAATGTTGCTCATATTCTCTTCTTTCGATCAAATACATTTTTTTATTTATAAGAGTTGCATATCATATATTATAAAGAAGCTCCTATAATAACTCACTTAGATAATTAGAGGACTAACAAAGAAGTAAACTCCTAAATATGTGAGTTCTTTTAACAAATCATTATACAAAAAAACACTCTAAATTAGTAATTAAATATTAATAATAACAACTACAAGAATGATGTAATATTCCTAATAGGGCTACCTATAGAATTTTATCAAACTATGTGACAATATATTAAGGTTTTTAGCTACTCTATTTAGAAGCATTTCTAAAACTGATTTTTGGGCCCAAACATCAATAAAGGCTTAATCAAACTTATTATTAAAGGGAGAAACAAAGACATTTTTTCTAGTTGGCACCCTATTACCTAACCAAGGTGTTGGCTATTCAAATAAAACTTGTGGTTCAAGGTATTGTGAGACTAGAGCAAACAATGTTTTTCTTGAAAGAAAATATATTCTTGATAATTGAATTCTAACATGGGATACTAGTGAATGGGCTCAACAATAGAGCCAAAATGCATTGTTGGTCAAAGTAGATTTTGACAAAGCCTATGATAAACTACGCTAGAACTTCATCCTCATAAAGATGCAACAGCTAAGTTTTCGGTAATGGATATAGACTATACTAGATTGGTAGTGGTATAGCCCTATTAAGTAAAGGGCAAAGACTCCCTACTATATATAGGTCAATTGATTCGCCCCCTTCACATGTGGTGGTTGAATAGAGCCCCACAACTAGAGCACCTTTCCTATTCATTGTGTTTAATTACTAGTCTAGTGGAATTCTATTCTATAGAAATAAGAATGTAATCTTTTGGATGATGCCCTCGAGAGAGATGAGACAAAGAATGAAATGAAATGGGTGATCTTCATACTCTCCTTAGGATCATACTTCCAAAAAAGGTGATCACAGCCCCTAACCCTATCTACCTGATACTATAGCCCTCCAACTTGTGCTTATGTTAAAATATTTTTCAAAAATGTCAATGCTCACATAGTGGTTAATAACTCTATATCTAATTGTTTCCCTTTATAGTGATACATTAGACAATGGTGTCCTCGGTTACCTTTTTATATGTGCTCATTATTGATGCTTTAGATTATCTATTAAAAAGAGCAAATTAATTGTAAATTATATTTGGTATTTTCATTCTTCAAAACGCTATTGTGATTAATTCACATTTTGCTAATGATAGCCTACTGTTTTTGTAAAACTCAAAAAAAGAGTTGAACAAAACTTTAGATATAGATTGCTTTGCTTCAAGTTCTGAATTGACTCATCATAAAATAAAATTCTTAATGCCTGAAGTAGGTCATACCCCTTAGTGGGTTCCTAAAGACAAGAAACAAATCAAGCATGATGAAATAACTCGATATCTTGGCATTCTATTTGGTTTAATGTTATCTCTTGCTGAAATGTGGATTTGGTATAGAAATAGACTCTAATAAATTATTCAATTGATGTAACAAACTTTTTTTTATTGGTTTGAAAAGTCTCAATGACAACAACAAAAAATGTCATATTTATATTTATCTTGTTAGATGTCATCTAGTAAGAGTTTGAAGATTTGTGCAAACTAATTTTGCAATTCCTTTGGACTAAGTGGGATGGTAATGTTAGTTTTAGAGCCACCTTTTGGTCTCATTGCATCCAACCTATATCCAAAGGTGGAGTGGGAATTATAGATCCTAAAATTAAAATATTGTATTTCGTTGATAAACAAATCACAAAAGTTGTCAAAGGTTATGAACCATGAAAAAAATTGCAAAATTTTGTTACAACTACTAATTAAAAAAAAAAAAAAGCAAAATGTTAATTGGTTGGACAAGATTTTTCTTGCACCATATTTTCATATTAATGCTTCATTCCTATTCAATATATTTGGAATTCTCAACAGCAAATGTTTTTTTTTAATTGGAAAAAGTCTTCATTATAGCATGGTTTGTTTGTTTGTTTGTTTGTTTGTTTTTTTTCATTTCATTTGGTGGACCAAGCATATTCAATATCAAAAGAAACCATTAGCAATTAGTTTTCATAAGCAAGCTTATTGCTTGTTCAAGAAAGGTGTTTGACAATTCAACGATAAATGGAATTCCATTTATATGTAATGGTCTCCTTGACATGTCACTAAAGGATATTTTGGCTTGAATAGTAACTCCAAGTAGTTTCTTGATTTTGTGCAATCTTTGTCTCACATAATTTAACAATAAAATTATGACTCACACTTTATAATTTCTTCAAGGACTGACATTGGCTCAAAATGCCCCTATATCTAGTGTGACTCTTTAGGGTTATTCTCAACCCCGGACTCTTGATGGTTAGCATCGTTAATTTGTGGAGGAAACTGTCGGCATCCTCTTGGTCTTCTTGCATATTCCCAGGAGGACATCGGCTTCCTTCTTGCCCACTTCCTTGCCCAATCTTGCCCAAGTGGGCAAGACAGAAGTGGCAAGAAGGTAAAAGTGTGCATATACCCCTAATAAGATATAATGAGTACAAATAGGATAGGGGCATTTTTCCCTTACCAACATTGTTCTTTCCCTTAAACATAAACAAATATATCTTGTACTCCTTCCCAAAATGTCCCTAGTATTTGGGTTAAATTGAGTGCAAAAATATGAGAACTCAAAGCTGATTCAAACCCTCAAAAGCTTGCCTAAAAAATCCTATATTCCAAATTGTCTCTTGCCAATGGATTTCAATGCGTAATTATTCAACCAATTAAATGTGATAAAACTTCAGTACATTTATGTTGGTAGTGTGTGTTTGATAAATAACAATGGTCTACTATTTTTTAGACTTATTGCTTTATTTGGTCATCATTTGAACTATAAAGAAATTATAGATAATAATAAAGGCTAAAAAGGTGATTGCCTACCAGCTGGAATAAATCAATTTACAAATCAACCAACTCCTAGCCAACCAGCACACACATCATAAATTAAAATATATATATAACTAGAACAAATAAAGTTATTTCTGAACTTCGTCCAAGTGGTTGTAATGTAACGATACTGGACACCTATTAGTGCACGTGGGGTGAGGTTATGGTGTAACAATTATGGGGTAATAGCCCAAGCTAACCTCACACTACGTGGATGCTTATCCCATCACTAATAGTCAGCTCGTAACCTTACTCAGAATTCATCAAGCAAAAAGAATATTTTCCTCCACCAATCTTCTTGAACATTTATTCCAACCAAATCATAACTGCAGAACATTCTTCTCAATTTCCCACAAGCTTTGACATTTATTCCAACTAAATACTAATAATATTTTTCTCAATTCGCCACAATCTTCTTGACATTTAATCTAACTAAATAGAAGCTGCTTCGCACAAAAATTGCATGCATCACACCTGTACAATTTCAATGCTCCCCTTCACTTTAATCACATCAAAGAACAGAATTCAAACGCCAAAAGGAAGATCCGTGTACGTATGGTCTCCATCCAGTCTGACACTGCTCTAAACAGAAACCATGCCTTCACTACTCAATTCTAAAAGGAAGAACATAAAACACGTAAATACCTCATAATTAATATGTGCTGCAGTTGTGCATCCATATTTGGTAAGGCTGATCAATTCTGCTGACACAAATGTTGTGGCTGGCTGGAGTAGCAGTATTGTCAGAGTGGAGGAATTTCACACAGCTGCGAGTATATCAACTCTCTTGTAGACAGTTTACACTTTATTTTACTTGTATTACACAATTTATGCCTAGCTATGCTTCAATAATACTAATTGTCCCTTATTTTTCTAGTCGAGCCTGTTTTCTCTAGCATCCAGGTTTACCATGTAGAACCATAAGGGCAGTTTTGGGATTTCTCTTTTGTATCTATCCCAAAAATAAGGCAGAAACATACAACCTATTTATAACTATATAATTTAGAGAAACTCAATACATCGCCAAAATTAGGACTTCAATTTGATCGTTGCCCAAAATTCCAAATGGAAGATATCATGAATTTGATATTGGCCACCGTCACTCTGCAAGACCATAGCAATTGCACTCAAATCCATCCCTGGTATACTACAGCAACAAATATTCCTGAATTGCTTCAACAGGCAGATTTTTAAATTCCTATTACATTCTTGTAATAGTAATAATGAAGAAAGATGCCTCCATTGGATTCATAATGATTGGATCGCTTTGTTTTTTTTATATTGACCAAGTCTTGGACATTTAACTCATAATACTGTCGCAGAAACAATGCCATAAAAACTTTCTCACTCTGTCAAGATGCACGTGTTATATGGCTCACCTTGCAGCCTTCACCCATGCATCAATAATGTCCCACCCATGGTTGTTCAGTGCCTCTTACATTAAATAGGAATGTTGTTTTAATTCTGTTACTAAATTAGTTTAATCATCTAAAATATTGCAGTGAGGTATCTCTTAAATAATTCATAACTGAAAATATTTCAATTAAAAATTCTAATGCAGGCATTGCAAAATAAGAAGCTTTACGTGCAATTAAAATTTTGATGGCCACACTTTCTAGTTAAGTGATACCGAAGCTTTTAAACTTCATTGATGACCACACTTGACTAGATTGAAAGGAGGTTATTATAGATTCTTTAAAGTTTACTCACTTGAATGGGTAGCGCAAGCTTCTTGTATGTGAAGTTAAAACAAGAGTATTCATGCTGCATCTCATACATATTTAATTAATCTAAATATCTAATATTTACTTGTGAGCTTCTTGTGTAGAAATTCTTCAATTTCCATTTGCATAAAATAGAAATTGGGAGCAGCAATTGAAGCTTTTGCAATTGCATTGAACATGTAACAGGAATGGGGCATTTACTGAGGTATTGTAAATATTACAACAAAAGTTGAAGCATGCTGTGGTATTTCAAACAATGTTAGTTGCAGCTTCAACTAACCAACAATTCTCTACTAGCACGCACATTAGGTGCTGCCTTAGCCGTAATTAGAATTTTTCCACCACCAAAAATATACAAAACAAGGCGTGGCAAATAAGATAGGAATAGGTCGAAACTCAATTGACCTGTCAAACCATATTCAATTCAATCTGCTGTCATGCAGATTCATCCACCATTCCATGGTATTCTTGCAAACAATGTAGTGTTACTCTTTGCCATGCTACAGTTGCCTTCACGTTAACAAATATTGATTACTGAAAAAATCAGCCAAACAGCCTATGGAGTATTCACACTTCTTCAAGAGCTACACTCAATTCTTGGGAAGATTTAGCAATAGCTCCACCTTTCCTGTAGCACAACAGCATGGTAAGAAAACATGCGAGGATTGAATTAAGAGATTATAAAAATTCATGTCTTGATTTCAAACTACAATCTGCCAACATTATTTTAAAGTACAATGAATTGTATGACTCGCCTGCTCAAAGGACCAAGAATCTGCTTGACCTTTTCCAGCTCAATGGAACATAGTTTACAGCGTTCAAGCCTATCAATATTTCAACTACCAAGGTTAAAATGCTAAAATTAGCAGGACAACCAGCTTACACAGCTGCTAAGAGAATGCTAACTACACCTTTGCTCTGCTTGAATATCAACTCCAATTGTTGGAGATGCCACAATCGTTGCTCGAATAACATGACCAAAGGTCTTCACTAGCATTACCAGAGCTTCCAGCGCTACACTAAGGTGCCTACATTTAATAATAAAAAAGTTAGAAAAAAAGGTAGCATCATCTCCCTCAACATAAAAGCTTTTTGAATAGTTTCCCTAGAATTCAAGAACAGCTTCAAACAAACAGCACAATCTTTCTGAAACCAAAATTAGCACATCCAAAAAGACTAATCCTTCTAAAATCATCTCATAATTAAAAGGCTAGTCAAATACTGGATTAGGAAAAACAAAGCATTTAGTTTCAGTATTTGTATACAGATTTGCATCATCTTATTCCATAATGGATTATATAAAAAAGTACCTGTCTCTCTCACTTTCAAGCAACCGAATTAGCAATGGAAGCAGGACTGTGCAAATATCAAGAGTGAAGACATCACTTCTTTCAATCAGAACACTAATTACATCAGTAAGGACCTGCATAAATTTCATCATTAGAACTACTAGGAAATTCCAATAGATTCTTTAGCAAAGAGTCCAGTATGTACATATATATTCAATAATTCCAGCAAACATAAGATGAATGCTAGTGAGGGACACACATAATTAGTTGAATTAAAAGTATAAACCAAGATTTGATTACAGAATTTCAATAATTGAGTATTACAGTGACAAGCACCATCAACAGAATACTTACAGAATTGTCTCCCATCTTCCCCAATGCCCCTATAGCACCTTTCAGGTCATTCCTTCGCCAATAACGCAGTATTACCTGTCAGGAAAAAGGTCAAACACGCCACATGACATCTTAAAATATACCAGCTCAAAAAATTGATAGGCCATAATTGGCAAGGTATGGTGTGGCACAATTCATGTATATACCCCATTGAAATTCATGTAAAGTCAAACTACCAAGACATTGAGGTCAACTATAATTATAAATCATGGCATTTATCATCCTTACAATGCATTTCTTCTAAACTCTGTAAGCTTAAGTTCAAGGTAATCCACAACATAAAGTATTATTACATAACAAAATCCTCAATCGATGAACACGAAAGTACTCCATACATGATAAATGCAAGCCTAAATTCTGCAAAGAATAATAGGAAACAACAAAATTAAAATACCAAGGGTTTAAAAATAAACGATTGATCTGAAGGCATAACCAACATTAGGGAAAACATTGAAAATAAAAACTCATCAAGGTAAGAACATTCCAAAAAAATCAGCATTTTGGTATATATGTCAGTTAATGTCATGTTTTTGTGAGGCAAAAATTTAAAAAACCCCAAATAAAGAAAAATTCATATTTTATTTTCTGACTCTCCTTTCAATATATTTATTCACTGATTATAAAAATCAACAAAAAAAACAATAGAGAGAGACACTGAAAGGAATTTGAAAACAATTTTTTGGTGAACAAATTCACTTATTTTGATATATTCTGCCCCACCTTTCCCTGGCAACAATAAGAAGGCATCCTTTGTCTTTGATTTTTCTGTTCTGGTCATTGTGAAAGGGTGGGGATCTTTCAAAATCACTCTTTCCAGCTCATAGCTCCAATCAAAAAAAGAAGCTACTTTTACAAAAGGCATTAAGCTTTGGAGAGACTGCAGGGAAAAGAAGCAAGCCCAAGACAAAAAAGGTAGTCACGCCCAAACCATGAGTGAGAAGACAGCATAAAAAGCAAAGTTACCGGATTCGTACCCACAGGCCTCGAACCCGGTTCGGGTACGCACCCGGTTCGGGTTCGTCTGTGGGTTCGTGCTGGGTACGCACAGGGTGCGTGCCCAGCACTGTGGGTTCGCCAGGGTTCGTGAGTGCACGAACCCTGGCAAACCCACAGTGCTGGGCACGCACCCTGTGCGTACCCAGCACGAACCCACACGTACCCAGCACGAACCCAGGCAAACCCGGGCGAACCCATGGGCCAAGTCAAAAAAACATGGGCCCAAACATGATTAAAAAACATTTTTTTTAAAAAAAATTTCCCCCTAACCCTAAAATGGCTAGTGGCTTTGCACAGAAGTAGTCTTTTGTGAGCGGTAGATTAATCTTGGTTTGCACAAAAAGTTTGGAGTGGCAGTATGAGGCTAGTGGCTTTGCACAGAAGTAGTCTTTTGTGATGTATAACACAGAGGGTGAATGAATACAGGAATTCTAATTTGCTAAGAGCTGCACAGAAGCTCTGTTTTTAGCATAAACAGAAGAGGAGGAGCATTCAAGCTGAAGCAGCCCTGGTTTGAAGATTTCTGTGGATGTTGTTCTAATCCAGTCAAGTGCAAAAGTTCTGCATTCAAATCCAAAGCAGAAGCTCACCTAAAAATTCTGAATAACAAGAGAATCTCTAGGCTCATTAGAGGTGAATCTAGTGGCATATTGACAGGGATAGATGAAACAGCATATATCTGATTAGTTAAAAAAATCAGAAATAAAGAGTGAGACAGATCATGTTAATGCCTATAAGTAACCTTGAATTTTGACAGAATAAGTAGTGCAATAGAGAAGAACTAGGTTAAATGACCCTTAAATACCAATTCCAAAAATGATAATTTGACAAAATTTTCAGGAAGTTCAAATAAATATAGAAATTTGGAGAACCATGAAAAACAAAGAATGCTGAGAATCAAATATTCAAAATGTAATCTTTTTTCTAAAAATACCTTTGGTTAAGAGACCTGAGACCTGGAAAACTTGTTGGCAAGATCTGTTAGAATTGGCATTTAATATTTATCTTTGGCATTTGGCATTGATCAATGATCAAGTATCATACTATGAAATGATTTAGTTTTACAATTCTCTATATTTCTCTTATTTTTTTGTATATATAATACATATATATAGATTTATAATATATTAAATTATTAATATATACACACGTACCCATACGTACCCAAACCCCTAAAAAAAATTTTCCCGTACCCACGTACCGGGTTCTCGTACCCGAACCCGTCCCCGAACCCGAACCGGTAACTTAGATAAAAAGATATTTTTGTGACAGACATACTTTTTTGACAACAGTAAAACCTGTGCCTGCTATTTGAAGTGCAGTAATACGACTGGATAAATCATAAAAGCATTAAAAAACATAAAATGACATTAGAAAAAGGCTGTACAGAAATTGGAGGAAATCTCTCAGATTATCTGACACTGTCTTGTTGTAACATTGTTCCTTGGATCATTCCTCCAACCTGGATTAGAAAGCCCAGGGGTGATTTTAAAATGCAATTGACAGTAATGATGCAGCAAGACTTACAACTGTACCAGAACAAAAACTATAAATAATATCATACAAAATGCCATGTCAAGTTACGATGTATAATATTTTTAGAATTATTCTATAATCTTTTATGTTTTTTCATTAACATACACTTTCCCCAGCATTGATTTTACTGTCTGGAATTTGTGTAAAATATTTCAACTTCTGACATAGAGAATATGTTTCAACTTTCAAAGATGATAAGGGGCTATTCCAAGTTTTGAAAAAGAATAGATGCACTGAAAAGCAAGTGCATGCTTTATATCCTTCAACACAATGTCTAGCTTGTTTAATGTCCAGTTAAGATACCTAATATTTTTTAAATTATTCACCTTGTCATTTCCTTGATTTTACTGTCAAGAAAATGTGTTCTTGGGAATAAGAAAACATTTTGGAGACTGATGATCGTAGGTCATTTGACACTCTAATGATGAGGCATATCCCCTATCACAGGAATTGTGTCTTTGGAGGTTACCCAATTCTTGAGAACGCCTTGGAGAACTATACTACATCCCTATGATGTCCAGAAAAGGGGACTTCATTGGTCAGCTGTTCCTTGTTCTCTGAGACATCTACTAGCAAGGGGATTCTTGGGAGACGTGTAGCATCTCCTTTTCAGTGAAGATTTATCTCCAATATCAAGAGGCTGGTATGCTCTACACAAATGGAATCCCATGTCTAAAACCATTTTAAAGTCAAATTGAAGCACTTGTAGTGTTTTCTTTATACAAATAGGTCACTTCTGCCTCAAATTAGTCTGAAAAGCTTTAAGTTTTTGCTTTATCTCAGTTGGGGAATCCAAAATTAATAGAATGAGGGAGAAAACTCAATTTATTTCAAAGTGAAAGAAAATGGCTTTGGATAGGAATCCATGAAAATAATTGTTAAGTACAGTGTCTATTCCTCAATTAGCCTACTCAACTTCTGTTCATGCCTCAAATGCTAGACAAGCAAGTGGCAGGAGTTTTGTGTTGTACAACAATTTGATTAACTAAAAGCAACACCCTTTGAAGTTAATGACCACCTTGCTTTGTATAATGTTTTATTGGTAATTTTGAACGTTATTGAGTGTATGGGTGTACAAACATTAATTGAAGGATTTACATCCAATTATACATGCTACAAAAATATCAACTTAAATAGTTACTCATATAGCCCATAACTAAGCATTAAAGGACACAAAACTTGTTCACTGAACAACTGATTTCATGAGTTTTAATCTAAGTTGCCAACTCAGAATCATATATGGGTACAGGTGCATGGGTACACCAGTACGGCAGAAATTTTATTGGGGGCTGGGTACATTTGGGTATGTCTGTACAAAAAACATATAGAAAACATAAATATATACATATTTGCAGCCTAAAAACAAGAATTAAATTCAGAATACCATATATCTACAACAAGAAGTTCAAAAAACAAATATTGAACAACAAATGTCAATTTTTTTAATTTGTATACTGTTTTTAAATTTTAAAATTAATATCTAATATAATTATAAAAAAACTAGTCTGATATTAAATATTTGTTTATTTATATTTGTAATAAAGTACAATGTATAGTTATACAGGTTGCTAATTTTTAAATTTACAAATACTTATAAATTTATAATATTAATTTATTAAATATACTCAGCTGTATACAGATTTTTAAATATATGATATACCGTTTGCAAATATATTAATAATTGTGTATACTGTATACTGTATATCAACAATAATATACTATTAATAATATTTATAATATACTGTATATTAATAATATACTATTGATAATATTTATGAATACTGTTAGTATTTATATACTGTGTTTAACTTTATAACAAATATGGTTTTAAAATTTTAGTTTCATGATCATTTTGAAAACATTTCAAATTTTTTTAAATAGTGAAATGAAAATCTCAACCTTAGTCTTACCTGATGACTGGTTGAGGGCAGCCAACAGAGGATCATGCAGAGAACTGAGCAGTGTCAGGGTCAGGCTTTCTGTTTTCCAGCTTTTGCCAGTATGTCACACTTTGGAAAACTGAAACGTTTAACCCTTTTTGCAAACAATATATGTTGGCTAGAGTTTTATTTAAGTGAGAATTTTTTTAAACAATAAAAACAGCACCTGGCCCTGGAATCGCATCAGAATCAGCTTAAAAATGCCACAAGCAGTGTTGGATTTGCCTGGGTTTGGCCAACGGAGAAGAAAAACATTTCAGCCTGACAAAATGTGAACCCTGGTTGATTCTGCAGTGATTCTGGGTAGTACCCAATTCCAGGATGTAACATAGCCAGAATCAGCATGGAAATAGGCTGATTCAGCAGCATAGTCTTTAACTATGAGGCAAATTAAAAAGTAATGATTTAATGTACATCTTGACTATACAACCATAGGATTATACTAGACCATATACAGGGATCAATTGCTAAGTAATCATAAACAACTGAAGAAAAGGGGATGGGGGCAGGCAGTGGCAGGGGCAGGTGAAATAGTTTAATACCCAATGATATGCATCTGGGATATAATAACTAAATTCAAGAATTCTAACTATTTGACAAAAGAAAAATACAATGATTTAATGTACATCATGATCATACTACCATAGGATGTGTATATCAAAGGATCAACCACTGCAGTTATCCGAGATAACTTAAAATGTTAAAAAAGACTAACAATATTGACAAGGGCCAAATTGATTGACGCCCAATAACATTCATACAGATCATCTGGCAATGATTGGCCCTCTTCAGTGCCACCATCTTCATCACTTTCTTTAGAGTTGCCAATAACACACCAACCAAGCCCTTCTGCACCTCGCAAAGACTCAAACCACTAGCTGCAAACCTTCCTTCCTCCTATTGTTTTTATCACTTCTCTTTGCTACCTCCTCTTCAAATCTCTCATTATCTGATTTTCTCAGACTCATACGCCATTTTCTCCATTTGGTTTTCAGTTTTTAGGATTTGTTTCAGTTTGGAGTATTCAAACAAGTAGTCTAGCATTCAGAAGCTATTTGTTATAAGTTTTAATTAATTTTTCTCATTTTTATGAAATAAGTAACACTAGTCTCAAAATGTGATGACCCCCTTATATTTTTTCCAATTTTTAACACATCAATCTTCACCCATTAGCGTTAGCATAATCAAATCAGCTGATGAAAGTAACCCTACGCCAAAAATGTTCACTCAAGACCCAAGATGGTTGAGGTGATATCATATGGTACCGGGGATCATTAGTAACAAACTGAATGAAAGTACAATGCTGGAAATGTAGATTATACAACTCGACCACGTATTTCAGCAGGAGTGAATTGACGGCTCAGTCGATCAGCAGATGAGATATGCAGTACAGAAAGTAAAGATGGCGAGGCCAATCTCTTCCACCAAACGGTGGGAATGAAAATGCTTATGCAAGAAAAGTAACTGAGGCGGTGAGGCCAGCCTTCTTCCACTAAGAGTGGGAATACAGTAGAAAATTGCAAAAAAGTAAAGGAGCTGATTAGTACTACTAATTCAGCATTACAATGTGAGTATAATCTGCAAATAGCCAAGTGTTATCGTTGGCCAAGTAGCTGCAAATGATATCAAATGTTCTCCACTCTTCATAAGACTCGCAACCATGAAAAACAAGCCCAAAAACCCAACTTCTGACAATCTGATATAAAAAACCAGCAAACTGAAAAATGCAAACCAGCAAGCTATGCTCCCAAAGAAATGCTCATAACTTCATGAAATCTCCCCCAAACGACATGAAACTGAATGCAATTGAAACCTAGGAGGAGGGCGCCCAAGATGGAATCAAAAAACAAATGCAAACACCCCTAAATATTTTATAAACGCAAATCAAGGTACCAGCAGGCAAAGGTACAGCATTCAAGAGGGGCAACCAGCAAGAACAAATCTATTTCTTATTAATAAAATTTGAAACTCGGCAAAGAGGGACGCCTAGGGCATAGAAGAAGAATGAGCAACTACCAAGAAGCAAACAAAAATCATATAATGACTTATGATCAAAAATTCACCTTCAGCACAACAAAAACCAACAACTGCAAATTGACACCAAACTTCAAAATTCTATCTATGAAACTCTGTCTGCACTCCCTAAATGAGAAGCAGTCTCTGAAACTCAGCTAGGTGCTATCTTTCAAGCACGAAACCAAGGTTGAAGGAACTAGGAGGTATGCATTCCTCGAAACAAGCTCTAAAAGTATTTCATCAACATAATAGTAAAATAAGCAACAATGGATGATAAGCAAAGGGCCCAACACTCTTATTTGTAGTCTTTCCTCCTCGATTTCAATTTCATTTCCCTCTCATTTGGTTGCCCAAATTGTATTTGCATTTCATTTTAATTTCATTAGTCTCCTTGTCTTTGGTGTCCACACATAAAGGAGAGTTACTTTATCAAAAATGCAAATAAAACATTAGCTTTTGGCGTCCCACTTCATCAAGTGCAAAACTACCTTATAAACTATTATTATCTCCTCCAGGCTAGGCATCCAAATGAAATGTATTAAAATATGACTTTATTACTTCTTCAAATAAATCATCCTCCAAGCCTTAGCCAAAATTTCACCAAAATATTAAAATATTTTACCTCCATAAGAGAATGCCCAACACAAGCTCTGTCCTGCCAAAAATAGCTCAGAAGTGTTGAAGACACAAATTGCTCAAATTGACTTGCCAGAAATAGCCTCAGAATTGGCCTGCTGAAAACCTACTAAAAATAGCACTTACTAAAAATAGCATACTGCTAAAAATAGTAAGTTGTTCCAATCTTATTTTGAGCACAACCCGGGCAGTCGTCGTGGCTTACTAAAAATAGTAAGACAGGAAAAGTCCTTTGTTTCAGTTGCATGACACATTATTGCGAAGCTCTTTGAAAACCCAAAAGGAATCCAAAATCCAAACTGCAAAACACCAACATGCAAGCCTCCAAAACTACCAAGGAATCAGCCAAAAATGCAAGTTAATATCTTGTCATGCATGTTACCTCATCCTGAAGCTCTCCAAAAACCCAAAAAGCTCCACCAGACATGTATCAGAAACTCTCACATGCAAGCCTTCAAAACCTCCTAGAAAAGTGGAAACCCTAATTTCAGCGTCTGATTGGCCTACGGGCACCCAGAAATAGGCTATCAAACACAGAAGAGCGTATGGCTAAAATGGGGACATTACACAAAAGAGGGTAAGGGACATATAAAATCCCTTTTAGAGATGAGTTTTATGACAGTTGATTATTCCCCGTCCCTATTATGTCAGTAAACACAAGACATGTCTCCCATGACTCCCTTCTTGGTAAATCGTGGTAGGCAAAACAAAGGAATTAAACTACATTACTTTTAACGAGTATAAGCTCAATTGAGATGAAAGCAAGGGACATATGGTGAACAAGCTAAAAGCTAAGAGTAACCTATTCTCAAACAAAAACCAAAAAAATTAGTGATAATGCAATTCTAAACTTGTTCAAGGAATTTACAAACCCTTTAGCAAGTTCCAATATTGGGATCATTTTTTTGAATATTGCTTTAGTAACTTACAAGCTTCGATGTGTGTTTTCATTTTGTGTTGTGTATGTGTACTCTTTGATGTATGCATTGTTGTGTTACCAGGTTTGCTCTGAAGTTCAAAACCCAACCAATGCCAAAATCCCGAGTATAGATCCCACTATAGGTATGGACTAGGTTTACCCAGGGTTCTGCCCAGGCCTATGGGTTCACCCAGGGTATATCTGACCAGTTCAAACCTGGCAAAAGTCCTAGTCCAGGTATTAGCTATTGTGGCCCTTTTAAAAAAAAAGGTTAGAGCTTGAAGAGATCTATGCATCAAACATTCCTGGAAGTGACGTTGGAAACCCAAAAATTTCATTTTAACCAAAAATGAACTCTATAGCCCAAAACTTAAGTTTTTCTATTCTATAGCCTAAAATTGCACTGTTTGCAATCTTAACATTAGGAGCAAGGTTTTAGACACCTTTCCTAATACTAGACCCTTCAATTATCTTGGGACTAACCCTAAAAAGACCTCACAAACAAAAAAGGACCTGATCTAAACCTAACTCTAAAAAGTTACAAACACCACATGAGACAAAAACAAAACTACATTCCTACCTCTCATTTCTTGCTCACCCAGAACTCCATTTCTACTCACTACTCAAAGTTGCAAGTTTTTTTTGTGTTCAAGCATCATGTTCCTATTCCTACACCTCAAGAAGTGTTAGATAGGTGCCAAGAAAATCAAGAAGTTTGCCAAAACTACATTCCTGCCTCTCATTTCTTGCTCACCCAGAACTTCATTTCTAATCACTGCTCAAAGTTGTAAGTTTTTTTTGCGTTCATGCATCATGTTCCTATTCCTACACCTCAAGAAGTGTTAGATAGGTGCCAAGAAAATCAAGAAGTTTGCCAAAACTACATTCCTGCCTCTCATTTCTTGCTCACCCAGAACTCCATTTCTACTCACTGCTCAAAGTTGCAAGTTTTTTTGTGTTCAAGCCTCATGTACCTATTCCTACACCTCAATAAGTGTTAGATAGGTGCCAAGAAAATCACAAAGTTTGCAAGTAGGAGAATCTTCATTCAAGCTTTTTCTTTTATTTTCTTCAACAAGAGCTTTTCTTTTTTTAATGGTTTATTGTATTTTTTAATCTCTTGTTCATTTTTTCAACGAGTAATGAAAGCCTAGGGTTATGGTCCTGTTTTTTAATATAATATTTGTTTATTTGAAAACATGGAGATACAAGTATACTCTAGAATGGTTGGTATTTCCATTTTTGTGGGCCAAGGCTCAACTAGGGCTTTCAAAATCAATCATTTTTTGCTAATTTGCAACACACAACAATGCTTGAACAGCTTCCTAAAGGCGAGGTCTATCTTTCATGTTGTAAAGAGTGCTAAAATGAGTACAGGTGCTCCTTTAACTAGGTGAAATCCCACTTGCACACAATTGCCAAGCAAGGAATTAGAGCTTGTGGTGGGCCAACCAAACATGGATTGACAAAAGGACAAATTCTTACTTATATCAAAGAGCAAGGATAAGTAGATAATGCAGCCAAATTGAAATCTCATCCTTCGGCCAGAAAAGGAATCTCATCGGCCACCTATAGAGCCATCCTCAAGTACTCTAGTAATGGTTGTCACACATACATTTCTCATGACATTGTCTTCAAAAGAAAACAGCATCCCTTACCCACAAAAGAACAAGGATGTTGAATCATTAGAAAGAACATTTCAGAATGAGGCAAAGGGCAATCCCAATAACTCATTACACATATTTATGCCATAGTAGCAAATATCTTTCTTGGGAATAAATTGGCAAACCAAAAGAATCATAAATATTTTTTCAATTAATCAGTAAAAATCAGGTTAGGGTTAGGGAAAAAATTTAGTTAGAGTTGGGACAGATCAAAAATATTCACCGCAACAGTAAAAAAATCTAAAAACCTAAATTATTTAAAACAAAAAATCAAAACAAACGCCAAAAAATATGGGATAATGCAATTTAATTTGCAATCTATCAGGTCAACTTGTTTGACTTTGTTTTTTGCAGCAACAATGGGCACGAGCAGGAGAAGGAGCATGGCAAGGGCAAGAATAGTGACGAATGAGGAGGATGCAATGTGGGTGAAAACCTCTCCAAACTCGGCAAATACTTCTGCTTGATGCTCACGAGATCAAATCAGTGATTGTTTCCAAGGGCAATGCTCACACTTCAAAGCTCTGAGATTGTGAACTTCCTTTGCAACATGGATTTTTGAGCCACTCTCCTCCAGATGCGGTAAAGAATGCTCTGTGCAAATATGATTTGATGATTGCTAGGGCTTACAATGAGTGTAGAAACATTTGCAATCCCTATCATTTTTGTAGCATTTTTTGTAAATCACAAATCCTACAGAATAACCCTAATCATTCTGTTATGTTAATTGTACAACAGTAGTCTTTTTCTTCCCCAAAGTCTGATAATGAAGAGGCTTGGGTTGAGAATATTGAGACAGTCTTTCTGACATGCCTCCTACAACTTCCAATGTTGCAAAGGAGCAGGTCATACCTGAATCCCTACCCTTGGGAGATGTGCTTGTCTTTGGTTGAGAAAGTGCCTGATCTGATAATAGATATTGTTCGTCTCAATTCCATTGAAGGCAATATTGGCAAGGGATCACTAGCATGTTGCTGTTTGGGTAAATGAACCTCTTGTGATGATTTAACACAATGGATGGTTTCAATTTGGAGAAATGTTGCTTCACCTTCCCTCTCAGAAGGGAAGGAGGTTGCTCTCAGCCATAGTTCAAAAAATTGCAGTTACTCACATGACTCACAAGTACTCATTCATGGGTTAATTAGGGTTTGTGGATAACTCACCCAATAACTCACAAATCTAACTACAAAACTCAGCCGACATTGATATAAGACAGTCTGCCCAAAAAACATCATTTTTTCAAATCTGTTTTCTCAAGCACTCATATTTGAGCATTGCACATTTGTTTGCAGGCATTTGGGAGAGAGAATTGATCAAAATTATTGAACTTATCAGCTGTAATTCAGTCACATTTGACAGGTGCGTAACAGTTTTCCAGTGGCAGCATTTGCAGAGGTCGAAGACCAGCCATCAATGGGGGGTTTATAACATTCACATTATGATCCTATGCCTAAGGCTCTTGTTGAGGATGATTCTGTTCCTCTACAAGAAGCTACAGCACTATCATCCAGTTAAGGACACTCACACAACCTCATCTGAACTTTAGTCATAAAGACATTTATAGATTCTCAACATTGAAATTATAATTTGTAATTTTCATTCACAGTGAAACTTGAAGTTGATATGTATTGAACTCATCTTTTGATCTATCATGTGTATTAAACACTAACTTTGATATATATATGAAGGAAATTAGTAATATATTCTCTTAATTCAGTAGTATGCTGTTTTCGATAAATATTTTTACAAATTTATGTATTTTTTAACATTCCAAAAATTTGCTGAGATTTTCCAAGTTCTATGCTTTCAACACAAGGTTAATAGCTCTTGGATCTTAGTTCAGTTTTTTTGTTCCCTTCTTGGCCACAGTGAAAATGTAGTTAGAGGTCCTTAGTTAGCTCTCAGATTGTCAAGACTCTTTAGATTATTTTGTAAAGTTGAGTTATGCACTATCTTTCAGATTGTATGTATTTCAATTTTGTTGGATATGGGAGAGCAACTTAATAGATTCCCTCATTTATGAATCAAAGAAAAAAAAACTAACTTGTTTGGATGAAAAACTTGGCCTGTATACCGACTCACAACTTATTGGGATAAATTTGTGATTTCTACTTCTATGATTTATGCCAATGGGTTTGGTTCCTTTCAATCCTAGTAAGATTGCCATAATAGTGGTAAATGGTGATGGGGATAAGTGAGGCAGATACAAAGCATTTAGGTCCTAGCTATAAAAAGATATGCCTTATCAGACATGGAAAGAAAATATGTAGATACCTCATAGTCACCCTATCAGGGTTTCATGGGCTAGGGATGCATGCACTAAGGGTGTCCATCACTTCTAATGGATAGAAAGATTGCAAAAAAAAAACCCTAACTAATGCCCATACATTGTGCCCTAAAGGGACAATGTTTTTGAAAGCACTTGATTATGTGGGATAGATGAACAATGCAAACTTCACCACAAACATCCTTATTAAGTCCATTGAGGCGATGGGGCCTCAAAACATTGTCTAAGTCATAATGGACAACACTAAAAAGTAAAAATTGCAAATTAGCAGGATTTTTAATTGACACAAGATATAGGTACATATTTTGGACATCATGTGTCATTCATTCACTCAAATTAATGCAGCAGCTTGGTGCACGTATCAATTGGATGAAACAACTCTACAATAAGGCTGATGAGATTCAGGTACATGTTACTAATCATCATGTCAAAAGCCATCTTCAGGTCCTCAAATTTGGAGCTATTGAAAGTGTTATTCTGAAATTTCAGTATCTTTTTTTCTTTCATTTACCTTATTTTAAAATTTTCTTCGACAATTGTTATTTTACATTATCTAACTTTCTTTGTAAATTTTAAATTTAGAAAAGAAATAGATGGCATTTCAATCAGGAACTTGATTAATTTGTTTAAGTTTTTAACACAATATTATGTTGTTAAGACTTGCCTTGCCTCACACAATTATCTTGAAACAACTTGGAAAGATACAAGAGGCACTAAATATCATGGTGATCAACAACCTATGGAATGTAAGTAGGCAATCTAATATACACCTTTATCCAAAGGGTCAAGTATAGCCAACAGGAAGCAGAAAATGAAGACTAGGATGTAGGACCAGAGCATCCCAACTTGGATGCATTTGAGCCTACACCTCAACTCACACAAGCAAGCCAAGTACATGGATTTCATGACACACTGGGAAGTAGGACCAGAGCATTCTAACTTGGATGCTTTTGTTACACAACTTTTCTTAGTCTCAATCAAGGATTAGGAGCAGGACCTTGTTATATAGGACTTGCATTGTGCAACAAGTGGGACTAGCACTGACACTGCTTCTTGTTCTAATGAACTAGATGATTATTTTGACAAAGAGCAATATGATGATTTGTATTGATTTTCCATGTATAGTTGCAATAATATAACCACTTCAATTTGACATTGAATTATCAAATATCAGGAGCATCTTGTATTTAATTTTGTACATTTATTGCAAATTATGTTTGTTTTTATATATTTTTATGACTAAATCCAGGGAAGAAAAACCAGGGATCCCAAATTTGAACTGGCAACTAAGGGGTTTAGACATATACCATACAATATTAATCAATTTGATGTCAAGGATTCAGCTAGCATGTGAAATCAACTTCAATATCCCCCAAATCAATTACAATTGTGCCACATTCAGCGCCAACTATTATGGTTGTTTTTACCCACACACAATGAGCTACATTTGAGATGACTGCTTGATTACTTTTCAAATGCAGACACTGGCTCCAAGATCTGGCATTTTGATTTTGCCTGTGTAGTATTTTCATGGCCTCAAAAACAGTCCCCAACTATTCAAATCAATTTAAGCCTCTTTGGTATTACAACATCATGCAGCAATGTTTGTAGTTGTACAATTAATATCTGCAAGGATATTTTTCTTTGGCTACAACGAAAACCAGGATAAGCTAGAGCACCTGCTAGGTGATTATGTGAGTTCAATCTTATGAAGGAAGCTATGAAGTCATTAGATAATCCAGATATAGGACATTCCAGGGTAAATTACAACAATTACAGAATTAACATTTTATGAAAAGATGTGTAATAATAAACAGTTATTAACAACTGCATGTTCATTTTAACAAATATGAAATCTGAGTAAAGTATATTATATTACAGCCTAGTAGAATCCATGTATTCCAATGCCAAAGAGGGGCTGTGAGAACAGCAGTGCTCCTCAATGAATGTTTGTTGAACTCCAGTGCATTGAAGCATGCTGAAACTGATTGGCATAGTGGCAAGTTGGTATCCTTATCTCTCTGCTCAAGTGGTAGGGGTGAACTGATGAATTTACTCTTTGCACTGCTACGCTCTGCTCTACCCTTCATGTGACACTGCACAAAATCTACTAAAAGATGTCTAAGGTGTAGAGAAGAAGGCCCATAAAAGCTGTACAATTGATTTGTCTCAAGAAAATCAAAAGCCACCAAGGCATGTCCCATTCAGTAGTAAATTTAACTACAGTAGCATGGTATTTGATGTAGAGGTGTTCAAACTCTAAATAAAATAGAATTTTCAGTGATGCCAAAATCTACAATTGTAAGTTCTTGAAGAATTTTGGAATCAGAAATAAATAAATGGGTTGGGTGGTCTCAGTTCCTTTTTTTTTTTGGTTAAAAAATGGGTGTGTAATGTAAAACAGTCCTAACATTCAAAGCAAGATAAATCTATTGAAGGAGGAAACAATGTTAATAAAGGAATTGAAAACAATAAAAACAATATTGATTCTTCAACTATTGTTCCCATTGATGTTAGTGGCAAAGGTTGGATTAGCTCTGAAGTTGTCATTTGGGCTATGGTTCCATATGAGGTTGATAATAAACCTAATGGCATCCATAAGAATAACCAAGTTAGTTTTGGTTTGAGATCAATTTTGGTAGATGATTATTTTAAAAGGAAGAGTTCTCCTGATACTCCCATATTGGACCTCAGCCAAAGTGCTTCTAATGTGACTGGTATAGTATCCAGACAGCCTTCTACTAATCCAATGGTATGTGAAGAGGAAATTCCTAATGAATCCTCAGCCCTTGTGTGTATCAATGATGTCCCTAAAAGAGGTGTAAAGCCTCCCCCTAAATTTGAAAATCTATGCAAAGAAAGAGGCCTCTCCCCCGTGCAATAAGCCTTTGTTACCTAATGGTTGCAATTGTTAGTTGGAATGTTAGAGAGGTGGAGGCCTAGAAAAAAAGAATTGCCATCAGATTCTTCTGTAAATCCATTCAAGACTTGTATGTTTTATTTCTAAAAAGTTAAATCAATTGGATTCTCTTTGTAGTGTGCTTTTAAGTTTATTTGGCCTGATTATGTCTCTTCTGCTTCTAATCATTTTTAAAGTAAAGCGAGGACTGTTATTTTGTTGAACAAACAAATATAGGCTGTGTAATTGGCAATGGTTTTTCTCCATGTATAGAGCTGCTTGGGTTATTCCAATTGTTAACGATAAAGAGTTTGGGCTCTGCTCTATCTATGCCCCCAGAAAGAATAAAAATAGGGTTTATCTCAAGAGGTGGCTTTGCTCTATGTTGCCTAGATTTTCATGGATTTTTGGGGGGGTTTAATGTAGTGGAAGATAAAGAACATAAATGTTGAGGTGTCAAAATTGCTTGGAAAGGAAATGAGCTTTTCTTCTAGTCTAACTTTAAGAAGAAATTTAATTTGTTTGATCCACTGAGCAGTTGCAAGAAGGACACTAAAGGAGTGTGATTTACTAGGTCTAATAAGTAAAAAGAGAACAAGAGAGTCTTCTCAAGAGTGGATAGGTTTTACTTTGACAAAAGTTTATTCAATTTCCCTCATTAGGCTAATAGAAATGTGGTGAATGTTATCCTTGTTGCATTATCTCATCATTGCCCTATTGTGTATTCCTTTGCTCTTCCTGGTTTTATTTGCAATCTAAATCTTTTTTTCATGGGTTGTTCATGCAGAATGATTCACTAATAAAAGATAGATCTTCTGTTTGCAACAAAGTATGTAGAATATTTGTATTGCTAATGGTAAAGGTAGATCCTATATTTTCAATTGATCTGCAACTGTTAGCTCAATTCAAGTGTTTTTGAGGATTGTGGGGAAAAATTTTGCCAAGAAGAGAGCTTCCCTTGTTAGAAAGAGGTTTTAGATGGACCTTTTTAGAGCTGAATTGTAAGAGAAGTTTGTTGGTCTTAAGCCTAAAACTAGATGTGACAATGTGCATAGCAAAAGGTGCTAAAGTTAGGTCTGGACTAGTATAGCTATCGTAAATACATTTATACAAGAAATGCTGAGAAACTTGAGTTATTTTATTTTACTTTAGAATAATTAAGAATTATTTTATTTCATTTACATTGTTTAGTTTAGTTTTACTTAAGATTTATTTTATTTCATTTACTTAAGAGTTTTTTTTTTTTACTTGAGAGTTATTTTATTTTACTTTAGAAGTGTTTAAGAGTTATTTTATTTTAATTACACTGTTTATTTTATTTGAAGAGCTATTTTTAATTACTTAAGAGTTATTTTATTCACTAGAGGAATTTTTTATTTTACTTTAGAGTTAATTTATTTTACCATATTTCATTTGCTACATAATTTATATATTTTAAAATTAGCATCTTCATATTTAAAAAATAAATGTCAGCTCTAGATAGTTTTCTTTCAACTATTCGTTCATGATACACAAGAAGAGATGTTTCTTACCCCCACCATTGTAAATAATGCATCTCATCATAATTAAATTGGTTGAAATTAGGGAATAAAGGGTCTAAGCTTTTCTTTAACTCTTTAAGAGTCAAGTTTGTCATGGAGAAGGGAGAGCTGATTGAGGATGGAATTAAGATTAGAAGTGGTTGAAATTGGGGAATAAAGGATCTAAGTTTTTCTTTAACTTTTAAGAGACAAGATTGTCGTGGAAAAGTTAGAGCTGATCGAGGATGGAATTAAGGTTAGAAGTGCTTTCATGGGTTTCTATAAAGATTTGTTTGCTTTAAGGTGGAAGGACTTTGTGGTTCTTAACAATAAAGAGAATTTTTTTTAATTATTCCTAAGAAAATCAATCATCAAAATGCATTGAAGTTAGACCAACCATTCTCTTTGGATGAGGTTATAAGGGTTATTGATTCCATGAGCAATGAAAGAGCCCCTAGTTTTGATGGTCTCTCAGCTAAATCCTATAAATGTAACAAGGATTGAATTTCCCTAGTCCTATTGCAGTTATATAATCAAGCTATTAAAGTTGGCACTCTTGGTAAAGATATTAATAGAGGGATTATTAAATTGCACTTCAAAAGATGGAGATACATATTTAATTAAAAATTGGCGACCTATTACACACTTAAATGTCTCTTACAAAATATTTGTTAAAATGCTTGCTTTTAGATTGAAGGACCTTCATTATTCTATTATTTCTCCTACTCAAATCGGCTTTGTCAAGGGGAGATTATAACCAATTGGGAAGGTATGAGTTGGGGGAAGGGCTCTAGTCAAGATGTTTGCATGGCCTTAATTAACTTTAAAAAGGCTTATGACAACATTGAGTGGAGCTCTATTTCGGTAGTTATGAAATCTTTTGCATTTGGAGATATTTTTTGTAGATATGTTGAGATTCTTCTTCAAGATGCTACTACTCATGTGAGAGTAAATGATGAGTTATTTGCCCCTTTTTATTTTCAAAGATCTATTTGGAAAGGATGCTCATTGGCTCCTACCCTATTTGTTATTGTTTTTCAGGCTCTCCACTATATGCTAAGACATTCTTTCCTAGGTCCCCCTATTAAGGGTTTGTCTTTGCCTAATCATGATTCTCTAATTCAATATCAGTTTGCAGATGATATTGCCTAGTTTCTTGTTTTAGATGAGCATAATTTTGATAATATGTAGAATAAGCCTAACTATTATTGCAATGCCTCTAGTTCTAATATTGTTTTAAACAAATATATTATTTTGAGTTGGAAGGATCACTCTCCAAATTGAGTGGTGAAAAGAGATTGGGAATGGAGTGGGCCTTGCAAGCAAGGTAGATATCTAGGTATCACTTGCTCTATTCCTATCCTTGAAAACTATATGGGCATGGATCATAGAAAAAGTAGTTAAGAAAGTTTCTAAGTGTCAAGCAAATCTTTTTCTATTGCAAGGATGTTTCAAGTGTGCCAAAACTCTTTTGCTTCATTCTCTTCATATTTATTTTTTGCTTAGTTAATGTGTTCTTCCTATATGGGGCAACTTGAGAAGTTATCGAGGACTTTCTTATGGTCTAATCATAAATCTGGTAAGAAACAACATGTTGATATCAGGGATATTTGTTGCATGCCCAAAAATTTAGAGGGTATGGGGTTAAAGAATATGTTCTTGTAAGGTGCATCTCTTCTAGTTAAATCAACGCTTCGAGCTTTTGATAATTGTAAGCCATGGAAGGTTTTTACAAGGAACAATATTGCCAATGCCTACCCTATAGGTAATGTTAGGAATATTGCATCATAGGAAGCATAAAATAATTTCGTTTGTTATAGTTTGTTAAATAGGTTAATGGTAAGAAGGTGTTTGTATTGAGTTGTTAAACAACTCAATATATTTAGGGAAGTTGTTTGGGGAGTTTCCTATAAAATAGGATATGAAAATCCTATATATATGTAATACATTATTGAAAGGAGGGTGAGAAAAGATAATATTATTTGTGTGCTTAATCAGCTCCTATTTTCTCTACATGTTATTAGAGCTAGGCGTCCAAAAAAAAATCTCATTACCTGTTCAATAAAATCGTGATATCTCCCTCAATACTAAACAAAAAAAGAAAAATTCAAAATGTTTTGAAAAGATGGGAACGAGCAGGATAAAACCAAGAAATCGTTTGAAAATCTTCTATGTATTTTGTGAGTAGTCTGAAGTGGAAGTTGGATGTGATAGTTGCATAAAAGTTCCAGCATCTGCAACGTTTTTCAATAGTTGGAGAATCCTTTTCTTTGGCTTGTCAATGAATAAATTTCTAGAGAAATATCAGAGTAGTGCAGCAAGTTGGTTGGTGTGGTGAGTAATTGGCAAGAGGAGTGATTGTTGGCAACCGGTGACTATTGTTTCTTCTTTACTTCAATTTGTTGGTGTATCTCTTTGTTGCTCTGTGAGAAGGCAAAAACTTCTTTCCATTAACCTGCCTCTACATTTTCTAATTGGAAAATCTAGAAGAATTCAATGGACTATATGTGTAAAATCTAGATTCTGAGCACAAAAGTGAAATAGAAACCAAGTTATGAAGCTAAAGGAGGCCAAGAAATGTGATTGCCTGCACGGGATCTTGATTGGGGATGCTACTGATATCAAAGATTAGAGAGTATATTGATTGCATTGTTGCACAGATGGTTGTTGTTGCACCAAAAGATCGGCCTAGAAAAAAGATCGACCTGTTAATGCCCGATACAACCGCCAGAGTTAATGAATCCACAAGAGGCGGTTAAGCCATATCATGAACCTGAGCATTGTGTTACACAGCACAAGGAGACCAAGGGCGCACAGCTTGCAACAATCCCCCCCAACGCAAGCAAGGGGTTCAAACCTATGACCCAGGCTTGAATACCGACTGTTGCACAGATGGTTGTCGTTGCACCAAAATATCAACCTAGAAAAAAGATACCTGTTAATGCCTGATACAACCGCCAGAGTTAATGAATCCATGAGAGGCGGTTAGGCCATGTCATGAACCCGAGCATTGTGCTACACAACACAAGGAGACCAAGGGCGCACACCTTGCAACATGCATGATGCTATTTTCTCTCCAAAGGTGGCAGACACAGTTATGGAACCCTACAATGCTACATTGTCAATGCACCAGTTGGTAGAAGAATGTTGATGAATGCATGGTCTTGGACTCTTAAATAGGCCCTTTATGACATTTTCTTCAAGACTCTTAAATTCACTATGCCAAGTTTTAGAGATTATAAGTTTATAAACAAAGCATGAAATCTAGTGAGTACTTTATGGGCTAGTGCCAAAAACAATCCTTTATGGTAGGTAAGGTCAAATGAAGTCATCAAGATAAAGTCACTAAAAAAATTTAGTGTTTATCAAGATAGTGTTTTAGTCTTGTTGTTTTATTTGGTCCAATAGAATATTGTATGATTATCAAAGTATATCATTTTGTTTAGAATAGGTGTCAAGTTGTATTAGTTTCTTTACAATAGGGTCCATTTTTATGAGTCGTAAATTTTCATGTTATCAAAAGTATGCTTGTCAAAATTCAAGTGTCAAATTTTTTTGTTAAATAAAAATTTTGCCTCAATTGTAAATGGATGCACTATCGGGGGGGATTCTAAAACTGAGCTTCAAAGTCAACTTTACTAAGTAGCAAACCTATTGGAGGATGGAGGTACAAGAGGCTCGAGGACATTCAGTGACCTCTCTTCATTCACTAGCAACGAGGCTGTGAAATTGCATTAGTGACCAAACAAATTGTGCCAAAATGACTAAAGCCAAGATCGGTTTCCAGGTGGCAGCGACAACCATCTCATATCATTTGTGATCAGAGTGGCAATGATCTATAATGGTGGCTACATATGCGACAAGGACTTAGTTCTCAAGATTTTTATGTTGTGGTTTGATGAGTATGTCCCCAATCACAATTCTTGGTTATTCGTGAATGGATGTGTTTGTCCCCATTCACAAGATGGTGTAAGTGATTGGAAGTGTTTGTGCCCAGTCACAAGAGTTGGTGATTATGATTGGATGTGTTTGTCCCCAATCCTAATTGTTGTGAGCAGATGTGTGTGTCCCTGTTCATAAAACTAAGCTTCAAAGTCAACTTTACTAAGTAGCAAACCTATTGGAGGATGGAGGAATTGGAGGCTAGAGGACATTTAGCGACCTGTCGTCAGTCACTAGTGACGAGGTCGTGAAATTGCATTAATGACCAAACAAATTGTGCCAAAATGACTAAAGCCAAGATCGGTTTCCAAGTGGCAGTGACAACCATTTCATATCATTTGTGATCGGAGTGGCAACGATCTATAATGGTGGCTACATATGCGATGAGGACTTAGTTCTCAAGATTTTTATGTCATGGTTTGATGAGTATGTCCCCAATCACAATTCTTGGTTATTCGTGAATGGATGTGTTTGTCCCCATTCACAAGATGGTGTAAGTGATTGGAAGTGTTTGTACCCAATCACAAGAGTTGGTGATTATGATTGGATGTGTTTGTCCCCAATCCTAATTGTTGTGAGCAAATGTGTGTCCCTGTTCATAACCTTGATGTTGGATGGATGTGTTTGTCCCTATAAAAACTTGTTGTAAAACCATGGGCAGATGGGTTAGTCCCTATCTTTGGTTCCATGGGTTGATGTGTTTGTCCCTATCCTTGGATGAAAGCACAATAAGCGTAGTGAGGCTAGTTCCACTATTGCTTGTCATGAGTAGATGTGTATGTCCCTACTCATACCTTATGATGAAATACACAACGTGGCCATCAAGTCTTATTGGTCCAGTTATCCCCATTTGGAGAATGATGCAATATGGGGGGTGTTAGGAATATTGCGTCATAGGAAGCATAAATTAATTTGGTTTGATATAGTTTGTTAAATAGGTTAATGGTACGAAGGTGTTTGTATTGAGTTGTTAAAACAACTCAATATATTTAGGGAAGTTGTTTGGGGAGTTTCCTATAAAATAGGATATGAAAATCCTATATATATGTAATACCTTATTGAACAGAGGATGAGAAAAGATAATATTATTTATGTGCTTAATCAGCTCCTATTTTCTCTATAGATAAACTAATTTGTAAAGGCTTGGGTCTTGTTGATTTGTTGTTTAGCTCCATTTGAAAGGCCTATGAGAAGGTAAATAGAAGTGTCAAGTGGGATGCCAAAGATATCAAGAATGATTCTTTCTATCCTTTTAGGTCTATTTGGTGGTCAATTGAGTTGAATGGCAAATTCCTTGATTTGCTCTTAAATGGTTATATAAAGGCATTAGATCTTTTGGACACATCATCAATGAGAATGGAGTTATTCCAAGGGATGCTCTAAGGATTGGTTTTGATTTGTTTGATACTCAAGAGAACTTAGTCTTTGTTCATTGTTGCTATTGGTACAAATCATCCAATGTCATGTCCCATTTTCAACTAATTCTCATCTATGTGTATTAGATCAATTCTTTGTTTCTTGTGTCCCCCCTAGTCCTATTTTGTTGTGTGTTCTTCCCCTTCTTTTTTGATGAATCTTTTTAATATCTATTCTTCTAGGTTTGTGTTAGTTGTTGAAGTTCCCCTTTTGAATATGTTGTCCTTCCAACTTTGTTTTTCCTTTCTTTTTTGTCAGAGTTTCAAACCTCCCCCCTTCCTGCCACACCTTCCATCTTTCCCCCATTATTTCCCTTGTATTTGTCAAACTTTTGGACCCATCCTTACCATCATGCTTGTTACTCAACCCCCAACACCCCAACCTATGGTAGGAGTCCTGTTGCATTTCTAATGTTCCACAAGGATATGTCCCCCCCTCAAAATCCCCATGTTTCCAACACAAGGTCATCCCCGAGACACGAGGACTTGGTGAGAACATCCCCCATTGTCCCATCGCCACTACCTAAGTTTAAAGAACGTTTATAGGATGTCCTCTTTATTGGAGGACTTCTAGTGGACTCCAAGACATTCTTGAGACGTCAAGGGAACCTCCAAGAGTCCTCCAAAGATCCTGGAGACACCTAGGTGTTCGTTGTGGCAAAAAGCTACAAAACATAATTTTTTATAAAAAACATTGAAATGTGTACCATAGGCACTCACACCCAAACCCTAAACACTCCCAAAAAACATGCAAATAGGCATCTAAGCCTCTTTCCAACTCACACCAAAATTTCAACAACAAAAGTTGAAAGTTGCAACAAGAAGTTGTAAGAGTGAAAATATTTGCAAGTGAAGGCATTAAGTTTGAGGAATAATGAGAGGAAGAGCAAGAGGAAGATTTGTGCCAATCCATTGTTGAATCAAAGGATTCAAAACATTATTCAAGTCTCAAGGTAGGCTTCTTTCATGACTATTTTTTTTTTCATTGTTCAATTTCCTAGCTAATTAGTCATTACTAATTTTAATTGACAAATTTAGCAATTAACTTAGAGGTCTACAATTTAGATTGTAACAAATTTTTCAATTTAAATTCTTATTTTAGTTTTACAATTCAATAATAATCAAAAAAATTATTTTATAACAGATTTATTTTATTTGGTAGATGTTCAATTCTTTGTCAAATTAGGATTTTAACTTTTATGCATCCTCTACTTCTACACTTCATGCAACCTAAAACAAAAGTGAAATCCTTTTTTGACAAAGGTTAAAAACAAGGATTACTATTTGTGTATCCTCTATTTTTGTGCTTCATGTGATCTAAAGCAAGAAAAAAAAATCAGCGTGTCTTAATCCATTGCATTATGCATGATTTGAATTTTAATTTTTAAACTATGAACATATAAATTTTATATCATTTATTGCAATGTCACTATGAGTTTTCACAGCATGACTAAGGATGAAGTTGAGACTCAAGAGGTTAAAGTTGAAACTGAATCATTGATAAAAGCGTAGAAGCATATAGGGATGAAGCCACTAGTTCCATTAGGAGTGCAAATATTAGTTGCCTTTCCAAAATGCTACAAAATTATGCTAAAGGTCCCTTCAATCCTATGTCCCCTTTAAAACAATTTGCAACTAAGTTACAAACAAATTTAATTTTTAAACTATGAACATATAAATTTTATATCGTTTATTGCAATGTCACTTTGAGTTCTCACAGCATGAGTGAGGATGAAGTTGAGACTCAAGAGGTTGAAGTTGAAACTGAATCATTGATAAAAGTGTAGAAGCATATAGGAGTGAAGCCACTAGTTCCATTAGGAGTGCAAATATTAGTTGCCTTTCCAAAATGCTACAAAATCATGCTAAAGGTCCCTTCAATCCTATGTCCCCTTTAAAACAATTTGCAACTAAGTTAAAAACAAAGCTTGGGGCATCTGGGAGCTCTAGGTTGCAGAAGTGCCACTTTTATAAGCTTGAATTTCAAGGCAGCATTACTAGAGTTAATGCCCACCTCCTTCATATATGAGGCGAAGGTGTAGAAGTATGTGAAAATTTGACACAATACCTCAAATATAGGGCTGAGATAAGTAAGTTATGGGGTGGTCGTTAAGAAAATGCACTTACATTTGCTTATTTGCCACTAATGGGGAGGGGTCATCAAAGTTCCACTTCTACTACTTTGCAAAGGCCCAATGCATGTATACCAATTTCTTTTAGTTCAAGGGCAGCAAAGTCTAACGGGCAATGTAGAGTGACTAGTGATGCTTCAACCATACTAGTAGATTTATTCAAAGTGCAATTGAAGGATGAGGCAAATGATGCCATTTGGAAATTCTTCTTTGCTAATGGCTCACTCTCCTTATTATAAGGAGGTTGTGGCAAAGATAATAAGGGTAGGACCATCATATGTGCTACCACGGAAGACAACTATTGAGGACAACAATCTTGGATAAAAACTATTACGAGATTAATATTTTAATGGGGAAAATAAAGGAATCCTACGAACATATTAGATAGACTTCTTGTTGTGTGCATGCCATGAATAATGTACTCAAGCACATGGGAAAAAATGGTTGGTAAAACAATTGTTAGCAATGCTAGAGATGTGCAGATGTTTATCTACATCCACCACACTTCATGTGTGTGTTGATGTTATGGCAGCTTCTGGCTCATCCTTCCAGCCACAAGTGAAGACATAAATTCATATAGCCTATCGGCTATTCATTTATTTGTGATAATTAATGTGAAGGGGTGCTTCACATGGCAACAATGTAATTTCAATTTGGGCCGACCTTCCTTGTAATTCGCAATTTATATTTGTAATTGTCTTTTGTATTGTGGCCGACCTTCTACATGAAGAGGTGCGACCTCTCTCATATTGTGTATTTATACAATGTCTCTTCCATTCATTTATAATCAAGCAAGTTCATTCATCCCTACAAGTGCGAACTTCATGAAGAGCAGGTTGAAGGTTCTATAAGTGTAGTTTTTGATGTCAAGGAAGAACAGATTATAATCTGTTATTGCATCTAGAGTTGATGCTGGATATTGGCCTTGTGATTGGCTTCATTGTAAAGAATATTGTTGCCATTGTCTATATATAAGAAAGATATTTGTTGCTAGGTTTTTCTCCCTCAAGTGGAGGGTTTTCCCAGGGTATATGCTGTGTTATTGTGTCTGATTTGATTTAATTTTCTGTGCTTTACATCTGATCATAAAACCAATGCACTCTTCAGGACCTTCTCCAAAAAGGAATTCTTGAAACATGTAGAGACTAGATAGGCATCGTATTTTATTCTCTTGGAGACAATGCTTGAGTTGCAAAAATGATGCAGGAGCATCCGGGTGCACGAGCAATCCTGCACAACCAAAAAAAAATTTTAAATTTCCATGCTTGTGTTTTGTTTTGATTTTTTTGTTGCAGGCACAAATTATTGAAATTCTCAACTCCTCCAACATAGTAGAATTTGGTGACGGATTGTGGGAAAATCAAATTGTTTAATTGATTCATTTTTAAATTGTTTTAAAATTGTTGAAAGATGTTAATTTTCTAAAAAGGCAAATCCCATGCCCAAGCTTGGAGTGGGCATTTAATATGCTCTATAACTCCACTTTGAAAATTTGAATTTGCATTTTGTTGCAAGATTGGAATGCAAGCGTTGGGGAGAGTGGAGAGAGTGGGTTGGAGAGCGGAAGGAAATTTTGAATTGCACATTGAATGCACATGCCAGGAAGAGGAAACTCACGCCCAGGAAGGAGTAATGAGCATTCTAGAAGTTTGACTGGCATTTGGGAAGAGGGAGATTGTCTGAAGTCGTAACTATGAGAACTAGTCTCAGAAAAATGCCCATAACTTTCTCATTTCTCAACAAAATTGAGAAATTCAAAAATGTTCAGAAAACTAGAAAGGAGAAGCATAAAACCTAGAAACCATTCTAGAAAATTCGTGCTAATGAGGGAGAGTGATAGGCAAAAGTGACAAATTTTTTTGTTGCAATACAAAAAGAAGCTTTTGGACAGGAAAATGGATGCATAAAGGTGTGAAAATGGAGATTGTTTTGGAGAGGAGGGATTGGATGTCAAAGGAAGTGTGTTGTGCTTCTTTTTTTGCTGCTCACAGAGAGCAATAATCTGATTTTGTTTGCCTTAGGTGTTTCTCAGAAAATATGGAGTTTGTATTTGTTTGCTTATGTTGCAGGAGTGGCATAGTTTGGCAATTGTGGAAGTCATTGTATTTGTAGGTAATGCAAGTTTAATTTAAAAATCAAAATTACCTCCACAAGTTGGATTTATGTGTACTGGTTTTCTTCTTGAAATAGGGGTTTTGATGTTGATATTAAAAATACTATGAAATAGAGTTTGGATTGAGATTTGATTATGTTTGCTTACCTCAGCCTTCATCTTTAGGATGGTTACATTTTTAGATTTCTTCATGTATTGTACACTAAGAAAGAAAGAGTAGCTTTCTTATTCTTTTTGTAGGAATTATGTGTTTTGAGAGTTTGAAGTTTTGTTAGAGGGGTATGTGGGATTCTACATCAAAAAGCATTGCAACTAATGGTTATGACAAGTTGGAATAAGTGGCTCAAGTCCAAGATAGAGCAAGGGAAGAGGGTGAAGGATGTGGTGAAGAGTGATGTTTTTGGGATGATACAAAATATATTGTCTCCATCATTACTCAAGTCTTTAAAGTGATTAGATATGGGGATGCCAATGCACCTAGCCTTGGAGAGGTGTATGAGTGCATTGAACTATGCTTGACCAAATGAAGGTTATTGTGCGACAAAAAGACCCCACATTGCAATTCTACAATAAAACATATCCAACCAATCATTCATCACAAATGGGAGAAGCTCAACACTCCCTTGACACATGGCTGCCTATGCGTGCAAAAGCCTAGCAGAATTACACCCATAAGATGTTGAGGTGAAGGTAAGTAAGGTTCATGAAGGCCATTCAAAAGATGTATGATTCAACAAAGGCCAGCATCATTTGTACTTTACATTAAATTTGCCACTCTTAGGGTATATTCTAAAGAGGCCAAGATAGATAGGGAGACTGGCACAAGAGACCCAATTTTGTGGTGGACTATGCATGGACCTACTTCTTTGACTGACTCTCTATCCATTCGTTTGCTATCCCAAGTATCTAGTTCTTATGTTTCTAAGAGGAACTGGTCTACTTATAGCTTCATCCACTCCATTAAGAGGAATAGGCTTACCTCTAGGAGGGTAGAGAAGTTTGTGGTTATACATAGTGTCTTGCATCTCATTGACTACAACACACTTATGTAGAAGGAGAGTCCAACATCTTGATGGGACGTAGTGCCAGAAGAGCCAACACAAGTTGATGATGATGCTACATAGAGAAGGCCAGTTGGTATTGGTTTCAAGGACCTTGAGCATGTGGAGTCAAGAATTCTAGTGATGAGGAATTTAGCAATGATTAGAGGCATCACTTCAAGCCAGTTTGTCATTTTGAACATTGTATTTATAACCATCATATGAAATTTTGAATATAAAATAAATTTCCTATTTGATATTTTCATTATTAATGTTCACTTCAAAATTTCAAAGTTTAAGGCAATCATTGCAATGTGTTTAACTTTACCATTTAGTATTTAGTAGTTTAGCATTTAGTATTTGTGTTGCCCTCCTACCACCACCCACCCTGATCGTCCCCAATCTTAGACCCTTGGTCCCTCGCCCTTCTCATCCCCACATGAGGAAACTCCATAGAACTAAGGGTATTTCCAAACCTTGAACTCCAATATTTTTTCCCTTGTTCTCTTTCCCACTCCCTAACACATGTTGTAATTTCATTATTGGTCATGTTTTGGCACCATAACTTTCCCAAGTAGGATTTTCCCACCCAAGATCATTGTTCAAATTTGGAGATGCAAATTTATTGTGGCCGACTTGTTATTGTTGTGGTGGATACAAACAAGTGAATGCATCCATTCAAGGGGCATCATCTATTGCTTTACACAAAATCCCTATCCGAAAACCGATTGAGCACTTGTATTAGAGCATGGAAATCAAAGGATTAAAACCATTTGATTTCAAAAGTCAAAGGATGAACCCCCTTTAGTTGGAGAGCGATCTCATTCAATGATCACAATTGGAGCTTCAATGATCACAAATTTCAGTTGCATTGTATTGGTTCAATTTGTTGTTGTCGTGGGTATGAACATGAAAGTTTAATGTTGTTGTAATTGCTAATGTTGCAAACTATTTTAATGTAATTCAATCTTTATTTGTAATAAGAAAAAGATCGGAAATATATCATTTATTGTTTGATGATTAGAATGTGACAATAATTATAATGTGTGAACAGTGAATTAGATCTAACCTAATCAAGATCTGATTTAAATATTAGAAGCCAATATCATTTTCCCAAATAATAAGTATTTGTAGAAAGTTGAAAATCAGATTTGCAAGAGTGTTTTGACCTGCGACATTACAGTGGTATCAAAGTTGGTGATCTTGCCAACCTATGTTTCTAGATTTAAACTTTGCATGTTGAGTTTTTATGCAATACAACAATAGAGCAAGTAGATATCATCTAAGGGAAATCAAAATACAAAGTCAACCTGTAGAGAATCCAAAGACAAAATATCCTCTTTTGGAATCTATTGCAAAGCATAATAGTTATCTCAAAAGGAGAAAAAAGAATGATTATGGATGACAACACTAATGGTCAAGCTGAAAGGAGGTTTGATTTGATTATTGGTATAATGGCACAATTGCTTCACAAAATAGACTAATATGAATGTGCCTACACAATAGATTGTTGAAGAAGGAAGCACTACTGGGCTAATAATCTTGACGCCACACAAAGCAACAACCAAAAGATCATTTGTGTTTCAGTTGCAAGACCCACACAACCTACCTTTCATAATAAGGTGATAGAGGCTCCAGAAGTCGAAGCTTAGAACTCACTAATTGATGACATTAGGGCTTGTCATGCAAAGTATAGAACTCTTCTAGAGGAGATCCAAAGCGATATCTCACTCGCCAATTTTATGAACATGAAGAACTCTTGAAATGGCCTTAGACTTGATCCTAGACCACAAGCTTTTCAAGGAGATGTGCAGCAAGCTCCAAGGAAGTTGACTCTCTCCCCCTATAATGGATATAACAGATGCATGTCTTGTGAATGGATACAAAAGCTAGACACATACCTATCTCTCAAACCTAGACTGAGGATCAGGCAATCAAGTTTGCTACCTTGCATTTGGAGGGTTGTTGCACGAGTGGTGGTACCATAAACTAATCACTCAAGTCATGGATCTATCAACTCATATGATGAATCCTACAAAGTAATAATTAAAAGGCTTGATTGGAAGGCTCCTAAGGTGTACTTTAGGGAACTGACTCAACTCAAGCAGTATGGTTTAGAGGAGAATTATGTGACAATTTCAAAAACTATCTATAATGCTACCAAATATCACGAACAAAAGATTAATTGTGCTCTTCATTGAAATGTTAACTAAGTCTCTCAAGGGATTGGTCAAAGCTTTTGAACCACCTTCCCTGCAAGGGGCAAGCTTTGGCACCGAAAACTTCCATGCCAAAAAAAGCATTTTCATAAAAAAGTACAACAATGCAAGAATTTCCCATCAAGGCCAAACATGGAGGCAAGGAAAAGTTGAGAAGGAAGAAGCTATGCTTCAACTGCAAGGAGCCTTGGTCACTTGAGCATAGATGCCTTGGTCAAGGACAAATGCATCACATTGAGATAAGGTTTGAAGATGAATCAGGATTTGAAGAACCTAAACCACAAAATGAAGAAGAACCCAAACTTGAGATTGAAGAAGAGAAATCAAAAGAGGAAGGAGAAATTTCAAGAGGTACTATTGCTTCACTCTCTAGTACTCCAAGGAAAATCCTTTTCACATCCATAGGGTTCTATGGGTACAGAGAGATACAGTACTCAAACACTAGTGCTACTCATAATTTCATAGATGATTTCAAAGTGAGGTCTCAAAATAGAAGATTTCAAGGTTCAATGTAATGGTGACCAATGGGTTCACTATCCAACACATTAGGAAGATCTCTCAGCTGGGCCTTAATTTGGGAGGATATGATATGAAGAAGGATTTCTATGTTGTCATCATAGGAGTATGGTCTTGGGTATTTAGTGGTTGCACTCACTAGGTGAGATCACACAAAATTTCCAGACCATGGAACTAAAGTTTTAGTTTGAAGGGAAAGATGTGATACTTCAAGGAATGACAAATAGAGCACCAAGGATTGTATCTAGTTAAAAGAATAGAGAGGATCTTTCATCATAAGCGAGCAACATCGACAACTCAATGCTTGGTGACTATGACAAACTCCTCTAAGGGTAGGAAAGTATATCATGTGTATGCACAGGATATCTTGAACAAGCACAATAAAGTCTTCAACAACATTCCTCTAGGGAGACCGTCAAACAGAGGCTTTAAGCATCTTATTGAGTTGGAGGACGTTAGGCCCATCCTTACTACTTCCTATTGCCATCCCAAGAAGCATAAGGAGAAGATCAAAAAGGCAGTAAAGGAACTTCTAGACATCGGGCACATCAAACACAATTCAAGTCCTTTTGCTTTGTCTAAAGTTCTAGTGAAGAAGAAAGAAGGTACAATAAGGATGTGCATTGACTAAAAAGCATTCAATGAGAAGAATATCAAAATCAATATCTGATCCCCAAGATCGATGAATTAATAGATAAGCTTCTTAGAGCGGTTTATTTTTCGAAGATAGATCGAGCTACCATCAAATTAGAGTCCAAGAGGAGGATATTCAAAAGACGGATTTTTGGTGCCATTACAAGCACTATGGGTTTTTAGTCATGCCATTTGGTTTGACAAATGCCCCAACAATGCATGAATCAAATCTTCTACAAGCAATTGGGAAAGTTTGTCCTTGTCTTCTTTGACAGCATTCTTATCTACAGCAAGACATGAGAGGAGCACTTACGGCATGTTGATTAAGTGTCAGGAATTTTAGAAGCATGCCCGTTTTGCAAAGGAGTCAAAATGCAAGTTTGTCATGACAAAAAAATTATATTTGGGGCACATCATCAGTGCAAATGGAGTGCAGGTGGATATGGAGAAAATCAAAGCTATTTTGGATTAGCCTCCTCTAAAGACTTTGACACAACTACAAGGATTCTTCAACCTTTGTAACTACTATAGAAGATTCGTTGAGTGGTTCTCTCAAATAGCCAGCCCCTTAACCAATTAAACAAAGAAGGGAGCCTTCCCATCGAATCACATTGCACAACGAGCATTTGACAAATTGAAAAACATATTGAGCTCGTGTCTTGTGTTAACTATCCCTAACTTTCCCTTCCTTTTGCTTTGGAATGTGACGCATCTGGGGAAGAAATTGGAGCAATGCTTATGCAAAACAAGCACTCAATTGCATTCAAAAGTAGATTCATATCCACTTCTCTATATATGATAAAGAAATACTCACTATTACGCACACATTAACCAAGTTCAATAAACACTTAGTGGGTTGTCAATTTGTGGTCAAGACTGATCACAATAGCTTGAAATATTTTCTCAATGTGTGGCAACAAAAGTGGGTAAGCAAACTTCAAGCATATAAGTAACATTGGATATGTTAAAGGAAATAAAAATGTTGTTGTTGATGCATTATCCAAAAAATGAACTTTGTATTCAATGTCTCACATCTTTGTTGATTGGAGGACAGAAATCATAACAAAATATGTTTGCAGCTGATGTGTTGGAAGGGAAGTTGCTTGATGACAGGTACATAGTATTTAACGAACCCATTCTTTACAAGGGAGGAATCTACTTGATGTTGCAATTGAGAATGAAAGGAAAGATTTTAAGAGCAGTTCATGACACTCTCCCTTGGTGGGTCACTTAGGGTATTTCAAGACCTATAAGCAAATCAAGGAAAGATTCACATGGAAAGGGCTCAAGGATGATGTCCTTAGTCATACCGGGTAATGCATTGTTTGTCAAAGTAATAAAACAAAGCAAACATTTCCAACATGTCTTTTGCAACTCTTACCTATTCCAGAGTAGAAGTGGGAAAGTGTTTTCAATGGATTTCATCACTATACTTCATAAAGTCCAAGACAAGGAATGCATATATGGTGTTGTAGACAGAATTCATGAAGTATGCACAACTTGTTAGACCTTAAGGCACCACAAGCTGTTGATTTATTCTTTAAGGAAATGTTGAAGCTCCATGGACTACACTAGAGTATCATGAGTGATAGTGATAGTGATGGTTCTAAAGCTCATTTTGGCAAGAGCTCTTCCTATTGGCAAGAATCGAGCTTACACCCAACATAGCTACCATGCACAAAAAAGATGGTCAAATGAAGATTGTGACCAAATCAGTGAAAGGTTATTTGAGAAATTTTGTTATTGATTAGCAAAAAACGTGGATCAAATGGCTCCATCTAGGGGAGTATTGTTATAACACCACTTATTGCATGTCAATCAAGAAGACACCATTTGTAGGTTTGTGCAGGTATGAAGCCCAAAGTTTTGTTGACCTTGTTTTATTAGACAATAAGGTCCCCAAAGCTATTGAATTGATCAAACAAAGCCAAGACATTCTGAAATCACTCAAGAATAATCGCTAACAGGCTCAAAATCAACAGATGTTGCAGACCACTCTAGGATCGAGAGAACATTTGAGGTTGGAGACATGGCGTTTGTGGGATTACAGCAATACAAACAATCCTCCTTGAAGCCCAGTAAGTCTAAAAAAATTAAGCCCCATTTTTGCAAGCCTTACAAAGGTTTGGGAAGGATTGGCAAAGGTGCTTGTGAGTTGGAGCTATTGAAGGGAACTAAGATTCACAATGTATTTCATGTGTCTTTGTCTCAAAGGAGCACTTTGAAAACATATTGTACCTCCAAATGAGTTGCCTCTATTAGATGAAAAAGGCAAGTTGATTCTGATTCATGAAGTAATCATGGATATGAGGGAGAGGAAGCTAAGAAACAAAAGCACCAATGAATATTTGGATCAACGACAAGATCTCCCCATAGAAGATGCGATATGGAAAGGCCCTCTGATATTGAAGCATTTGAATCTACAATTGCTTGAGGACAAGCAATTTTGAGCAAGGCAAACTTGAATTGATTCAAGTCTGTAGACATAAGGTCTATTCTTTGTTTCTTATGTCCCCTATGGCCCTATTTTGTTGTGTGTTCTTCCCCTTCTTTTCCAATGAGTCTTTCTAATATCTGTTCTTCTAAGTTTGTGTTAGTTGTTAGAGTTCCCCTTTTGAATGTCTTTCATTCCAACTCTATTTTTCATTTCTTTATGTCTAAGTTTTGGACTTCTCCATCCTATCACTCATAGAAGCATAAAACTGTTAAAAATTGCGACTAATCGCGATTTAATAAAACTGGGGGGGTTTGCCGATTTTTTCCACCAAAAAATCGCAGATTTTGGAAAAAATCATTGACCACAATGGTCAACGATTTCTTTTCATTTTGAAACCGATAAAATCACGGTAAAAATCACGTTTATAACTTGGAAAAATCATAGAAAAACCGTGGCTAGGGTTTCTAAGAAAATCGTGATGGCGGGAGCAAGATTGCAAAGGTTTTTTTTTTTGAACTATCAAAGGACGCAGCAGAAAAGGTGCCATAGTAGTGGGTATCGCGGCTCCATGAGCCGAGTCCATGTGCAGCAAGGTGCACATGGCAGGGTCGACACCCTGTCCGCCGCGCCCTTTTTCCTTTTTTATTTATTTTTAATCTATATTCAAAGTATAATATATATAATATATTAATTCAATATAATTATTATATTATTGTATTAATATAATATATATATTTTAATATAATATAGTATAAAATGTAATTATAATATATCAACATAATGTATATTATAATTATATTATTAATATAATATACATAATATATCAATATTATAATATATTATATTATATTATTATAATATAATTTCAAAAAATGGGAAAATTCGATTTAAAAAACGTACATTATTATAATAATATAATTTAATATAATTTATTATTATATTATTATAATATAATAATGTATTATAATATTATAATATAATAAAAATATTATAATATATTAAAATAATATAATAATTATATTATAATTATATATGCATTTTTTTAAATCCAATTTTTTTCCCATTTTTTTGAAAAAATAATATACTTTTGGTTTTTCGATTTTTTCCCCAAAAGATTTATGCTGCTATGCTATCACTCCTTCAATCCTTCCCCTGCTCTTTCCTTTGTATTTGTCGAACTTTCAAATCTATCCTTACCAACATGCATGTTGCCTCGATGCTTGATGCCTCAACCTATGGTATGAGTCTTGTGGTATTTCCAACCCCCAAACTCTGATATTTCCACTCGGATCCATAACTTTCCAAGGTAGCATTTTCCCGCACAAGATCAGTGTTCAAGTTTGGATTCATTTTGTGGTTGACTTGTTATTGTTGTGGTGGATATAAAAGAGTGAACACGTCCATTCTAGGGGCATCATCTATTACATCACACAAAACCCCCATCCAAAAACCAATTGAGCACTTGTATTCAAGCGTGCAGATCAGACTACGAAAACCACCCTTTGATTTCGAAAGTTTGAGGATGAAACCCCTTTGGTTGGAGAGCAATCTCATTCAAAGGTCACTATTGAAGCTTCGTTGATTGTAGATTTCAGTTGCATTGTATTGGTTCAATAATTTGTTGCCATGGGTATGAACATGAAAGTTTAATGCTGTTGTAATTGCCGATGTTGTAAACTATTTGAATGTAATTCAATCATTATTTGTAATAAAAGAAAGATCGGGAGTTTGTAAACTATTTGAATGTATTTCAATCTTTACTTGCAATAAAAGAAAGATCAGGAGTTATATCTGTTGTTTGCTGTTTGCTGATTAAAATGTGATGATAATTATAATGTGTGAACAGTGAATTAAATCTGAGTTATATAAGATCTGATTTAAATATTAGAATCCAATATCATTGTCCCAAATAATAACTATTTGTAAAGGTTAAAAATCAGATTTGCAAAAGCGTTTTGACCTGGGAAATTGCATCCAATATTAGAAAGGAGTTACAATCTTGGTTGTGGAATAATTTTTCAAGGTCTTGTGGTGATAAACTTTTTGAGGTTACTGTTAAGAATGTGTATTGCATGCTCCCTAATGTTGATAATTTCCACCTCCATTTCAACTCCTTTTGGGGGGTAAATGATTTTATATCTATTTGGATGGCTAGGCTTGGTAATATTTGGTCTAACACGATTCAACCGAAGAAGTCGTGTAGTTTTTTAAATGGTTTTTAATTCAAAAGAGGTCTGTTGGAGGTGAGACTCAAAGAAGTTCAGTGTAGGTGAGACTCTTGGTTCCAAGCATAGATTATGTCTTGTGTGTGGGTCTGTTGAAACTTTTGAGCTTTTCTTATTATTCTTATGCCAAACTTGTTTGGAGCTGTTTCTTACCTGAATGAGCTAAGTGAGCTAGTGTTAAATCTATTTTGTGGGGTTATCTTGCATTTGGCTGTATTGTTAATTCCTTGAAAAAATATGTCCAACTGTTTAATAATGTCCGGTTGCTCCTCTCTACAGAGATCCTTTTGTTTCTATGTATTAGGAAATGTTTGCATGCTTTCCAAGGTTAATGCAAGGAGATTTCTGACTTCTCAAAGAATGTCACAGTTTACCTTATTTACATGCAAGTTTGAAAGCAGGCAAACCTTTCTGAGCAAGAAAATTGGCATACTATTGAAAGACAATTATTGAACAAAGGAAACTTTAGGTGGATAGTAGTGCTGTAGCTGGTTCTGTTTCAGGCTCTAAAGATGCTATGGATATTGCTGTTTTTGGTGATTATTAAAATGTGCCTTTATCTGCCTTCCCAGTGGTGGAACTGGCCAAGAAGATAAGCCTAATCATAGATGCTGAAGAAAAGACCGAGAAGGGAAAAAAAAGATTGCTGCCGATGACTAGTGTTGGGATCTTTCTATGGGAGCTCCATGTTACTATTTTGTTTGTTTTTTTGGTTAAGGTGTACATATAACGTTATTGTATATGTCACATGTCACTGATGGTCCTGGGATCTATCTTTTTGAACCTGACTCTATGATGGCTTTGTAGCCTGGGCGCTGCCTTCTCAGGCTATGGTGACTTGATTTTTTGTATATTTTGTGATGATTGATGCTCTTTGAGCCATGTTTGTAAACTCTCTTCCAGTATTTAAAAAAAAAAAGTATTGACAAAAGTATACTTATCCAGTTGATAGAAACCACACAATAAGAATACAAGTTCAAGAAAGAAACGATACTACAACTGAAATCTTCATAAGCTAATGAACTGATCTCACCTTCCACTCACAAGTAGCTTAAGCAGTAGAGCAATAAATCATAATCTAAATCTACAGACATATGTTAAGTAGTATGAAGACAAATATAATTACAATAATGGGAAAAAGTATTTATATTGTCGATATCTATTATGAACTACATACTAAAGGACCATTCAATATTTACTTTAATACCAACACCAAGAGCTTCTTAAATATAGTTTCATGAAATATCAACGTGTCATACATATGTACAACTGGTACATATTCTTATTTCATAATATACCATGCCAGATAAAAATGTTATTAAAAGCATAACAATCCATATATAGATACTGCAATCCAGTGAGAAAATTGAGAAAGAAACAAATTTGTTTTAATTAAAACGTGGTCCATTGGCAAAATCTCAAAATCAATCTAAGTTTCACATAATTCCTCCAACATCTCTATCTGAAATGCCATAATAAATGTGCTATAAATAAACTATCATCTATTTAAAAGAAAAACATAAAACATCTCATGTCTTCTCAAAGACATGAATATCCAGAAAATTCTAATAAAACCACAATTACCTGCAATTTTGTCAAGCGCTCCTGAAGTTTACCCATAAATGCAGTATGCTGCTGCATGAGGTCTTCAATAGCGCCACTGTCATCAGCAACTGAGCAATCCTGCTCAGAAGACCCATAGCTTCCTCTCTGCCTTAACCATAAATCACTATTAGTGTTTAAGCAGAAATAGTCTGGATCCCAATAGATGTCACCAGATAGCACATCTCAGTTAAAGTATACCAAATCTAAATGGTTATAATCACCACAATCTGCACAAGAAATTGTCAACTTTCAAGTTTTAATAGAATGTATTATTTTGGGACTAAATTTTACATACAGGGATGAATGAATTCATATCCGGCCCCACAGCTGGGGTAGAACAATTACTGAGCAATACAGGTGCATCTGTAGTATTAGCTCTCTGTCGCTTTTCCCAGCTAGCAGCTATAGCACGCGCACGCCCAGGCTCAACTACTGATAATAATTGTAAGTACTAGGTCAGCTTATCAACAAACTGTGTCTACAAAAGAGTGGACTGACATTAAGAGAAAACAGTGCACAATTATTAAGGAATCCAACATCTGACTACCTCTTTTGGATAATTCAGCTGCTGCTGTTTGTTGTACTGCCTGGGTTACACTGCCATCATCTACAATGTGACCAAAAAGGTTAAAATTTGCAATCTTGATACTGGTTTTAACTTTTAAAGAATAAATATAGTTATTAATTCCTCCACAACTCTCCAAGTATGAAAAGCTCTCTCCAGAATAGATAGAAAACGTTTACAACACAGTAGCTTCAAACATGAACTTAAGGAAAATTAAAAAAAAAGATATCAAAATATATATTAAATTTAATGACAGGAGTTAATCCCTTGTATCCGAAAACAAGAGCATACTCTGCAGATGTGCATTACACTAACATACATAAACATCATTTTCCCAACAGAACATTTCTTCCTATAGAAACACTGCTCACAGACACTACCAGAAATTAGAAAAAACAGAAACCAAACAAATATAAACACCAACTCCAGCAAAATTCCCATATGAATAATCCTTGTTAGATTTCAACTAGTTCTGTAGGTCCCTCAATATATCCGGACTGATATCATTAGGTTTCTGTAAAAGCCTCCTCAATTTTGGGGTTATTGTCTTCTGCAAATTTCTGTGTGTGTGTTTTGGTCAGGTTATATCATAAATGGGTCCGGCTATTCATTAGAAATTATCTCAATTTAGTCGAGTGTAAAGATTTGTTCATTATGGTCTTCGATCTCTCTTTTGGGCTTAGGGTTTCCAGCAGAAATGACAAACGAGTGCTTTTAAGTCAGACTTTTGATTGGACATTCACAGATAGATCACAAAAAGCTAACTCCAAAAAAAGCCAACAAGCGAAGCTTATTAAGTGTTTTAAGTTTCTTCCTTCACATGTTCATGGATTGGTTGGGCTGGTCTTCCTTCTAAGTCTGAATAAAGGGTGTTGACCAGGAAACAAGCTGTCAGATATTCACAAACTGGATCAGTGGGTGGCGAGGCTAGGTCCAAATAAACAAGTCAAGGAAGGTTGCATTAAAAAGGTGGTCCCACTTGATGATTCAGTGCATGTGCAACTCTGATCTTCTTTAACTCAACATATCAGATGATTACATATCATAGATTGGGGGCCCCACGGTTTGTAAGTGAAAGCCTTTGATTGGCTATTCACACTTCTGTAAAAAAGTAAAATGTCCTGGAAGATGAATCAGTGACAGCTGTTGATCTTAGACAATCAATCAATTGGTGTGAGTCCATACCTGACAGAAGGTCCCACTTCAGAAGGCAGAGTCGTTTGATCACCTGTTCAGACTTTGCAAAAAGTAAAGGAAAGTCAATCAGTGAATAGGTGAAAAAAGTATAGCCAATCTCTTTGATCAGGTCTTTGGGGATTCTAAAAAATGTCCTTCAGTCTATTGCCAGATAATTCACCTTCAATCTAGTTGGACCAAATGGGTCAGATGTTGTCAAGTGTCCCTTGGGGTCCCACAATGGGATAAGATGCTGCTTGATCAAATGTTCGCACATTGTCTAAATCCTTGACATTTTAATCTCCAACTAGGCAAATGAAAGATTTTTCAAGTCCTTTGAAGTTTGAACAGCTACTCACCAATAGCAAAAAGCAACCCTGGTGTTGAGGCTGAAGACACAGACACCATTGATCCTCTGTGATCTAACTGACTAGATTTCACCACATATATAGATGGGAACCACAAAGTGAGCTAGGAAAGTTAAAATCAAAGATTCAGAATTTTTAAGAAGAAAGGTTGGCAACTGTCTGATTATGCAAACAGAGGAAATTTCGAAAAAGGAATGGAGTGTGCCAAGATGTACCTTCCTAATTACTTTGCTCCTTTCAAAATTCAATAGAACCAAGGCATTTACTTCATTATTCACCATTACAATGTGTCTACGAATCCAGATCAAGTTTGGCAAAACAGACACTAAGCAGACACAGTGAATTTGCACTTCAAGCATAAGAAATCACAGAGAATTGAGTTTATGCATGTTTAGACAGGAATTTTGCATTCAATAACTTGTTCTAAGTTTTCAGAAGAGGTTAATGCTATGTTAAATTTGGTCAAAAAGGTTTTGATTCAACCTTAATTGTATCTGGGAGAAATATGGAGATTTCCTAGTGTTAATTTGAGGGAAAACTGAATTGTCGGTGGTTGGGATGGGTTAGGTTAAAAGCTTTCAATTTGGATCTGTAATTGTGACCCCTCTGGTATTTGTGTTGAATACCTGGCAAGAATCTGTTAGCCATATACAATTGGAAAATTTCTAAAGCCCTGCAAAGGAATTGGTTCGGATTTGTGACCAGACAGATATCAAGCTTGAATTCTGATTTGTATATGTCCAAATTAGTAATTTAGTTCAATCCCTGCCAATTATACGGAATCTTGTGAATGCAATGTATAAACCTGTAATTCAGCGAAGTTGCAACTCATGTTCTAAAATGGCACCTAAGAAGGCTATAGAGGACAATATTGTTATTGATGAACCAGAGACCTTATTTGTCTCAAGAAAGGTGGTCACAAAGGCTCAAGGGGAAGAAAAGGAGCTGTATTCCTAGATATTATTTAAGGATCTTGGGCTGAAGAAAGGGATTCATTTTTCTCCTCCAATAGTCATGATCTATTTTTCCACGCATGGGAATTGAGCAAAGTAGTGGTCTCAAACTGTTTTGAAAATCCTTCCATTATCACCTGGACAGTTAGATACTACTCAAGAGTAGTTAAGAACTGAAAAGCTCAAGAGTAGTTAAGAACAGTGCTGGAACATGATATTGGATTTGAATGAACCAGCCATCTCAGAGGCCTTCAGTTTGAGGAGCAATAACTTGAAATGTTTACAGTAGATTCTCTTCGAGTTGATGAAATACAGGAAAACTAGGCACTTGCACAGGAATGTAAACTTTAGAGGCATGTCCACTACCCAACCAGTGTGCCCTGTAATCAAAAAAGCATGGCAGATAATGAGGCCAAACCATATGTTGTCAGTTTATTCAAAAACTATTTCCAGACCACATTATCATGATTCTATCAAGTGATAGGCAGTGACAATAACAAATTAATTGACAAGCCTACAGCAGCATTCCTGTATGACCTCCTACTTGCAGGGTTGCATTCCAGAAACCTTGACCAAGAGTTGATGGAATACAAAAAAGATACTGTGCCCACATTTTCAGGCACAATTCACCTTTGTGCTTCAAGTATTTATAAATTTTAAATTTTCCCATTTATTTTTGCCTTAACATTCCACACTCATAATTATACTTGCATAATTAATTACAAGTATTAAATTAACTTTAAAGTTACAATTTTAACAATTATAAACTTTGGATTTAAAGCTTTAATACAAATTTGAAAACATTAAACTTATATTCTGCTGTAAACTTTCTTCCAATTTGCAGCTTCCTCACTTGTATAAATGTCCTGAAATGTTTTCTATATTTCTGTATAAAGTTAGAGGTTTTTGTCCACTAACTTGGCAAGAGAAATTAAGGGTTTTCATCCTTAAATTTCTGATCTTTGAGGGGTTTTGTCCTCGGGTTGCTGAATAATTTCACAAGGAAACATATATATAATATGTCTTCACAAATTCATGTCTTCTTCTCCTTACTTGGACTCCCTTAAATATATTATTTATCCAAGAGTCGCCACTCTTTGAATGTCTCTTGATATTTATTACAATTAAATGTTAATTATAATTTTACTTTAAGGAAATTACACCATGTTGGCCCATTCGTGGGTTCTTCGAAACTGCTGTCACTTCTATTAAATTCGCTAGGATTAAAGACATTCATTGCTGGCTGAACATTAATAAAATTCCACTTTAAGTGCCCAGCATGTAAAGATTAATTTGGTGTTACTAAATATTGGATGACCAATTGAAAACATCAACCTGTCCACCCTTGTTGAATTGTTTAATATCATTTATGGGCGGGGGCATCACACTCTTCCTCAAACATTGACTCCTCCTCCAGATTCAAACATTCCTTCTTAGGGTTACAATTGCTTTTATTTTAACCTTTTTATAAAATAAAATTTAATATCTATATATTTGTTTTTTTAATTTTATTTTGTATTCAATATACTAAAATTTAATATCTTAAAAACTTTAAATTAGATTTTAATTATAATATATTTATTATTTAATATCTGAAATTTAATATAATTACTATTTATATATTAATATTTTTTAAATTAAATTTTTAAATATATTTTTGATAAATTTACTATAACGTATTCAAAGTTTTTGTTTTTTATTTATCAGTCTATTATTTATATTTTTTTAAAATTCAAATTTATGAATAAAGGCAAATTTAATGTCGAATTTTTTTTCCAATTTTTTCCCTTGTCAAACTTCATCCGAATTTTATAGTTGTTTAACACAAACATGAACTCAAACCTTGTGACATAGGACCTATGCATATGTGTAAGAGGAATATACTTACCCTATTTCAATGATGAAAGAGCATGCTGCCTGAAAAAAATTTAACACTTCTTAATACACAAAACTAAATGCATTAAAACATAAATCTCCATCCTGTTATATGATAAGATCAGATAAGCATATGATATAATTAACCCCACACCATAATATATCAAGAAAACTCTGAATGCTTCTCAAAGAACAGCTGAAAAGTAAACAGAACTTTTGATAAATTGGTACCAAGTTGTCTCATTCATTCTCATATAAAACAAGACAACTTCATATAGCGTAGTATACAGAATTACATCATGCACATAATCGCCATAAAGAAAAAAAATGCAAATTCCCAACTAAAGAAAAGATTATTTACCCGGTGCTGGCCGTGGATGCATTGAAATTCCATCGTGCGGATAATCAATTGATTCCATAAATGAATTTCTTCTAAATTTGGCTGATCCATTCCATCTGGGACCTACTGGATTTCCCACACCAAATGCTGTCGAATTAGTGCTAGCAGAGTCAAGTCTAGACGTAAAGTTTTGTTCAGTTCTACCAAAGTTCTTGTCAAATTTCTCATTGCCCACCATTGATCTCTGACATGCCAACCCAGATTGATCAATTGGGTCTATCTTGTCAGCTTCATCTCTGCTGCTGCCAGATTTCAAGAGATCAAATGATTTTGATGATCCCATGCTTGAAGCCATTCTTCCAACATTGTTTGGTTCTTTCCTGGAATATGGTGATGTTTCGGGCCTTTCACTGTTTCTAGGGACAATGACAGGTGCCACATCAGCCCTATCTGATGTGTTTATTTCTTTCTTGGAATCTGCTGTAATTTCCACTCTTGTACTGTTTCTGGGAACAATAACAGGCGCTACATCAGCCCTACCCAATGTATTTGTTTCTTTCTTGGAATCTGCCGTTGTTTCCACCCTTGCACTGTTTCTGGGAACAATAACAGGCACTACATCAGCCCTACCTGATGTGTTTGTTTCTTTCTTGGAATCTGCTGCTGTTTCCAGTCTTGCACTGTTTCTCGGAGCAATGGCAGGTGTCACATCAGTCTTGCCTAATGTGTTTGTTTCTTTCTTGGAATCTGCTGCCATCTCCATTTTTGCACTGTTTCTGGGGACAATAACAGGTGCTACATCAGCCCTGCCTAATGATGTGTGAAAACTGGTCACTGGCTGCACCCTAGACACATTACTTTTCTTTGGAGTCGATACATATGATGGTCCTGAATTTGCAGAGTGATTCTTTGTGGCAATCGTTATTCCAGCTTGTGAAGATGGGTTTGGAGGACTTTCCGCAGCTACACACATTAGGAACAAAAATTCCGTTTGATCATCAAGATTGTCTTAAACAAACAAAGATAACATGGAAAACTATTTTGTTACATCCCACTTGTGCCCTAGCTATTTTGATGTTGTGCCCTAGTTATCTCGATGCTGTTTCTCAAGCATGTATATATATAGTTCATTTGACAAATGTTTTCATGCTTACATAGATGCAGATGCAAAGATGTAGTGAGATTTCGGACTAACTATTTGCTTTTGACCTAGTGGTTGCAGGAAGTTATCGCCTCCGAGAAAGGAGGGAACGTATTATCATGTACGAGGGGTAATGGAAGAGAAGTGTAGCGCTATCTGAAACCTAACCTGTAAGTTTGTGACTGAACTTGAGTAGGATTGGAACTACAAGTTCAGAGTTGTCAGGTAAACCACAAGGTCGACCCTAGGTGTTAGTATCACCTAACCTATGTTGTCGGTCGTGTAGCATCACCTTGTTATTTCTTTTGAATTTAAAATTAAAATTGAATCTTTAAAGGACCTTGAATTTTGGATCGTCTTTGGTGAACATTTAAATGGCTCTCGAAAATATTTAATATATTTATTTAAATGATCAAATATAAAATAATTGAGCTTAATATCCACTGATAATTTCAAAACACATTTATATAAAGGAAATGGAAGTAATTATTAATAACGTTCCTATTTAAAGCAGAATCGTCAATTTTTTTATTATTAATATTTAAAAGAATAATCTTAATGCATTTTTATAGGGGTGAGTAATTTATATTTATCAACTTCTGTTTTTTTTTTTAAACCCGAGCCTCATATAGTGAAAATGGTGTTAAAGCACACACGGGTGCATACTCCTTAATATAATATATTATTTTAAATCTCACGTCACTGGAGGGTATTCATTAGAATAAAGTTTATAAATCAAATTTTTTATCTCTTTTGTATTTTATTGGGGGAGGTTGGAACTTTACAGAAGGGCAATAGACTGAAATGCATACTCCCCACGACACCATCCAAGACGGAGTTGGAGATAATGGAGTTAAATCGATGCAAGAATGGAAACGGTTAGGGTCAAGGAGATAGAGATGCCATTTAAAAAAAAAAGGATAGCAGAGGAAGATTTGTTTAGAGTGTGGCAAACTTAGTATCTTTGGTGTGAAGGAGGAACGAAAGAGAATGTTGGGGAGTGAGTCTTCTACAAAGGAATTACTACACTATCTAATAATATCACTGTTGAGTATCACTTGGAGAACCGAGCGAAAGAAGAGAATGAAGTTCTTTTGGCAAAGAGAGCAAAGCTGATAAGAGTGGAAAGATTAATTCCTTGAGTTTCCTTTCTACTTATAATTTCTTTGAGCTTGTATAAAGGAGGAAGGAACCATAAAAGTGCGGGTTCTCAACAAGAGCAGCACAAGTTAGGAAAGAAGTCACCTTTCCGGTGCTACACAGGCGAGTCACTTTCTTATAAACCTGTTATTACTTTCTTTTTGAATAGATAGGAAAGCATTTGGTTGATAAAAACCAATTAGGTAAAGTATGTATGCTATATTCCTTGCTAGAGTTATGGTGGTTAAGTGAAATTCGATATGATTGTTTTCATGACTTTTATTGTGCAAGAGGTTTTGTTCAGTTACTTGAACCCGTGGAGAGTTAGGCCTAAGTTAAATTCTTCCTTGCTAGCGTCTTAGATTCTCCTTTAAACTTCATCCTCTGAATTTTATCAATTACTCGAATTATTGGAAATAATAATCCTAGCTTGATTTTATTTACGGAAGTAAAGTTTTACTTCTTCTTAATTGAGAGTCATTTAAGAAAACAAATGCAGTTTACATTGTGTAAGGAGGAACACAACTGAAGCTAAGTATTAAACTCGAGATTTTCGAAGGGATAGAATCGGGTTTCCTAACTATAGGGGTAGGTGATTTGAATTCTTAAATGTGCACAAAAACGACAAACACTAACCCACTGTTCTTTGAGGGTTTTAGTCAAGAATGAAAGACGAATTTGCCTAGGAGAAAAAGAACAGTAAAGAATGTTCTTCAAAACTGTAACAGCCAATAAATAAAAGAAATTACTATTTTCATTTCCAGAACTAACAGGAATTTATCAAACCAGAAATGTGTTGAACAATTGAAGGTAGATATCCTCCAAGGTAGTCTTCCTATTTTATTAACCATTATGAGCATAAGAGACAGACATGATGGTTAAAATTTCATTATATGATTCTTGCCGACTAGGGTGATAAACTTGACTTCATGACTTTGTCATGTTGCACTTATTTTAAACCTTGGCCAAAGTTATGCTACTACCTGTTAGTGTCAGTCAGTTTTTGCCCCTGCTATGCACCCCAGACAGAGGTCATACTAGTTAGGAGCTGCCTATAGTGTATGACCAACTAGGGATTGTGTAGGGTCAAACACCAGTCTCAAATGGCATTAGAATCTCTTTCCATTACTTCTCTGCGAAGGGCCGGGCCTTTAAAGTAAGATATGGCACGAGGGACTAGTAAGTCCGTTGATGGGCGGAAAAGCGCCCTGATGGTATTTTCCCTCCTCCTCAGTTTCAGCAGTAAAGGATAATTAAAGTTCCAAATGGAATTGGCGGATTCAAGGAAAACTGTAATCTCAAACTCTCTGTATCTTGTAATGGTTACTTACTCTAAAAGTTTTCCTTTCGGTTATCTTTCGTGCATTTCAATTTGAGTCAGCTTAAAGTTCATGCTCTTTCTTTTGTTTTAAAAATATATATTGCTGCTCTGTATCAGTTTATTCATGCATTTCAGTTTAAGCAAGTTTATATCAGAATTAAATGTTGAACTTTTATTAGTTGCTTAGTTTTAGTATGTTACATATTTCATAAAACGAAAAATGGAATTAAACCAAGATCCAAACAGGTACAGCAACAAAAACTTTAATCTCCTCTGGGTTTGTAATGCCTAGAAAAAAAACTGAATACTGCAAAACAAGTGTGTTTAGATTGAAAAAGAAAAGAGCATAGAAGCAAAGGTAGAAATGGCACAGAAATTGTGTAACACACTAACATACCAGTTACTGATGCAGCATTTTTAGGTTCCTTGTTTCCTGACTCTGAACTCTGTGATGATGAAAGCCTTGTGGCAGAAGTTTTTAAATTACGATCAGATTGCTGTGCATATTGATGATTGCTGGAATTCAACTTGCCTTCATTACGGGTATTTGTTGTAGATGCATTTGTGGCAGCATATGGCTCCACCCGCTGAAACACCACAAAGTGAAAGAATCAATATGATAGCACAATTGCATATCAGGCATGATAATAAAATCTACAATAAATGCATGAATTTGGCAAGGGAAGCCAATACTGCATACCGAAATATCCACAACCCATACACCAACACAACTTTGATTGTATGAACAACCAAGAAGCTTTTCCTTATGTATGCTGAGATCAGCCAGTTTTGACCAACCAACATCCACTGCATCATAACATATTAAAGGTTCCCAAGAAAATGTCTGCCACCCAATGAAGATTATTCAAAAATTAAGCTTAAACAATGATTGAAAAAATATTGGCACAGGGAAAACATTTAATATTCTTATGACTTTGATGGAGTACACCAAAGACTCTCCCACCTTCAAACTTTCATGTAGTCCGCACAGAAGAGTCCTCCCATCTGGATTGAAAATCATGGAACGAGGCCCTGTTGTCTGAAATATAATAAATGTGAGATCTTATATCATATAGACTATTGATTATCTAGACTGAGAACTTATGAAATATGCTTCAGCTGCTCTATTTTGGGCAAAAAGAAATATATAACTGAACTAGGAGGGTTCAGTAGTGATAATAAAGCTTCTTAAAATATCCTGTGTCCACTCATCTGGCTGAACATGTAGATTTTTATTTTTTCCAGAACTTTTGTAAGATGAGTTGATTGTGACTTCAATTTTACAAGATATCACTCGAGTTTTAGCTTGCTAACAGTTGCATGTTTGAAACATGTAGTCTTCATGCACAATTTTATAGGTACTGGTTGCCAAACACAGGAAACGTTTTTAAGAATCCTAAAACCCTTTTGAATCAAAAACAATTTAGTGGAGTCTATTAAAGTGAATGCTGATGTGGACATTTGTACATTGGAGAGACAGGTAGAACAATTCAAAAAAGGGTAAAAGAAATTTGCAAAAATCATTCAATATGGCCATGTGAAAAGCCCTGAACCAGAAAAACATTCTTCAAAAACAACTCATGAGATTTGCATGGTGAAAACTAAGGAGTTGGTGAAAGGACCATTTTATAAAAATAAAATATGAAATGCAATAGAAATTGGATAGTGTCAAAAGAATTTGAATAGAGATGAAGATCTAGAGCTGAGTGGCTCATGGAAGGCGATGATTCACAAACTTAGGGAGATCAATGATCATCATTGAAGAAATATATAGCAAAAGTCTAGTTCTTGAAGATTAAACCTTCATCTTCTTAAATCTTCATCTTCTCTAAACCCAAATCACCAAACCAAGCCAAAATCATTGTCAATAGCAAACCAAGAGCACCAACCAGCTATGGTGGATGTTTCACCACCGAAGCCAGCAACCACGAAAGGGTTTTCGTCCTCAAACAGCAAAAGAAGAACTCCCTGAGATCATTCCAGCAGCATCTCCTTAAGTGAGGGAAGAGTTAGCGCAATTTGCATTCGAATTTGAATAATTTTCCCTCTTGTTTCACTTTATGAAATAACATGAAATTAACCCCAAGAGGTTCAACCCCTTTTTGGGGTACCAACTTTAAACATTTTAACTGAACTTTATTTCTCCTCAAACTTGGCGTCCACCTTTGGACACAACAATAATCTTTTCGTCCACTTATGAAACATAACTTGCTTTTTAAAAACGACTTAAAGCACCACATTCCTAGGTGTTGATCAAGGGGGTCTACCATGAACCCATTTCCCCTTCACTTAAGTGACTTTATAAAAGACTTAAGTGACAAAGATCAAATATTTCTCTGAAAACATTAAAACTCACCAAGGCTAAAACTGGAAACCATTGCACCAAACTGATAAAGGAATAGAGACCAGGACTAGGTGCCAAAAATAGCACTTACTAAAAATAGCAATTTGCTAAAAAATAGTGAGCTAAATCTCCCAACTGATTCAATCGGAGCCCAACTGGAACTTACTAAAAATAGCAACCCTGTCGGAAGACTGAGCAAACCTCCACAAAAGCTCATCATAGGACTTGAGTCCCTTAACCATATCCACTTAGCCTACGAGAATCCTAGAATAGGCTAATGGAAAGCCCGTACTGAACTAGGTGCAAAAAGGGGCATTACATATTTTTTGTCATCCTCGCATATCTCTATCATACCTACAAAGCTGACATGGTATTAGAGCAAGTACCAAATACCCTCTGAGACAATTGAAGAAATACAAGGGGAGCAATCATCAGAACAAAGCACCAAAAGTATTAAAGGCAAAGGCAAGATCCACAAAGATCAAGATCCAAAAGACAAAGGTCCCAGGTCAAGTGACTAATCTTCTGCAAAAATAAAAATCAAATTCAAGGAGACAATGTTAGAAAATGAAAATTTTAAACTAAAAGGACATTATTGGAATAATATCAAGAAATTTTTACAAAACTAAAGTATAAAGAAATTAGAAAAAAGTAAAGGTTAAAGATTAGGTTTCAAAATGTTTGCAAATCTTTTTCAGAAGAGATGTGGCCGAAAAGACAGATTACCAAAGCACACAAAAAGACCTCAAATTCTTTACTTCACAACATAAAGCACCTAAATAGACCTCCATGGAAAACCAAAACAGAGATAACCAAAGCAGAGAGAAGACACAAACTGAGACTCCACAATTCCCATCTTTCAGTGCACTCTCAATCCTTAGCTGATTTGTGCAGTTTGTAGAGCAAAGGCACAGATATTTTCCCAAAAAAAGCTTTAAATTATCGTTTATACCCAAAGCAGGCTGAAGAGTTCAGACATTTTCTTCTCTTCCAGGCTCTCTATTTTCTTGAAAAAGGAGAGAACCTCTATATTTTTCATGAAACCAGATTGTAAATTGGAGACATGCCCTAGCAAATGATGTCAGATTGTGAATCAATGATTCATGCCATAGTAGCCCAATGTTATACCATGCATCAAAGGCCTCTGAATGGAGAAAGTGAACTTCATTCTCTGAAGAACCATGCAGTTGTGACATTAATTTGAACATTAACAGCCAGATTGATACCCTAGTTCAGAAATCAAAGTACCTTCCAGAAGGTATCCTCCCAGTAACAATCAAAATATAATCAAAGCTTATGTGAGTTGCTGAAGAAAAAGACCGCTTAAAGCACATTTCCAAGTTCCAGTAAGCTTGTGATGGATACCCTTAAAGCAGTTCACAGCAGTAATGAAGTTTGAGAAGTTTTGGAGTTTTCCTATGTCAGCACAGTCCAATAAATGACTCAAATTCATGCCAAGAGCCATCTGTAAAATCAGAAAAAAAAACATCACAAAAGTACTACACCACAATGGAGAGTGCAAAATGTTATTGACTGTAAAAGATAAACCGCTCAGCAATAAATTACATTACCCCAATGAGAATAATGTACATAAACCCATCCCTTTAAATAGGGATTGCAGTTGGTCCAGCGCTTAAACTTGTCTTTCTGAGTTCAACTAATAATACACTGATTGCAAGCTTGTTTTGTTTCTTTCCAACACCCCCTTCAAAGCATGCTTCAAGGCTCCTTGGTTTCCATTCCAGAACTCTTTGGCTTTGGGTTTGGTTCTATGGCTCCTTGGCTTTGACTCTTGAAAAATATTCGAAGGTTAATTAATAATTTATTGAGGGCAGAGATGTAAATCACACAAGTGTCAGATGGGTATGACATCACAATGGATTGATAGATGCGAGATGGGCATCAGGCACCACTCACACCAATGTGATAGTCACATGTAAGGAGGGCCCTCCCTTTTGCAATATAGTGGATTGTTCCAGAAAGCACAAAAACAAAAAATTCTAGTCTCAAATGTTTCAAAGATACCTTTAAGGAACCTGGTCCTAATGTGGCATGAGTGATCACAGAACTAGGGCAGTAAGGAAATCTACTGAGGCTACTTGCAGCCACATCTTTTGGGACCAATGTTTTGTTCATGCAATGGACAATGCAATAAAGGATGCTCGCAATATTGATTGAGTCAAAGAAATTGTGATAGATTCTAAGGAGGTGCAAATGTTCATATTTAATCACTACACACAATCCCTTTGAAGGAAGGAATTCCTTGAGCCAATTGAGACTAAACATCTATCCTTCTTCATTTTGTTGGAGAGGGCACTTATATTGAAAGAACCCTTGCAACTAATAATCATAATAGAGGAATGGATAAGGTGAGAAGATTCCAACACAAATCAAGGGAAGAGGATATATTATGTGGTGTTCAGTGATACATTTTGGTTAGATATGAGATACTATAAAGAACTGAACTAAAAACATACAAAGTAACAAACCTAGAAATACTACAGCAAATAGTACTTTTTTATTTTTTATATTTCTTCAAAACAGTACATAACAAAATTGGTATTTATCAAAATAATACATCTTACTAAACACACCCAGATACAGAACTAGACACTATTGGTATTCCCAATGTCAGTTTGAATGTAGGCCTGCTGCTTAAGGGTTTCCATCCTCAGTAAGCCTAAACTTTGTGCCTCAAGGGTTTCGTCTCCAAACCACAGCTGCTGAAACACAACATCCAGCCCAAAAAAGAGATGACTATTGTTTCAAATTTCTGAAGTATATCCCTTCTCCTCTGCCCAATGCATTATATAACTCAAGCTATCCTTTCCCAGCACACCTTAATCAAAGGCATAACATCCCTCAAATGTTGGCAATAACTGGGCAAGTTAGCTAATAAATCTAACTCCTCAAACTGGGCAATTAACTGACAAATCAATCCCTCATATTATGGCAGTTCCAAACCGTTAACTGGCCATACATCCACCTTAATTCCAGTCCACTACAGCCCTAACTAACTAACCAAATGCTCCCCATATATTCTAATCCTAACTAACTGAAAGTAACTACAGTTCCAACTATTCTACTCCTATGGTAATAGATCAATCACTAAACAACTGCAGAATAAAAAAGCGCATTATTCAATCACTTTATTCAAATATTCAATTATTCAATCCTATATAACTACTGATAGAACATTTTTTTCCTACTTAACTGCTGACAAAACACTAGCACAGTGTTGCAGATTAAAAGGGAACATTACAAATCCACCCTTCCCAGAATCACTTGCCCACAAGCAATGTGATGCTGGACGTCCCAATATCTTTGGTCTTTCCCAAGTACATCCTCTGCATGTATATTCCTCCAACAGACCAAGATCCCAAACCATTCTACAAGAGCAATCATCTAGGACGTGAAAGAAACAAGCTCTACAACATTTTCCAGAAATTATACCCTTTACCATAGCGATCAAATTTGCAAGCTCAATCCACTTGTTGCTGACAATGGAGGCTCAAAAACTTCTACTCCTTCCTCAACTATAATAAAAGTTGAGGCTAGCATCTTTAATATATCTTGATGCACAGTTGCACCCTTGATGCACGAGATGGTAAACCCTGAGAAGTCCTCTACAAACCACTCAAGCAAATAGTTGACAATATACTCTTATGTTGCTTGTTGCTATTCTAATTCATCAGCTTCATAGGCAAACTCACATGGTAATGGCTTCATCTTTTCAAGGCTTGAAATCTTGAGAGATGTTTCTTGGACGCTACTAGAAACCACTAGAATATCTCTTTCAAATATTGAAGCTTTGCATTCAATGTGCAACGCTGATTTCTGATTCTGTTCATTGAGAGAAATCAGAAACCCTTTCTTGGTGCAAGAATTCATTGCTACTACCATCAAAAGTAGGAGCATTCAGTTTGCTCACCTACTACTACAACTCCTTTTTGTTGTGTATTTGGCCACCATTCTGGCATTTCCAATTTTGAGGTTTCTTGCCATATATCTCCCAGTAATTCACAAAGGAGATTGTAACTTCAAAATCTTGTGTTTTACTTTGATACTACTCAAAGATTATGTCTATCTCCTCTGCAGCGGTTGTCTCAAGTTTAGTTTCTTCATCTTTTTGCAGGAGCATGGATTTGGTAGGCTTTGGAATGTGTCTAATCATTCCCTCATCATGTTCGAGCTGGATTTAGATTTTAAATGCTACTCTAAAGCTACAACTTTAATTCTTGTAGCTTGATCAATCTATCTTAGTTCCTCCAAATTTCCATCAATGTACCCTCTTTCCCTTTGTCAAAATTCTCAAAATTCCCTCCATGATTCACAAGCTAGCAGGATCACAGCTTTTATACCACTATAAAGAACTGAACTAAAAACATACAAGTAACAATCCCAGAAATACTGTAGGAAATAATATTTTTGTATATTTTATATTTCTTCAAATCAGTACATAAGCGCATAGATGTTCATCAAACTAATACAGATTACTAAACACACCCACATTCAAAACTAGACACTTCTAGTATTCCTAATGTCAATTTGAATGCAGGTATGTTGCTTAAGGGTTTATGCTTTCAGAAAACCTGATCTTTGTGCCTTAAGTTTGTCTCCAAACCACAGTTGTTGAAATACAACATCCAGCCCAAAGAAAAGAAATGATTTATGTTTTCAAATTTTTGAAGTGTATCATACCTAGTGCATTTTATAATTCAAGCTCTCCTTTCCCAACACACCTTAATCAAAGGTATGGCATTCCTCAAAAATTAGCAGTAATTAGGCAAGTTAATTAACAAATCTAACTCCTCAAACTGGGCAGCAAGCTCAAATATCAATCCCTAGTTCCAACATTTAACTAGCCACATGTCCACCCTAATTCCAACTCACTACATGCCCTTCATATTTTAGTCCTAACTAATTGAAAGTAACTATAATTCCAACTATGCTAATCCAATACTGACAGACCAATCACTAAACAACTACGGATTTAAAAGGAACATTATTCGGTCACCTTATTAAATTATTCAGTCCTATCTAACTACTAACAGAACATTCATTTCTTACCTAACTGCTAACAAAACACTCACACAGTGCTACAGATTAAAAGGGGATATTACACACACCTATTATATCCCCTATTTTTAGCATAATCAAATATGGGGATTCTAATAGTCCCAACCATGGAGAAATTTGAGTATATAGATAGCATGCCCAGCCAAATGAACTAAGTTGCCACTCCTTGTATGGGTATGAGTATGGTAGTACATCTTTTCCTAAGATATAAAAACAATAAGACTCATAATTGTCAAACAAAATATTTAAATGCCACATAATTTGCAAAAAAAGAAAATCTCATAAATTCATAATTCAATGATTTGTCAAATGTCAAATACACAATAAAAATTACACTCAATATTCTTCATATTGCTCTTCATTGAGAGCATTGAAGTCAACATTTGGTTCAATTTCATTTGAACCACAATGAGCTACAGCACCACTTCCACTAGCCACATCATGTGCGAAAGCTGCCTCATCTATAGAGACTTCAATATGCTGTGCAACTATAACGTCTAAGTCAGCACACAGTTCTTCATAACCCCATAATTGTAATCAGGTCTCTTATATGACAAGAGATGCAAGTTGGAGTGTACAATGAACAAATCCTTAATTTTTTTGCACCCAATTGGTTGCACTTAACCGAGCGGATGAAAGAATATGTACTCCATTTCCACTTAGCTAAAAATGAACTCACAACCTATTTAATTTGCATACATCACTTACAATTACAAAACATAAATTATAAATTTATAATATATAGCAACAAATGAAGCATAAAAAAATAAATAAATAAATAAAAAGATGCATACTTGAGAGAGAACTTTTATTGCAAGAATCTGCACATAAATAGAGCCTTGGCTTTGTAGGTACCACCATTCATTAACCTCATATTTATACTTTGTATCAAAAAGCACAAACATCATGATTCTTTCAAAATATGAAGTGCCCAAACTCACTCAAGACAACCCTTTGCATATCTCCATCTGAGAATATTCTTTTGAATGCAATCTTATAGCCAACAGCAACCTCTTTATTCCTATATGGTGCCACCCTCCTCGGGAAAGAAAGTATCTCTGCTAATATTTTGAAGACAATGCAAGTGCTAGGAAATGTAAGGCATGGTCATCTTGTTCCAACAGCCAAAAATCATATGTTGCACCCTTTTGAAAAAAGCTTATATGAGGTCATGCTCCTTGGCTTCTAGTATGGTCATTATTTTTTCAACCATAGAATCCATACCATCATGAATTTCACCCAAACATAGGCAATCTCTTACAATCTTTGGTAATTGTACCCGCCCCACAAAATCAAGTATGCTCTGATACCATTTAAAAAAAATACAACCACACAATGAAGAGAACAAAGAATTATTGGGTGCACAAGATGCATCTCTAAACAGGTAGTTGTATTACTAAGATGATTCCAATGTACATACATCCCTTTAAAGAGACTATGGGTTGATGCAATAATTAAACTAGTCTAACCAAACCTAACTAATTTAGAAGTTACATTGGCTCTTCCAAGTTCAAACAATTTCTTCAAATGAAGTAAGATCACGATATTTTTCCTTGGTAAATGTTTACTCTCCTCCAAGAATTTTTGTTAAATAGCTAGTTGCTAATATCTTTTGAGAGAATAGAGTGGGTTTTATTAAATAAATCAAAAATACACGAGATGGAGACAAAAAAAAATTGTGAAAATCATAGAGGGCAAAACTACTTTAAGTAGAAATATATTCAAGGAGAAATATTTGATAGAAATGTCAACTTTCACAAAGCCAAAGATACCAGACTCAAAGGATTTAAAAAAAGTGGTCATCTGGCCTGAAATAAAAGATGCAACAGTTCTCGCCTTTGACCTCATCAATAACAGATGAATATATAAAATCAAAACAAATTCAAGGCATTTATAATGTTTATGATGCTTCAGAAAAATTTAAAGCAAGATATGAAATTCAAATAATGAAACCAAATACAAATTTCAGATCATAAGGTTGACAAATCACTTGTCCAACACTAAATATGTCTGGCACTTATACAGTTATTAATCATGTGAAGAAGCTCAGAGAAATATTAAAAAAATTGGAAGTCAATAAATAATTTTAGGTGATAACAACATAACTATCATACTAAGAAGTCTGTGAACAGCATTTGCAGAATCTGTGATCTTCCAAGATAGGTTCCTACATACAAAGGAACATCAGCAATGCTTCAAAAAGAGGAGTGGATGATGACTATGGGTGACAATTGCCCAACAGATGGAGCAAACAAGTACACAGACAGATGTTATGGCAAAGGCCTAGACAGAGTCTATGGCAGAAAAGGCTGTCACGACAATTATAATGGGAGCCAATCATAATCAATTCAAAAAACTGGGTACAAGCTGGTGTCTTGTGGGAACAAAGTCATTATCCCCAATGACCACCAGGCCACAATGATGGTTAGACAAAATTTCCCCAGCATCCAACTAACCCTTTTCACCCCCTCCATGCGCTCTGGTAAAGGGTAAGTATATCACTCACCCAAGGCACATTCATATGATTTACTGACTCACGATAACTAGCTGATAAAGACTGATAATTTTATGTAAACCCTAGTTTGACCCAAAGTAGTTGCAGCCAAAATTATCCCAAATATCTTTCTATTGCACATGGTGTGTGCACTCTTCTCAACAGGCATTAACAAATAATGAATCTGTTGAAAGTGGAACTCTTTAATGAGTAAATTTGAATTGACCATAACAAAAGCAAATAAACATTTGAAGAATGAAATAATCATCTGCACTCGCGCCATATGCTGCCATCTGAACTAATTGTTGTGGCATTATTCATTAGTATATATTTACTTGAAATGTTTATAGGAGAGTTAAAGAATTCTTGGGACTAATGTAGTATCAGAAAAGGCTATCTTTGCAGTTTTGAGCTTCTGTTATTCAGAAAGGCTCCAATAGATCTCATACTACTAGATTTTCAGTCCAAGATTATTTCATTGCAATGCTTCACAGCTTACAGGCTCACAATTGCATAAGCAAGTCCTAGAAATATTAATGTCATGGAAGTTCAAAAAAGTAGCTTTCCAATAAACCATAAAGCCATCTGCATAATTATATAAGAGCATTTCTAAAAAATCACCTCTGGTGCAGTTGATCCAATAAGCTCAAACGTCTCAAGATCCCAGAACTTCACAGTCCTGTCTGCAGAACCTGGATACGAAAAAGAATATCCATTAGTACCTTTCAGTTCCATCTATTATCAAAATGTAAGAGCTGCTAAATTTGATCTTGAGCATAAGATACAGTCCAACTAAATAAGTAAATGATAATTCAAATTCATAACCAACTCCTGTCATTATATTGATAATATAATGATAAATTTGCATCTCTCTAAATAGCAATGAACACAATAATTACAGATTCTGAACAAGGTCGAATATGGATACTATAATTTATGCAACTCATTCTACATGCTAATATAATGATAAGTTTACATCTCTCTAAACAGCAATGAAAACAATAATTAGAGATTCTGAACAAGATTGGATAATGATGATAAAATTAAATGCAACCCATTCTAGATACAAGCTGTTGCAGTATAAAGGTAATAACAAAAAAGCACAGGATAAAATACACCATATAATAACAGTGTGCAAATTAACTTGCACAGAAACTGTAGACGTTTTAGGTAACCTCTACTCAGAAAAAATGTTGGAAGGGCAATTAATTTAATATTTAAGTATTGACATGGGGTTGAAACTATTCAGAAAAAAGGCATATTATGTGAAAATAGCAACCCCACAAGAGGCACATTTGTGACAACAGTGTGCAGGAGGTGAAGGCAAAGAAGCATACACACGGTAAGGAGGAGAATGACCACAATTTTGACCAGCTCAATGAGTGCATAACAAAAAGCAAGCAGAGCAAATGTAAGATCTTGAAGGAAATGGCTGCTAAGAATCACCCTTTAGTCGACAACGGCTGAAAGAAGCCAAGGCTGGTAAAGATCTCAGTCAATATAAAGGGTGTTGCCTCAAAGGAGGACAGGGTTGCCACGGGTGGGCTTAGGCAAGGCTTTTTGTCCTCCACCTACCCTAGTCTTGATTGTGGCACCTCAAACACAAATGACAGTCAATCTATGGATGTCCTGATTTACAATGAATGCAAAAATGCAATAAACCCTCTCCATTGATGTAGCAATTTTTGCAAGGGGCAGATTATGAAAGTCAACCCCAGGCTTTCCCCAAAACTGATTTATAGAAGTTTACACGTGGTTTTTGGCACAAATTTGTTGTCTACTGAGATGGAGGGCCCTGACCCTAAGCCTCTCGTTATTCCTATTCTCTCTTCTTGGGTGACAATAAGGTTTCATAAGTGCCTAAGCCCTTGATTTTCACATCCGAAAGGATTTGCAGCTGTTTGGGAAGCATCTCCCTTCTGAGAACTTTGTGGTGTGGACAAAACAGACATGGTCAAACTCAGCAGCCCGTTGGTGGGGATCTTAGATCATGGTTTTTTACTGCAGTTTAGTTCAGTTGAAGGTTGCAATTTTGTGTGGCCGCACAGACCCTTGTTCTTTGGAAAGATTGGATTGTCCATGACCCCTGGTCCCTATTCTTTTACCCTGCGACTACATCCATCACCAAAGTCCCAATCTAGCTGCCCCATATAATCTCCCCTTGGTTATGACAGATTCTGGTTTATTCAAAAATAGGTTGACTATATTGGTAAGTTCGTGAAACTAGATGAGAAGCAAGCTGTGACAAAGAACGGTTATGTGAGGGTATACACTATAATGGATATCTCCAAACTAATTATACATACAGTCAGGATACACTCTTCTCAATGCACCTAGAAACAATTTTTTAACTATGATGGCTACCCTAGAGGTGTTTTAGATGCAATATAATTGACCATAAATAGCAAGGTGCTCGTCGAAACTCTGCCCTACTCTTCAATCGATCAACCTCAAAAAATGGGTGAAGAAATTGGGCAATCTCAATCTGGATTTCTTTTAGTGCAATTATGAAAAAAGATTGAGCAAAATAAGCCTCACTCCTCTCAGCTTCAAGATCAAATCAGCCGACTTGCAATTTTCTCTCTGCCTCCAGTGATCTCTTTCAGAGAAACAGCTCTTGTGCTCACCACCTCCCATAAAGAAGCTTTCTCACACATAAACAAATTTTTCTCTGAGGAAAAACTCCAACACTGCATGGAGCTTGCAATCCAACCTGAGATCCATGAGGACTTTATTGATGATGTGATGATTGCATACACCACCCCCACTCAACAACCACAAAGTATTGGCAGCATAAATCAACCCTCTAAGAATGAGGAGGAATTTCAACATTATATGGAGCAAATCTTGGAAGATAAGAATCACTTCCTTTAGACCCTATCTAAAGAGCAGGAATCAGACATGCTAGATTTCCTTGGATATGATAATGATCTAGTCTCATTCCCCAAATTCACCTCTATGATTCTATCTCCTTGACTACGAGCAAACTCTCAAAAGTGAATTGTGGAACTACAAGTAAGCAGAGAGGAAGGTAGAAGAGAAGCAAAAGAATTATGATCAGAGGGTTGCAACTCAACTAATGAAGGCACTCAATGGACTATGGATGCCCTCCTCACCAAAAGCAAGAGGAAGCATTCTACTAAACAATCTTGAGAGTTGTGATCCCTTCATCTTTAGAAAGCCCTGAGTTCCTTGAGTGGCACTTCTAGGCACTATCTACATCTTCTGCAACAACTAGCCACTTCTATAACCTCTAGCATCTTTGTTAGCAACTAGGTTTCACTTTGTCAACCTCTAGCATCATTTGCAGCAACTTGGTTTCTCTTAGTCAACCTCTTGTAGTCACATCTGCAAGCTTTAACATTTTCATCAGCAACTGGATTTCAATTCGTCAGCCTCTTGCAATCACTTCTGCAGCCTGTATCTTCTACAGCATTTTGTACTTCCTGATTTATGGATCTGAAGCACAGATCTTTTGTTCATTATTTATTTTCATAAAAAGGAGAATGGGCCCTCATCCAACACTTTAATGATTCAAAAAAAATGTTCTTGACATAGGTTGTTAAGTGTTAAAAAGGGGAATTATATATAATTAACCTGCATTACCAGTTCTGGTCCAATCCTGATCTGGATTCAATTTGGTGGGAGATGCATACAGGGTTTCATTAATTGTTTGTGGGTTCATCCAAGACAAACCTGGGTGAACCTGTCATGAATCTCACACTCTGCCACAAAGAACCATCACATTTTTATTATTTTTCTGCTTTTCTAATTATATTTTACAGGATTTCATTAATTGTTTGTGGGCTCATCCATGACAAACCTGGGTGAACCTGTCATGAATTTCGCCTTCTGCCAAAAAGAACCATCACATTTTTGTTATTTTCTAATTTTTTAATTATATTTTTGCATTTGCCTTTGACTTATATGTCTCGTAATGCCTCCCTAACCCTAAAACATAGATTCCAAGACTTTTTAAGCAAAAAAACAAAGTGATTTCCCTCATTGTAAATGCAAAACAATGATATCATTCATCCTTGCTGAACTTTCATTCTTGTTTGCCATTGCACAAATACAGTTGAGGACTGATCAATAAAGGTTCCAAAGTGATTGTTTTGCTATTCCTATGCATGTGCAAGAGCTCATATGTTGCCAAGGAGATTGTAGAGAAAGATTTTTGCAAAAAGCTAGATTTTTTCAAATTTTTGGTTTTTTTATTTTTTATTTTTATTTCTTTCTTTTACAAATAAGCTCTCTTGTTTGGTTTTGAAATTCTTGCTCTGTTTTTATTCTTCTATGAATCTATGGCATATGCTTAATTTTAAATAACTTAAACTGTATATATATTTTTTTGTTTTCATTCATTTCGCATGTGTTATTTATTAAACTTGATTCCATAGGGATTACAATGGCAGCCAATTCTAAATCCATGGGCCAACCACGCATAAAACAAACCCAAATTCTCCCCTTTAAAAATATGTCGATATGGTACAAGTAGTTCTAAGTGGTGGGTGTTATATTTGGGTTTACAATGGATGTGGCATTAGGTAATCAAGCCCATATAGTCAGGTGAAACCCATTTGTGTCACATCCCTGAACAAAGCATCAAAGTTTGTCCAAGGAAAAACAATGTGCCCTTTCCACCAAAGCATAGCCTAACATATTTTAATGAGCAAGAAAACGCAAACCAAGCAGCAGGGTGTAAATCAAGTGTAAATCAAATCATATTTTGTCGTAGAAAGGATCTTGAGGAATGAGGTCCCTTCCACCACCATCTAATCTTCAACCTATAGAAAGCCAACCATTTTTCACCACACTTGAAGAACATGTGGCCTTTACACATAAAAGATAAAAGGGGCCATTGGAAATGACATTTCACAATGAGTCTTGAACAAGGATACCCGGGGACGCGTTCCCCCCCGCACCCCCCAAATCCCCCGTCCTGGTTCCCGAGTACCAAGGGACGGCAGGGGACCGTCCCCCTTTTTTGAAATTTTGCGTCCTGGTTCCCGAGCAAGAAGGGACGCCATTGCAAGCCGTCCCTCGACCGTCCCGAGGACGGCCGGCTGTCCCCGGCGTTTTGCAAGTTCAAAACATAGAGGAAAAAAAAAACATAAAATTAAAAAATAATGCCCTTGCCTACATGGCATGTGTGGGCCCAAGTGTTTTTACTCCTTCATGAAGGAAAAAGGGCCTCTCTAACCTCATTTTATTCATTTTGTTTGTTTGAGCAGCCAAGGGTTTGAGAGGAAAAAAAATTGCAACCATTGAAGGAGAAGGAGCAGCAGTTTGAAGGATACAAGGTTGAAATAATGTTGTTGGGAGTGCAAATCCACCAAAGAGGTATGCATTTCCTTTCCCTTTTTTTTTTTTTCATTTTTTTGCAAAATATGAAGTATACATAGTCCGATATTTTTTATTTTTTTGCATTTTCAGTCCAAACTTGCATTCTAAAAACAAAAAACATGAGCAGCAGTGAAGGTGGGAGTGAGTGAAGTTGAAATGCAAGCTAGAAGGGAAACTAGAGAGCAAATAACCCCTACCCAATGCCGTCCTTCATCAACCAATACCAAAACCATGAAGGACTATGCAAAACACCCATTAGACAAAAAAAAACCATTCCTTCAATATGTGACAGCCAAGGGTGGAAGACAAAAAAATTCAGGAGGGAGTAGGGTTCGGTTTTGCAATGTTTGTGAAAAGGAGTTTAGGGGCAGCTACACAAGAGTTAGGTCTCATTTTTTGGGTGAGGTGGGCCATCGAGTTAGAGTGTGTCCTGCATTGACAGATGCACTATTTATAGAGTGCCAAAAAATTCAAATGGAGTGTAATGGTGGGGTTCAAGGTGGGTCTCCTTCTTTCCCAAGTTCATAATCATCTATGCCTACTCCTACTCCTACTCCTACTCCTTCCACAGTTGGTAGTAGTGTTATCTTAAGAGGAAAGAGGAAGGTGATTGGTAGTGATAAGGCAGCCTCAGTTGAGTCCATATTTCAAAACCAAGCACGAGAAACCATTGAATCCTCCATTGCCAAATTCTTTTTTGCCCATGCCATTCCATTTCATGTGGCCCGTTCCTCTTATTTCAATCAAATGGCGAAAGACATAGCCATTGTTGGTCCTTCATTTGTACCTCCTAGAGATCATAAGCTATGCACCACCCTCCTAAACAAAGAGTACTCCAAAGTTAATGTGTTAATGGAGGAGATGAGGCAAACATGGATGAGGACGGGGTGCTCTATAGTGATGGATGGGTGGATTGATTGTAGACGTCGGCCACTCATCAATGTCATAGTCACATGCCCTGCTGGTTCTTATTTTCTTAGAGCCGTAGATTGTTCAGGGAGATGTAAGGATGCGGACTTTCAATTTTCCATTTTGAGAGATGCCATAGAGGAGGTTGGGGCTGCAAATGTGGTGTAGGTGATCACCAATTCAGCACGTGTGCAAATCGGCTGGGTTGATGGTGGAGGGTACTTACAGGCACATATTTTGGACCCCATGTTGTGTTCATGCATTGAAAGACATAGGAAAGATGGATTGGGTGAAGAAAATGGTGGCAAAAGCTAGAGACATTCAGATGTTCATTTGCAATCACCACACTTGCTCTCTTCAGGGCATTTTCAAAGGAGTTTCTCAAACCTATTGATACAAGGTATGCCATTTACTTCATTTTGTTTCGCTTTCAATTTGTATTCATAATCTGATTTTGTTTTAAATTTTTATTTTTTAATGAATCATTGAATTAATGAATGTAGATATGCCACATACTTCATCCTGTTGGAGAGGATGTTTGAGGTGCATGAGCTACAACTAATGATGGTCAATGCTAAGTGGACTAGATGGCCTAATGCAAGTTCTACTCAAAGAAAGACCATCAAACAAAAGATCCTCGATGACAATTGGTGGGCCAATGTGAGGTAAGACATATTAGATGGCTGATTTTCATATTAAATTTCTGATTTTAATATTTTAAATTTATTGTCCAATGTTCCAACTTTTGAAGTTTCTAACATGTCAATTAACTTGTCAACTAATTATTTTGAACTTTTTATTTGCATTTTGCAAATATATTTGCTCTTTCATCTCGCCTATTGTAGATGTCATCAGATATGCTGATACAGACTCTCCTAGTCTTGGAGAGATATATGAGACATTTGACAGTATGCTTGGGAAGATCAAGCAAGTTATTTCGGCAAAGGACCCCACTTTGGATTTATATGAGCAAACACATTAGGCCCATTGTGAAGTGGAGGTGGAATACAATGAACACCTCACTTCATATGGCTGTCTTTGCTCTAAATCCAAAATGGTATGCACCAAGGGATGGTAGCGTGACTCCATGTGATGATGCTGAAGTTTTAGATGGGTTCACACGAGCCATTGAAAAGATTTATCCACCAGAGCAGGCTTCACTACTTTGGTCACAATTTCTAGACTTTGCTAATCTTAATGGCCCAAACTTGAGTAAACCACAGGCGAAGTTGGATAGAGCTATATTAGCTCAATCGAACCCTATTGGATGGTGGACCTATCATGGGGGAGATACACCGCAGTTGAAGAGACTTGCCACTCACCTTCTTGCACAGGTTGCTAGTTCCTCTACTGCAAAGAGGAATTGGTCCACATATAGCTTTATCCACTCCCTCAAGAGGAATAGACTTACCTCTAGACAAGCGAAGAAGCTAGTGGCCATTCATAGTGCTCTTCGGCTTCAGGATCGGCAAACTCTAGAGTATCGACAGACTCCAGCTCTACGGTGGGATATTGATCCCGAGGATGCGGCTCAAATAGATGAGGAGGAGACAGCTGAGGGTTTGGTTGGGGTTCCATTGGCTGAGGAGGAGCATCACAGTGGCAGTGACTCAGAGGATGACTCTGATTTTGATGCGGTTATGAGAGATGATTAGGGGCAGCAATGCTCTTTGTTTATTTTGTATTTATTATTGACATACGATATTGTATTTTGATTTTCATAGCAAACTTTAAAACTATACGGCAGCAATGTAGCCTTTGGGCATTTTGGTATAAGTTTATAAATTATAACTTGGAGGTTGTTTCATGATTCATGTATGTTAATTTTGAATGCGTATTGAGTATTGGCATAATGTTGAACACAAATGTTATATGTTAATGTTCTATAATGTGTATTATGCATGCCTTATTCATGTTTTCTATTGAATATTTAAAATTTCCCTATATTTTTTAAATTTTCCCTGTGTTTTTATATAGCCGTCCCATGTCATCTCTAATTTTGGCCTCAAAAATCGGAAATGTGGGGACTCGTCCCGCCGTCCCCTACCATCCCTGTCCCGGAAACTTAGGGTAACCTTGGTCTTGAATGACTGTCCAACAACACATTGCGAGATGTATTCCTGCAAATGGATTGGTTTTCAATGTTGTTCACTCACCATATTGGCAACAAATAATAAAAGCAATTAACGAGACTCCAAAAGGGCACAAGAGCCCAACTTTTGATAAAGTGCATAGCACTTTATTGGAAAGGGATGTGAAGTTCATAGAGGATTCATTGAAGCCCATAAGGAATTCATGGGCCGAAATAGGTATCCATCAATTTCAATAGACGAAAGGATGCAATAAATAAACCATTGAACAATGTTATTGCAATGTCCCCTAAAAGGACAATATTTTTGAAGGCAATGGATTGAGAAAGAGGTGAAAATTGATGCATTTATTGCTAACATTTTCATGACAGCCATTAAGGAAGTGGAGCCACAAAACATTGTACAAGTCATAATGGACAACACCAAAAATTGTAGAGTAGTTGATTTATTGTTTGAGGACCATCACTCACACATCTTTTGGACACCTTGTGTTGTCCACTCCCTCAACCTTATGCTACAAAAAATTGATTGTATCAAACACATGTATGCCAAGGCCAAAGAGATCTAAACCTTCATAATAACCACCATATGTCACAAGGCATATTCAAAACATTTTCCAAATTGGAGTTGAAGGTAAGTGAAGCAATAAGATCAATTCTAATAAATATGTTTCACTTTAGTAGAAAAAGTTAAATTATGTTTATGTTTTCTTCTTTAAGAATTTTTATTTTAATTTTTTTATTTTGATTTTCAAATAAGTTGTTAAGACCTCTTTTGCTTCCAACACAATTGTCTTGAAACACATTGTGAAGGTTTAATAGGCACTTTCTAACATGGTCATCAACCAAAATTGGTCCATATGGAGGCAATCTAGCACTAAAAAGGCAACAAATATCAAGTAGATGATCCTAGATGACATTTGGCGGTATCATGTTGCATATCTCCTCAAACTCAATGAACTCATTTTAAATATGATTCGTTATACCAACATGGATAGGCCTTGTTTGGAAGAGATATATGATGACATTGACTCGATGACTAAGAAGATGAAGACCATCATAAATGATAAAAAAACAAGATTCTGAAAAAACTTTCTTCAAAGAAGTACACAAAATTATTGAAAGGAAGTTGAACAAAATGACCACCCTACTAAATCTTATTACTTTTGCATTGAATCCCAAATATTATACTACTAAGATCATTTATGTGTCGACAAGGATTACCCCATATAGGGGTCATGAGGTCAACCAAGAGTACAAAACAACACTTAGTACACTCTTCATAGATCCTAACTTGTCGAAACTCAAAAGTAGTTTGGATAGAGTTCATGGACTTTGTGCACTCCAATGACTTTGGTATTGATGTTCTTTGTAACAAGTTTAAGGTTGATGCTAACCACAGAAACAAGACTCGCCAAGACTCGCCAAGTCCCAAGTTGAGTCCACCTAGCCAAGTTTTGGGGGCTCAGACTCAGACTCGGTCAAGTCCTGGCTGGACTCGCCGAGTCTGGCGGACTCACTGGACTCGTCGAGTCCAAGCGAGTCCCGTCAGCAAGACTCAACAAGCAAGGTTTGAAAAGTACAAAAATTACATGAAATTTAAAGTTAAAACTCTTTCTTCTTTTTTTACTTATCATGAATGCAAAATGATGTATGTCATGAAGGTTTGTATGGTTTTGGAGCTCTTAATTTAGGCTTGGTGGCAAAGGCTTCATCCCTCGACCTCGCCCTGTATCGCGATAGGGAGCACGCCCAAGGCGCTGCCCCTTGACCCCATTGGGGGCGCTACCCCTTGACCCTGCTGGGGGCACTACCCCCAAACCCCCGCAAGGAGCATTGACCCTTAACCCCATTAGGGGCGCTACCCCAAGACCCCAAGACCCCGCTGGGGCCGCTACCCCAAGACCCCCGCGAGGGGTGCTGCCCCTTGACCCCAATGGGGCACTACCCCCAAACCCCGCGCGAGGGGCGTTGCCCCTTGACCCCACTAAAGGCACTACCCCTAGACCCCCACAAAGGGCACTACCCTTGAACCCCATTAGGGCAATTGCCCTAAAATGTGAGATTATGGCTGCTGCATCATCTAGGACCTATCTTAGACACAATCGTAGGAAGGATGCAGGCTCTTTTGAGCCATAGACTTCTAGTTATTGTTTTGAATCTTTTGATATTTCATATTTGTTTGGAACATTTGATGTCATGGATTTCATATTCCATGAGTTTTGTATACATTTGAGTCTTTGACTATATATCTAAGTGTGCTATTTCCTTTAGCAACTAAGCTACGATTTGTGTTTATACTTATATGATCGATGTATACTTGTGTTAGTGGTAAGGACCTTGATTGGGTTGACCGGGCAGATAGAGAGGCTAAGGTTGTAACCATGGCAGAGGAGGAGGCTAGAGCACGAGCAAACACAGCCACAACTGATGTTGGTGAGGGTGGCATGGAGTCACAAGCAAAGACTATGGCTGCAACTGCTACATCATCTAGGATCCACCTTAGATGCCTTCGTAGGAAGGATGCAGGCTCCTTTGAGCCATAGACTTGTAGTTATTGTTTTGATATTTCATATTTGTTTGGAACATTTTGATGTCATGGGTTTCATATTCCATGAGTTTTGTATACATTTGACTATATTTATATATCTAAGTGTGCTATTTCCTTCAGCAGCTCAGCTACAATTTGCGTACTTTATACTTATATGATCAATGTATACTTGTGCATGTGATCAACTTTGCTTCTATTTAATGATGTTATTGAGTCTTTAAGGTTTTTATTTAATAAAGGGTGCTTGAAACAAGTTTTAAATCCTTAAAAAGTCTCTAAATTTCTAGGGTTTTTTCATTTTGCCGAGTCTACGCTGAGTCTGAGCGTCGAGTCCCAAGTCCCGAGTCGAGTCACCCTAGCTGAGTCTGAGCCGAGTCCAAGTCTCGTAACTATGATGCTAACAATTGGTAATACTTCTATGTCCAATCATTCACACACTTACAACCTTTTGCAATCAAAGTATTATCAGAAATAAGTTTTATAAAACAATTATCTAAAATAAAATGACAAATCATTTTCAAGTTTTAAGTTGCATTTTTTATTTTAAATTTTTTTAATTCTAACTCTCTAAATTTGTCTCAATAGGTTGCTAGTTCATTTGCATATGAGCGGAATCAAAGCACACAATTCTTCATCTGCTCAATAAAGCACAACCAACTACACTCAAAATAGTGGAGGACTTAGTATATATGCATCCCAACTTATGTCTTTTTTCACATAAACAAAGTGGCCACAAGGAAGTGGATGCAAGGAACTGGGACATCAAGCGAAAGCATACTAACTTGGATGCTTCCACTTCCCAACTTGTTGCACTTGATGTTAAGGGTGAGTCAGCTAGCGAACATGAGTGCATCAATGGCACTATTTGTGGTTCTTGGTTCTTCAAATATACCAATACCTATATCATATACTATGGATGATGATGGAAATATTTTTTAAGACCCATATGACGTCGATGCCTGATTGGTGATGTTTGATTGTTGACACCTAACATTATTATTTTTAATTTTAATATATATCATGACATTCAAGTTTAACTATTACACATTGAAGTATTTTTATTGTTTATGGTGATTTCATAGTTCCATGGAGTTTCAGGGACAGGGACGGGGGGACGACAGGGGACGCGTTTTGGGGGCGCGAGGGCAAGGGCCTAAGTTAGGGAACGGCGAGGGGACGGCGAGGGGGGAGTGGTGCACTGAAATATATATAGTACTTGAAAAATTAGTTATAAAAAGATGTATAACTATAAAAGCCTAAGGAATAAGTAAAGTTTAGAGTTTAAACACATTGCAATGATTTCATTGAACTAGTGAACACTGAAACAATGAAAATATACTTGTAACTTAATAGACATTGTGATTGGAACGAGAACTAGATGTTTCATAACTTGAATTTGATTCATAATTACAATCAAGTATCAACACAACAGTGTTCAAAGTTCAAACTTCAAGTATCCACATTTTGCAGACCATAAATAATTTAATAAAGTTTATTCATATTTTGCAGACCATATCCCTTTGAGGCATAATAGTTCAAACTCAAAGTTTCAAAAATGAAAAATTCAAATAGTTATTGCAGTCATTTTGGACCTGCTGGGCTAAAGTAATTTATTAAATAAAAAATAATTTAATAATTTTTTTCAATATGAATAAACTTTATTAAATTATTTATGGTTTGCAAAATGTGGATACTTGAAGTTTGAACTTTGAACACTGTTGTGTTGATACTTGATTGTAATTATGAATCAAATTCAAATTATGAAACATCTAGTTCTCGTTCAATCACAATGTCTATTAAGTTACAAGTATATTTTCATTAGCTGACATCCCTTTGAGGCATTCGTTCAACAGTTAATTGTTGCCGCCTGTCGTTGCCCTTGCCTCAAGTCGGGTATTTTGAAATGAAAAAAATATTTAAAAAATAAAAACCTAAATCATTTCCAAATAAAAAATACTAGTAAATGCCGCCCTTGAAAGATGAATTGACGCCCAGCTTGAGCTCTCCTCTGGTTCTCACTTCTCAAACTCTCATGCAATGTCTCCAAATGCAGTCGCAAGGCACGCACAGGTAACAAAATGAAAAATAAAACAAAAAATTTTGATGTAGACTTGACTTTAAGTCTTTAAAGTTTAATAATATTATATTTATCATAACAAATAAATTAATAATATTAAAATTTTAAACTTTAAATTTTACTAGATAAATTTTTGTTTTTAAATTTTTCTAAAAAGATCATTATTTTAATGCTTTTTTGGTGGGGGACGTGGGAAACTTGGAGACGCCTAGAAGACTCTGAGACGCGTAGAAGTCTCCCTCTGAAGGAAACGTTCAAGGGATGGCGAGGGGACAAGGAGACGGCAGGGGGACGGCAGGGGGGACGTTTCCCTGACGTCCCCACGTCTCGGAAACGTCCCCGTCTCCAAGACGGCTCATTTTTCGGGGGGACACGTCCCCATGGAACTATGGACCGCGATATTGTTTATTATATGATATTAAGTGGTATTCTAAACATAATTGCTGCTGCAAATATGTATATATTTCAGATTACTATATGTTTTTGTATGGATGAACCCAAATTGAACCCAACCCCAAAAAAAAATTGACCGAACCTGTGAATCCGAACCTGAACCAGTACTAGGATCAGTAACTTAGCAATTAATATAAGGATTTACCAACTAGGCAGTCTCACATTCAGCATTAACATGATCTGGGTAACAGTTCTGATCCTTCAGGCCCCACAAAGGCAAAATAAGAAAATGTACAAACACCGAAAAAAATTCTGTTTGACGGGAAATGCCACCCAGTACATAACATGAGTTTTGGATAAATATTTTTGAATACTGAACATATATTTCTAAACTTTATATAGCATAGTAGAAAGAAAAGGTATCCAGACTTAGATTCAAGGTTTAACTTCTTGAATGTCCAAAATTTTATGAGAAATTCTATAAACCTATGTAGCAATTAAACCACCAAGCTGTCTCACCTTCAGCCTACTTAATGCGAGTTTCACATTAACAACTTTAAATTCCATACATCCCGTTAAACAATCTATATGGCATAGTAACAAAAAAAGGCTTCTTTATAAACAAAAGCAGGGGGGCCCTTTTCCTCCTTTTACCCTTTCATCAAATAAGCAAACTGTTTTAGAACCACTTGGTAAGCCATAGTCTAATGTTCTAAGCACTGCCCAACAGGCAAAACTATGAATCTTGTTTAAATTCAAAAATTAAGCTAGGTTCTGCCTGAATGTTTTACACATGTATCTCACTGCAGAGGTATCTTCAGACGATTTGAATCAGCTTTGCAGCCTGGTCAGAATGGCATTGCACATAGATTAAATAGTAAACAGAAAAAATGCTGAATCTAAGCATTTCCTTCTTTAAAGTAGGGTTGCATGTAAACAAATACCATATCAGAAACGAATTAGGTGTCAGAAACAGATAACGTAAATTTTCAAGAACCCTCATACATTTTTGGCTAGATATGGCAATTATAAATATACACATATTCAATTATTTATACATCGAAAGGCATAAAACATAACATTAAATAAATTTATTTATATACTTTTTGGTTTTTATATTTTAGTTTATAGCATGTATTTTGTTATGTGATATTTGTGTATTTAGTGGTTTAAATATATAGAAGTGAATATTTTTTTAATGCCTTATCTGTTTCCCTAACCTTGAAATAGCATCAGATGGTGTGGGTGCCACATCCAACCACATCAGATACAGCCAAGACACAGACTCGTATATGGATATGTCTGGATAGAGTGTCTATGCCATGTCTGGGGGTCTGATACACAGATACCTGTAACTGGGCTAGCGAGGGCAATAATCTGTCAACTCTAGTTTAAAGGTTTACAAATAATATATTTTATCTAACATTTTGTTCTCTCACTTCTTTTGTATTTAACATTGCTACTATGCTGTACAGTGAGCCAAGTTCTTGTTGAAAATGAATGGTGATTAACATTTACCCACTCCTAAACACAGTTAAAAGTTACAATAACTTGAAAAAATGATTCTTTTACTTTGAAAAAAAGCTGTTTGAAGTTTCAACATCAAATATCTTCAAAATTCAAATTGCAGGCTAGAAAAGAAAACCAAGTTCTTGGCATGTTTGTAGCACTGAAATTCAACCAATTCTGAAACCTTATGCAACCCTGGAAATTAATTAATATGTAACACAGCAACATCGTGTATGTAGAAATAACAAATGCCAGTAAAAGAATACAGGTAAGCAGACTATATTTACACTCCAAAAGTGGGATACATATTGACTTTCTAGTTTCTACAAACTACCGTTAGTTCAATGAAATAATCAAATTTGCCAATTGTTGATATTACCATATAAAGGGGAATTTCTGCATGGAAACCTCTGAAAGTTGAAATAAGTTCTATGCATGATGAGAAAATATATCCTCTAATGAATCTGAAAAAGCGACCTAAGATTTAATAAATTAAAAGGCTGTCAGCTGCACCAACATTCTAAAAAGGATATTTCATATCCATCTTAATACAGACTAGAATCGGATAGCCGAAATGAATAGCCAATTCTAGCAGCCAAACAGAACAGAACAATCTTCAGTTTTTATTTACAAGAAAATTAAACAATCCACTGCCCAATGTGAATCAGTTATTTCTTATCACTCCCTAATTAGGTTACCAGCAAACTGGTTTTTCTGGCAATCTATAAAGAAAGATTATCAACAGGTTCACAGGCCTCCTAGACATTCCAGCCAACAATAAACAGTCTCCAAATTGGCACACAGGCCTTACAGTTCCTAGTGCATGGGCTTGCAGGCCACACAATTTCTACTTCCAGTATTTTATTCAATGTCAACTTCCTCAGGCAGAATTTTCCAGCCACTCTTCATCCTTTCTAATCTACCTCTATCACTGCTCTTTTCCACACCACCTAAAACTCAAAATCTTAAGTCAATTAAATAATCCTAATCCATAAATCGATCTGACCAAGAGTCAATGCCACCAAATGGACAAGAAATCGACACCGAGAATAGACAAAGGATCACTGCCAGGATTAGCTGCTGGCTAATTTAAGAATTCACTTAAAAAGTTCGACCACGTCTGTTGTCTTGATGGAAAAGGCATTAAAAGATTCCATAGCCACCCTAATGACAGGAGTAGACAGCAGTCAGAAATCACAGCTGCAGATATTAATGATACTCAATATAGTCTGGCCACAATGAACGAGTTTAGGAGAGAATTTAAACACTGACAAAAAGAAATCACTGCTGCAGAGAGAAGCTGCCACACTGGAATAATCAAGAGGTATGGATAAATTTCAAAGTCATGAGGACCCAGATAAAATCAAATGTTGTCAAACAAGGAGACCATCAAAGCCTGCAAAACAAAACAAAAAAAAATTGAAAGCAAAATATTTTTTTAATTGCAAGATTGCCCTAAACCCAGATGCTCCTGCATCAAACACTTTAGGTAGATGAAAATGTTCCATGAGTATACAACTGTAATGTCCCCATTTTTACGACATCCTCTTTCAGTTGGATTGATTCAGGCACACTTACTATTTTTAGTAAGTGCTATTATTAGCAGGGGGTCTGGTGCGATGTTTCGCTCTTCGAAGATCCATCTCGAGCGCCTCAACTTCTCTCTGACTCAAGCTTCAGGGCATTTTTTACTATTTTTAAGACTTGCTAAAAATAGTAAGTCAATTTGAGTCAACAGGTTCCAGTCAGGCAGGTCACTTCAGCACAAAATTCGGTTGATATAAAGTTACTAAGGCTAAATCAAGTTAATATTTGATTTATGCTTCGAAAAAAGGTCTAATATAAAGTAAGTTTATATTTTATCATTGAGGGTCCTGCGGGGACATAAAAAGTACCATGGCGCCTAGTTCAATGACTTAAAGTCATTTTAAATGCTTTTAAAATATTTATTATTGCAAAAAAGGGGAGGGATGCCTAAGTAATAAAAGAAGTTAATTTTATTTAAATAGGCTAAAGTTAAAGTTGATATTAAAAGATTTATTTTTATGCCTCCCCTTTGGGTGCCCAAGTTGAAGAAGGATTTAAAATTAAATCAAATAAAAAGGCTTTTGGAAATGGATGCTTTTTAGGGTTGCTGGAGAAATTATTAAAACTTCTTTTGAAGTCATTTTCAGCTTATGGATGTTTTGGATATTGTTGTGCTTGGCTTTGGAGCTTGGCTCTGGAGTTTGATATTGACTTGTTGAGACGAAAAGCTCTGCAAGATCGCCTTTATTCGTGTGTGAAAGACCACATCAAGAAAGGAATTTGGAGGCTTCATACAGGAGCTTCATTTAAGCTTACAAGATTGCAAATTACAGAGTTTTGGAAAGAAGATTTCGATCATATTTTGAAGTTGGTTTGCGAGATTTTGGTTGGTGATAATATTGTTGCGATTTGGTGAAGATTAAACTTCATTTTGGTGTGTTTTAATCATTTTACAGGAGACTTTACTTTGGACCTGAATCTGGTTATTTGCTCATTGCTCATCATCGGTCGAAGGTATTATTCTGGGTATTGATCCATTGGAAGGCCCTTCTCTTGCCGATCGTTTTGAGTACTAGATTGTAATTTTTGGGTGAAGATTTGAATTTTCTAAAGCAAGTCGAGCTTCTCCAAGCGATGCAAGGCTGAAACTGATAATTTGCTCATATTTCCTCATTGGCTTGAGATTCCATTATGGGTATTGCATCATTGGAATCCTTAGCTCAAGGCGCCCCATTTTGAATATTCACTTGCAGTGTTTGGTGAAGATTTGCATTTTCTAAAGCAAGTCGAGCTTCACCAGGAGGCGCACTTTCTTGTGCATCATTGAGTAGGGGTTGCTGTTGTATAACCTTTGTTCTAGCTCAATATTCAGTGCTGGTTAGTGGTTGTTGAGGTGCTGGAAACTCAGAGACAAACATTGCTTGATCGCCCTAGGAGTTGGAGGTGTCTCAAATCATATTGCAGCTATTACCAAGTCATTATCAGGTCTGATAACTCATTGTAATATTCTGATTTTAAACTGAAAATGTATGGTCTTGATGTTTATTGCAATTTCTATTGAAAGGCATTATTATCTAGTGTTTACTTGTCAATTGCAAATCAATTGCAAATCAATCCTTTATGTCTAAGTTGCCGAATTGGGTACGGGCATGGGTACAGGTACAAGTACGGGTACGTGGGTATGGAAAAAAAAATTGGGGGGCTGGGTACGGAATTGGGTATGTCCGTACAAAAATATAATAAAATATTTAAATATATATATATATATATATGCAACCTAGAAACAAAATAAGTTTAGAATGTCATGTACCAATACATTTGATAAACTAAACCATGACAAATTTCAATTTTTCAAACATAATATACTAATTTAAATTCAGTTTTCAATATCAAAGGGATCAAACTTGAATGTCATGATAGATAATCATTGTTTAACATTTAAAAAATACAAATAGTAACCAATTCACTAATTTGGAATTGCATCAAATGGCTCTTCCTCAAGACTAAGATCAGCATCAACATTAACATTAGATGATGGAACCACATTAGCACTTGCACTAAAAGCATGTTGACTACTTGACTCCTCAAAAAGTGAAGAAGATTGTGCAATTGCAGCCAAAGAAAGATCTAGGTCAGCTCTTTCTGGTTCTACATCCCACATCTTTGCTGCCCCTTCTTTGTACTCATCCTCTTTGTGAGTAAGAAGGCACAAGTTGGAATGAACATAAACTAGCTCCTCCGCTTTGTGTGATGCCAATCGATTGTGCTTGACAAAGTGGATGAAGGAGTATGTACTCCAATTCCGCTCAGCTAAAGAAGAATTAGCAACCTATTGAAGGAAAGGGAGCTCTCATTAGAGTTGTTAAATTAAAAAAATTGTAAATCAAACTTCAAATTTGAAACTAACACATTTTAGTTTTAAATTTTTAAATGATAAAACTTAAAAACTAAAAAGTTAAAACTTACTTGAGATAAGACTTTTATGGCAAGAACTTGGAGGTGTGGCATCTTGCAGCCATTGAGGTACCACCAAGAGTGAGCATCCTTCTTATATTTGTCACGGATAGCAAAAGGACTTTGATTATTAGTCACAAAAGCTAGCAAATTCACTTGAAACTACATCTTCCATCTCAGTATCAAGGAAGAGTTTAACAAGAGCTTTCCTAAACCCATCGTTGACTTCTACATCACGGAATGGTGGCAATCTATTTGGTATAGCAAGGACTTGGAGGCTGTAAAATTTGGGAGTCAACGTGAAAGCAAGAAGATGGAGTGGGGTGGTCATTTTGTTCCACCGGTCAACACAAATTGCATGCACCTCTTTGAAGAAGGTTTCTTCTGGATCTTGCTCTTTTTCACATATGATGCTTTTCATCTTCTCAAGCATTGAATCAATGCCATCATAAACCTCCCCCAAGCATGGCTTATTCATGTCAGTAAAGCATATCATGCTCAATATGGGCTCGGTGAAAGCAAGACGATATTCCGCCCGATCCCACCAAATGTCATCTAGAATCTTATGTTTTATATTTGTTGCCCTCTCACTATTTGATTGCCTCCATATAGACCATGACTGGCTAAAGATGCTTTTCATCTTCTCAAGCATTGAATCAATGCCATCATAAACCTCCCCCAAGCATGGCTTATCCATGTTAGTAAAGCGTATCATGCTCAATATGGGCTCGGTGAAAGCAAGAAGATATTCCACCCGATCCCACCAAATGTCATCTAGAATCTTATGTTTTATATTTGTTGCCCTCTCACTATTTGATTGCCTCCATATAGACCATAATTGGCTAATGACCATAGCAGAAAGCACCTCTCACACCTTCACAAGTCGTCTCAAGACGATTGTGTTAGATGCAAATCTAGTCTCAGCCACCTATTTAAAAATAATAAGTAAATAATTAAAATCAGTATATATATGTATTCTAAATAAATTATTGAAGTAAAACATAACATTAAAAAAATAAAAATGCAATGTTTGAAGTTTGAGTTACCTTCAGTAGCTCTAGTCGCGAGAATGATCTAAAGATAGCTTGGCACATGTGGTGATTTGTTATGAACATTTGGATCTCTTCAGCTTCAGCATAGATTTGTTTGATCCAATCTATTTTTGTACCCAACTTCTGCAACATGAGGTTGAGGGAATACACGGCACAAGGTGTCCAAAATATATGTCAGAATCATGACTCAACTATCATACCGGCAGCTCTACAATTCTTCGCATTGTCCGTTACAACTTGGACAACATTTTGAGGCCCCACTTCATTAATGCATTGTATAAGGATGTCAGCAATAAATTGTGCATCCTTTACCTGCCCCTCACAATCCACAGCCTTTAGAAACATTGCCCCTTTAGGGCACACTGCAATCAAATTAATCAATGGTCTATTTCTTGCATCCTTCCATCCATCAGAAATAATAGACACGCCTGTTTCTATCCATAAGGCTTTGATGGGATATAATGCATCTTCTATATGTTTTACCTCCTTTGACAATATTGTGGTTCGCACCTTCTCATAACCTGGGCTTGTGTACCCCTTTGGAGCTTCATTTGCTTTTCTTATCATGTCTTGCCAATAAGGTGATCGAACAACATTGAAAGAGATACCATTTGCATAGAGGCATCTTCCAATGGCTTGGTCAACAAGCCAACAAGCTATCTTGCATCATTATTAAATGCCTTCTCCAACGGTCCCTTTGCTCTCTTTGAAACATTAGCCTCATTGACATTTTCAACTTCATTTGCTCTCAAAAAGGGATGGCTTTCTACTACAGTGTGAGTACGACCAATATGTGTGTGAGATGAAGTAGATGGCATCTTTGAGCCCCTTCCTGTATCAATGGATGCCCTGTTCTATTTTGAACGCTTGCATCTGCTTCCTCTTGCTCTGTAATATATCTTGTTGTTATGTGAGGTAGTATAGGTACTTTATTTTTTCCTGGACATGGTTTAATTCCCTTCCCAGTAACCCCACACAAATGTGCTTTCACCCGGCTATAGGAACTAGTGTGTTTCTTTTCACACCCGGGGCATATCCAAACACATGTCCCCCCACCTGGAACTTGCTCTACTATTTGTACATGTCTCCATAGCAGTGAAGCCGGGTCAAATTTGAATGAGGGATTAGTATTGCCGACGGAAGCTAAACTGTCTGCCATGATAGTTAGAAAATAGAAACAATCTCTACATGCAAACCTGCAATTACAAATTATAAATTTAAAAATTGTTAAGAGAATATGTAAATGATGAATCTAAACAATAAATTATAAAAAATTTAAATCTAAATTGTGCAAATATAAGTATCTAAACAATAAATTATAAAATAATTATAAAGTCTTTAAATTATATAATTAAAAAATTATAATATATGAATCTTATATTTAAATATTTTAAAAATTATATATATAATATATTATTATTGAAAAATTTATTAATAATTTAATTATTATTTATATTTTATAAGTTAATATTAGTTATAACTTATAGTAAAAGTCACTATATAATAATATAATTATATTTTCAAAAGTTAAAAACTATATAATAATAATAAATTTATTTTATGAAACAATGAAAAATCAAATATAAAATATTTATATCTAACAAATTAACACATTAAAAAAAAAAAATTAAACTAAAAATGAAAATAACCATTGGGCATACACTTGAGTTTTCGATTTTAAGAAAAAAATTAAGAAAAATGAAAAAAAAAAAAAATTATTAACCCTACCTGGGCGCGCCGAATTCTCCTCCCATGCTCTCTATGCAAGCCGTTAGCGAGCTATTTTTGTGCTCGTCTGAGTTTCTCCTCCCGTTTGTGTAGTCAATCGCAGCCAAAGAGTGAGTCTGGAGTCGCAGTCAAAGAAGAATTGCAGCCGAAGAGAGTCACGCGCTTTTGAGTTTCTCTGTGCCCGGCGCCATGAAAAGGAATGACTAAAATAAACAAGTGAAATCCGCAAAGTAAGACACGAAATCCGCGTTATTTCTCCCAGTTTCGCCCTAAATGTCGCTGAAATCAAGAAAAAAAAGTCAAGTGTGGACGAAAAAGGTCAAAAAACGCCTCCTCAGCATGAAAAACGTTTGGAATCGTTTTGAAAAATCTGAATCGTACCCACAGGTGGCGACGTGATTCCTGGTCGATTCCAAGACAATTTGTTTCCAATTCAATTTCCAACACGTATCGTTTCTGGAATTGTGGCCTTGACAAGGACGATTCGGCAACACAGGGTACAGCTATATATTTTCTATGTTTTTGCTATTTTGTAGTTGAAACTTGCAAGCTTTGGGCATTTTGTTGTAATTATTATGTAGTAGATATGCACATTGATAGTGAAACAATTTAAATTTCATTAATTTGTTTGACAATTCTCATGTGAATATCAATTCAAGTCTAATATTATGTATTAAAGTTCTATAATGTCTATGATAATGCTTTATCACTATTATCATACGAATATTTGAAATTTCCCTTTTTTTTTAATAGCCATCCCCTATTATGCCATAAAAAATGGCTAAAAAAATAACATACTAGAAACACATCCCCCCTTGCCTCCGTCCCAAAAACTTGAGGGAACACAGGATAAACTTCAAAGTCATGAGGGCCCAAGTGAAATCAAAAGTTGTTGAACAAGAAGACCTCCAAAGCCTGCAATACAGAAAACAAAGAAGACAACAAACAAAATTTGAAATCAATTTTAATTTTTTTTATGTATAGGATTGCCCTCAACCTGGATGCTCCTGCATCACATCTGCAATATGCTCAGGAGCAATTTTAAAAACTTATGTTTGGCGAGCTCCAACTAAACTTCATAGAAACAATTTCATGCTTGTGAGAAGGGACATACCGAGAAACTGAATAATAACCCAGGTCGTGGTAATGACCATTTGAGACTCTAACTAGATACCTCAATACAGTAGGAATTGATCAGAATGGCTGATACAGGATGCCTTTTATGGATATGGGCTTGCATATTTGTGCTCTCTTGTGTTTTTCTAGGTTTTCAAGCAAACCACTGCAACCATGGTGACTGAAGCCATCCATGGGATAAATGAGGAAATAACTCAAATATAGGTCTCATCAGGTCAAGTTGGTAGTTTCATTTTTTACTCAGCAACCCTAACAGTGATATCCCCTCACATTTTGGTATTCTCACTGCACATCCTTGATTTTTTATTTAACATGGATTTTCAATTTTGGCATGCCCCCAGGGCATATAAGTGGACCTAATGTTTATTCTATATGAGGCAAGTTGCAAAAGTTTAGTTATGTTTATAGCTACCACCTTCTAACTTGAACAAAACTATAACAGATCCGTTGCATTGCAGTGCCACAATTCAAGCATGATTACATGCTCTGCTTTCTGAAACGAGCAAATACCCTTCACAGTAGTATTCTATCCTCGTGACCATGTGAACTTAGATATTGCATTAAAGATTTGTCCAGTTCAGAATCATGGCAATAATTTTAAGCATAGTAGCAAAAATCATTCTCACAAATAAATCAGCAAACCAAAAAAAGATTGTTTCAATTGGGGAAAAAATCAAATTACAGTTAGGGTTAAGGTTATGGAAAAATCAGAAAAAAAATCACTATATAAATCTGAAAAAAAACCCAAGAAAAATTGCCATGCACAGCAAAAAAACCAGAAAAATCACAAGTAAAAAGTTTTTGGCATTAAAATTGCAAATTTATTGGTCAAACTTGTGCTTTCCATGATGACAATTGTTGATCACAAGTTTATCAAAAAACTGTGATTTTTCACTTCAAACAACCGTTTTTCAGGGCAAGACATAATTTATCACAATTTTTTCCCAATTGTACCAATGAATTTTTAAGTTATCATGCTTTGACCTTGTTTGAACCCACTATTTGTTTCAAGCAGGGCTTTGGCTTTGTTGTAGGGCTATTTTTATAAATACAAGTGTTGATTATGCCACCCAAGAAAAATATCCATCAGATCATTTAGCCAGGTAGTTTAGTGCTATAAAGAAGTATGTAAGTTAATAAATTATATCAAAATTGCAAATCAAGCAAATTCAATGAAACCTTTTGGGGAAAAGATGGGAATGAAATTACTGTACTTACCTGTAGCAAGAAGAAACTCCTGAGGATGGAAATCCATGCACTGAATCTGACCTTCATGGCATTTAAAATCATGCATAAGCTTTCCAGCAGTCAGATCCCACAACTGCCACAACAATCTTCTAACCATGAGTGCCATCCAATAAGCATTGTTATTTTAAAAACAAATAGACACTTTAAGCTCTTACATACTTACTTCCATAAAATACTCAAGCCCTCAGAAGCAATTAAACTTTAGGCAAATATCAAGATAGTATCATACATACCTTCACAATATTGTCCTCCCCACCAGAAACCACCCAACGACCATCAGGACTGAATTTTATTGAATTAACTCCACGAGTGTGCCCCTTGTAAGTGTGGATGCAACCCTTACGTCTAATATCCCAGATCTTGAGATTTGTATCTAGAGACCCAGATGCAAAAAATTCCCCAAATGGATGGAAGTCTACAGATATGCAATTGGATCTGTGACCAGTGAGGGTCCGAACAACTGGCAAGGGATGCAACTCAATAAATTTGATTAAATGTTCATATATAGAAACCTGATGCAAAAAAATATGACTAACACTGGTTTGTGTTTCTAGTATCTTTTGAACAAGGCAGTCAAATGATAAACTTACTTTTTCCTTCTTCCAAATCCCACAACTTTATTGTGCCACTTGCAGCTCCAGCAACTAATAAATCTTCTTGGGAATCAAATGCCACAGATTCAACTGCACTTGTGTGACCTGACAAACTCTGTATGATTCACAATAAATAAATTACGGCAGGCTAAATGAAGAATGGTTCTACAGTGGCACTGAACAAAACACATTTATATTGGTTTGCATATTCTGGAAAATAGTGATGTTAAAAAATAACAATGCAAAACAAAGACAAAAAGCCTGCATATATACTGATGCATTGCTGGCAAACATTTGTAATAAGATGTAAACATGAAAGATGATTATCATTATTGTTCATATAAACAAAAACAAAGAGAAATTTGCAACTGACCAATAGGGCATTGGGCTTGCCAATGGCCCACATGTTCACTTTGTGGTCTTCTCCGCCTGTCACAAGAATTCTGGAAGTCCTCTTCCCAATCTTGAGACAGTTGACATTGGATGCATGGGCCACAAACTCCTCTAAAATCACTACGTTAAGGTAAACAAATACATGTTTCAACAGCTATGATACTTAAAAACTTACAGCCAATGCATTGGATATCATATTGCTACTGTAGCATTTAATCTAGTTCTTGGACTAAAATGTGTAAAAAGCACTTATTTCACTTAGCATTCTGTAAGAAGGAGAAACCAATAAATAAGTGACAAATTTCATCATCCATAGTGCTTGCAACTGATTTCTTCCCAAAGACTGTACTGATACATAGGTCAAATTACTTGAAGAATATATTGCAAGAAAATCTTCTACATCCTTGGATGGGTATTGAGCAGCTTACCTGAGAGGCTCAATACAAACATTGTGCCTGCACATTGTATTCATCTTTCATAGAACTAAGATTGCAATAAGACTATGCTCGTTATCAAAAAAACTTGTAGTTTTCAATTTTTTTCAATTACCTGATTTCTCCCAAAATTTTCAAATTAAATTCAGCTTATAATTTTCACACAAAATGTGCATAGCATTATAAGATTTGCTCAAATTTACAAGACATAAAAGAAAGTACTATGCTCTTCATCAGGTATTATCTTAAAATAGTCATACAGTTATTTATAATTATTTGAAAATACAAACATTTGCTACTATTTCATACTTGCAAGAAGATCCCCGCCCTCAAATTTTCCACCAGACTATCAGATTGTTTATGTAGAACCCTGCGATTATAATTTCCAAATGGCCAATTTGTTACAGTTCATATGAGATTCGCCAATTAGAAAACTTTTCAAAGCAACCGAGTATATTTTTTACTGTAAAATGTGTATAGAGTTATGGTACTGTCAAGAATTTACAGGAGTTAAAGTAATCCTATGCTTCTCGCCAGATATTATCTCATAATTTATATATCGTATTTTCTGAAACAGAAAGATCTGTCAATATTCAATACTTGCAACAACAACAAAAAATCCGTTCCTTCAAATTTTCGCTGCCGTTTACTATGATATTTATGCAAAACCTTTTGTGTACAAATTTCACGTCAACAGAGAACAATAAGATAATGGAAGCAAACAGCGCGTTTCTAAGAACCCATGGATTTCCTACACATATAGCTTCTGTACAAAGGATACGTAACTTGTAAGCCCGCTTCATTGTCTGGGACAGAGAAAACAAGCCCTGAAATCAATCTTAGTCTCTGTGATCTCCGGTTTCGCATAACTTTCTCCCGACTCACCAATACCCACCAACACAAATCCAACGCCAAACGTCCTTCCTGGTGCTTATCAATTAGCTCTGAAGAAGCCAATGCAGTTCAATGTGTCTCCGCAGGCCCAAATCTCACCGAACACCGGCAATTACCGGAAAAACAATTCACCAAACCCGCCACATCTGAATACCTGCAGCACCTGCTCACATTTGCGGCACCCTAAACAAATATCTTCCAATTGCCCTCAGTTTACTCTATTTTTTCAAATCTCGTCCTCTGCTGCTGCACTGTGCTAATTTTTTATGGGTTTTTGGCAGGCACAAGTGCAGATGCAAAGAAATGGGGTTGCAGGGACTGAAGTTGTGGACAGATCCAACAGCACAAAGGCAATAGCATGTGCAATATGACAGAAGGTCCCTTTCTAGTGTATTTTTTTCCAAGATTGAAACAAAAGAAAATGCAAACGCTTAAATATTCAAACCCTAGCTGGGCATTATAAATAGCTTGTGCAGATTAAAACCCTACCTCCGCCTTTTTATTGATTCTTCTCTGCAACTGTCGTTTCCTTAACATCTGAATCTGCTTTTTCTTTGGCTGTGAAATGTTTGAATTGTGTACTGTGGCTCTTCATCCTCTTGTTGTTTATTGCTGCTTTAATATATACATTTAATAATCACGTTAGAAGCGGAAGCTTACTTGGTCTCTAGAGTACACTCCAAGAGGGAGACATTTTTGGCCATTAACGAATACCATTTTTGAAATGTGTATTACCTTTGTCTGTATATATCTGTGGTGTATATACACACATGCAGTATATATAAATTTTGCAACTTTCCGTTGGATTTATTTTGTCCAAATAGAAGAGATTCGATGAGAGATTATATTGGCTTGAAACGTAATGATTAGTGTTAGTTACTTGGAAACCCACTTTTTCTTTTAAATATTACGCATCTTTTAACACATTTTAATGGATGTTGACCTGGTTTTGATTTTTTAAGAATCTAAGTGGGGTGTGGGAGAGAAAATCTCAACTAATACATTCCACTAAACCTTATTGGGAAGGTATGAAAATGATTGCTATATTTTAATGGGTTGGGTAGTTGGTTGAAGGTTTTGCAGGCTAAAAATTTTGAAGTTGGAAGTCTCCTTAATTGAATCCCCACCAAGCCCTTTTTGGGATGCAACTCGTACTTTTTTGCTCTCTTAATTTCAAATTTTGGTATTGGGGAAAAGAATTTTTAAAGGAAGACTATATGGCTTAGCATTGGAAATGAGCTTATGAATTACATTTGAATTTTGTGTTTATTGTTGTTTGGAAAAAGGATGTGTTTTTGTTTTTACTTTTTGTGTGGATATTTTTTAGTACATGGTCTTAGCATATGATTTTGATTGAGATAGCACTCCTACTTTATTGGTCCTAATTTTTAATTAATTTATAAAATAGAGTTTAACTATACTCAAACAACTTTTAATTCTCAAATTATTAGTTTCTCTTTTTGGGTCTAATTCCTAGGAGTTGAAATGACCCAAGTCAGTTTTGAGATGTGGATTTGACTCTCAATTTCAAAATTCATAGTTCACTTTGAGCCCAAGCCTAACCAATTTTAACTAGTTTTATGTACTAACTCTCACCAAAAATTGTATATTATGTGCTACGGTATTGTATAAAAAGACATCACCCCTAGGTCATTTTCATCAATTAGCATCACTTGAAATCACCCTATCCTTTGGAATCTTTCACTTCTAACATTGTGTCTCAAAATTACACTTGCATGTATCATAGCACCACTCTACATCAACATATTTCGAGTTGCATCACCTCTTTCTCAACAAGTTCCAAAATCCTAGTTTCACACTAGGTCTTTATATCACCCTTTGGCATTTTGTGTTCAAGTAACAAGTTTTGAGTTGCCTTTATTATTACAACATCATTTACATTCATTGTGTTGTGTTTTCCTCCTTTCATCCAAATCATTGAATTGATCAACAAGGTTTGTCATAAGGAGAAGATCCTTGTTTGGCAACCTCTTAAAAGATGTGCATTAACATTGTCATTTCTTCATTGCAAGTTTAAACATTCAAGACATATCTTTATTATATATATTGAAGGTTTGTGCACATTAGGATAAATCTACAATCAAAGGTTGTTTTTATAGACAAAATTTGATTTCATAAGCATAGAATTAACCTAAAATTACAAACAAGTCCAAAAATTACAAGACACAATCATTCCAAATCCAATTTCTAATTTCAAGTAGCAATCATCCATTGATAACAAATTTATCTCCTCTTCACTAACATCAAGATACTTATTTATTGTTTGTTATTTCATTCTATTTTCATATCTAACCAAACACATGCTTCTTGTTTGGCTCTAATATCTAGGCCAAATTGTTGAATTGAATATATAATTGATTTATTAGCTTAAATAATTGTGGGGGTGGATTTTATTTCCTTGTAATGGTGATTTGATATTTGTGGGAAATAAATTGTTTCTTGCAATTTTTAGGTATGTTAAATTGATATAAAATAGTTGTAAAGAAATAAAACCACCCTATATAAATATTTATGCTTAATTAACTATAAAACGAGCATCAATAAATAATTTAATTGGGTACACAAGTTGGGTCAAAAACATGTACTCAAATAGATCTAAAATAAAAATGGAATAATGAAAGTAAAAGTGTGCCTTAAATCTAGAGAAGATATTGAGAATAGCACCACATACAATTGTTACCCATAATCTAATGTTGGATCTAAGGCATATGTGCTTTGTGAAAACTATGGTTATGCATTAAACTAGGTTAATCTCGTACCTACAACCTTGATCATCGCAATTGGGGTTCTAACTTGATAATTATAGTTATGGTCTTTTGATGCAAATATGAACCTATGGTCTTTCAATATTTAGTATGTATAATAAAGACTTGCTTATAATCGTACCTATAGTGGAAAACTTAATGTTGTTGAAGAACACCATTGGAACATGTTATGCTAAGCATGGGAGGTGACTTGTTCTCCTCCTTTTGTCTTAGTCAAGTCTTGTTGGTCAAGTCCAATAATTTTGATAAAGTTGGAGGACAAAAAATAATAAATGTAACATAATGATGCAGTTGTGATAATGCCAAGTGTTTGAGACTTGAGATGATGCATTACCTCTTTTTAAATAAGTTACAAAATCCTAGTTTCACACTAGGTCTTTATCACCCTTTTGCATTTTTTGTTCAAGTAACAAGTTTCGAGTTACCTCCTTTATTACAACATCATTTACATTCATTGTGTGTTATTTTCCTTCTTTCATCCAAATCATTCAATTAATCAACAAGGTTTGTCATAAGGAGAAGATCTTTGTTGGGCAACCTCTTAAAAGATGTGCATTAACATTGTCATTTCTGTATTGCAAGTTTAAACACTCAAGGAAAATATTTATTATAGTTATTGAAGGTATGTATACATCAAGGATAAATTTATAATTAAAAGTTGTTTTTGTAGATAAAAGCTAATTTCAAATCCAAAAATTGCAAGGCACAATCATTCCAAATCCAATTTATAATTTCAAGTAGCAATCATCTATCACTGTTAAATATATCTCCTCTTCACTGACATCAAGATCCATGTTTATTGTTTTTAATTTCAGTCTATTTTAGCATCCAACTAGACACATGCTTCTTACTTAGCTCTAATATCTAAGCCAAATTGTTGAATATAATACATATTTAATTTATTAGCTTTAATGTTTATGGAGGTGTATTTTATTTCCTTGCAATAGTAATTTGATATTTGTGGGAAATAAATTATCCCTTGAAATTTTTTATCTATGCTCAATTGATAGAAAATAGTTGTAAAGAAATATAACTACCCTGCATAAATTTTAAGGCTTGATTAATTATAAAATGAGCAATAATAAATAATTTTCTTTGATACATGAGTTGGGTTAGAAACAT